>OZ010571.1:125743880-125783880 GCA_963932145.1 Acanthosepion lycidas
ACAGTAGCACAAGTCAGAGTGGTTTGGATATAGTCCTATAGCGCAACGTGAGTTAGCAGATAAAAATCTGAAAAAGATATGAATCTTTGTTTTGCATTATTTCTTTTTTATCCGCCCAAACATGCGTCATCCTTGATGACTAACAGAAAAAAATAGAGCAACAGATTTCATCGATCTCCAGAAGAACGACTGGAAAGTGTGTGTGTGTGTGTGTGTGGTTTTTTTTTTACCGAAAGTAAAACGGTAATACCACTAAGAATCAAGAGATTAAAGCACGTGAAATATTCATTCGTTTCTTACGGCTTATCAACACTTTGCAGGAAATTTAAAGCCAGAATACAGTTTTAGATTGCAATAATTTTTTGGCCATAATAATGTTTTAATGATAAAATGAACAGGTGGGTTCATTTCTTTCCCAAGAGTATTTGCCCGGTAATGAATACAGTTTAACCCGGATATAAGAAACCCGGATATAAGAGAAACCCGGATATAAGATCATTTCTCTGGTCCCAAATTAGAGCCTGTGTTAATGTAAACAAAATAGACCAAACTCGGATATAAGAGAAACCCGGATATAAGAGACTTCTTCTCCGGTCCCGACAACTCTCTTATATCCGGGTTACACTGTATAACGAAACAACTGGAATTGGAACTCGGCTCGCCATTTAACAATTCTGAGACATTATCCATTACACCAACGAATATCCAAGGTTACATCTTGCTCGTCATGGTATTGACAAACCTCAACGTTACTTATCTTCAGTGATCGTACGGAAACCGTTGTTTCAATGTGATATGACGTTAGGAAAAATAAAGATAAACACAATCTTAATCAGTAAACGAGGGGGTTGCCTCTACTCCAGCTCAAAATAGGGGAAAACGAAAGATAGGCGACCTTATGTATTACGATAATTTACATATTCAATATAGATTATAAATATAGTGTTTTCAAACTCCTACTTTTTATTTTTAAGTTATAAATTATTTTTGAAGGTTTCTTTTCACTTGGTTCTTCTTTGAACTAGGTTCAATTCTTACGGCGCAGAAGTCGGTAGTCTCTATTGCATTCTATAATGAATCCTTTGTAATTAATATATTTCATATTACTTTGAAAAACAAAACGGTGCAAGGGTAGTGCTGCGAGCAGTGAATGAAAAGACCATGATCTCAGTGACCCCTAGCTGTTTATCCGTAAAATGGATATCCTATTCAGTTGTTTTGATCTGGCTAACTGTGCCAAATAACTATAGCGGTCAGATACAGATCGGCTGAATTTAAGTAGAATGAAGCTATAATTATTATACCGGCCACTATAGCAAGAGGTTCTCCCACTTTCTAAGAAAGATGAGAGACTTTATAAAGATTTTACAATTTTTATTTTACTTTTAAGAAAGTAAGCATTGATAGCAAGAAGGACAAATAATATATAGGCAACATAAATAAACCCCATTTGAACACTGCGTACTTAGAAAGAATAGGCCAGTCAGCATACTGTGTAATATTCTAGATAAAAATAAATATAGACATAACTAGTCTATGTACTGGAATTTGGATCGGAATGCTCAGAAGATCATGCACATCAAGAATCCTTACCCTAAAAACCCAGATATTCAGCATCTCGATCCCACCTTTTAGTGTCGAAACAATTTAATGCAACCGTCTCTTGTACTAGAAAAGATTCTCTCGCACTTCCTCACAGTGAAACACCCTTCTTCTTACTTGCTTCCCTGATAACAATAGATTCAAAAATATAAATGTAATTTAATTCGACATCTTCCATTACCTTGCTCGCAATTCTTCTTTTTATCCTTCTTCGTTCTTATTTTTATTCTTTCCTCAACCCCTACTACCTAGCCTTTTCCCTACTTACACTTTCTATACCTCCTTGCGTACTAGTGGCATTCCAGCCTTGTTGAGGTGAATTACTTAAACAACAACAACAAAATTATTCCCTATGATGTTTGGGCGATGAAAGAAAAACACTTAAGTCAAACATTTTTGAAAATGACTTTGAAAAGTTACACACTGACCCGTTACTTGAATATATTCGACACTTTGATACTTAAGAAGTGTTGGGGTGCACCCACCTTCTCATCAGAATGGACTGATCTCTCTACTACTAATAGGACGGCTCTGTAGAGTTCTGGGAAGAGATCAGGTGACCATCACACTTCCGTCTCTCTACCGGAAGATACTGTTGGACTTTATACTCTTTCTGATTGTTACTGAATAACCTGCGTTCGTTTGACTACTAATCTCTCTGTTGTAAATACCTCTTCGGATATACCAGTATTTTCCCTACGTATGTGTTTGTTCTTATTTCAATACACGTACGCGGAAACACTCTACATCTCAACAAGAAGCAATACTGAAAACCACAAGAGAGACACAATACATCTTGTAAAACAGTTTTGACTGAAAAATATTTGGAATTGGCTTATTAAATTTGAATACGTTCAGTTAAGACAAAACCTCGTCAGTAAATGAGAAAAAATGTCCAAATCGATGAATAAATACATTATTACAATCAACGACCTCAGACAAATGCACGCCATAAAATCTACTAAAATGTAGGAACTCAGACTATGATGAGATGTTCATCCATACAAAAGTAAATTTATTTTGCTGGTACTTATACCAAGACAAAGCTGATTAAATTTGAATTTTATTATCTCAAATTCACACACACACACACACACACACACACACACACACACACACACACACACACACACACACACATATATATATATATATTGTATTTAGGTAGCAAACCCTCTTTTATACATGTTTCGTTAACGACGACTGACAAGGTACACAATATGTGTAAAAACTGTCCAAAATCATGTTCGGTAGCTTTCAGCTATTTTTTAGCCATTATCAATTGTGATTTTTATTCTTTCTTATTTTTAAATAAATATATGAGAGTTACATGTATGTGTCTAAAGTTATGAGAATATATTCTTTTCCGAAAACTGTCAGCACATTGTGGCTGTGTTCCTAGTTAATGCAATTGAGTGTTGAACTTTTTTTACCAGTAGGAGGACTACTATAATTTTAATCTTTTTATTTACATGTAAATGAGGCTGTTGTACTTGCATTTTCTACTAGTATGATAGGTACGTTTACCTGGTGTGTTTCAATGAATCCTCGTAATTTTTTGTTTCTTGTAGAGACATATTTTATTTACATTTTTCGGGCTGCTATCTTCAAGTTCATTGCCATATTCGCAACATTTCGGTCGTTGTGTGCTTTGCTCTGCTTAAGCTGATTGGAATTCCGAACAAAACCCATTAATTCATCCAACGGGGTAGATAGTTCTAGTTCCTCGTGCCAGGCATCTATCGGATGTCTCAGGTATTTCCTTTTCACTCAGCCCTCCAAGTTTTTTGGTTTACCGCCGTTGTGGCTGTGGTTTTTTGAACTCAGAACGTTTTGGGTTTAGTCACTGGATCTAGCCAACGTCGATATCTACTGGGCCATGTGTAATTGAGGACATATGTCAATCACCTGAAGACGACTGGAGCGTACAACGGTCGAAAAGTTGTGAATATAGCCTTGAAGATGAGGATAACAGTCCAATAATGTAAATAATGCAAGTAATCATAATATCTCATCTCAGAGATATAGAAAGAGCATGGTATACCATAATGGCTTCGAGCGATGCATAACGCCCGTTTATTGTTGAAACATTTTTGAAGACTGGTAAATCTGTAATTTCAAAACAGAGAGATTTTCATCCTATTTCTGCTGCAAGGTGGTTTTCTCAGCGTAGATTAGATATGGAACAAGGCCGAAAGTATGGGGCCCCCAGTGAGGATGGAACTCACTTTGCAGTCGTAAGTGATCTACCGCGACAATATTGCTAACCATGACACGAGGAGATACCACCAGGCCTCTAGGTGTTTGTTTATATATATATATATATATATATATATATATATATATATATATATATATATATATATATATATATATATATATATATATATATATTACCTCTTATAGATTTGTATTAAGAATGCATACATACACGCACACACACACACATGTATATATATATATATATATATATATATATATATATATATATATATATATATATATATAACGCGCGCGAGAGAGAGAAAGAAACTCAGTTGCACAAGCCAAGATGAAAAATAAGATTCTTTTAGGATGTAATTAAATAGAAAACAACTTTGAAAATGTGACAATGACGTTAGTTTCAAAGTTCTTTCTTTATTTCCTTAAAGCTGACGTATCTATTGCTTTGTAATCGCAGGCCTGAGTAGATATGGCGAAATGTTTGTCGATTTACCTCTTTTGTGAAAGCACCGCTGTGCACATATTATTTTCACGAAATTGCTTTTTCCATCAGTGTTCTTTCGAACTGTCTCCAAGGGCTCGTCAAATGTGGCATCAGAAGTCAAAAAATAGAGCTACTCCATACAAGCTCACCATACAAACTGCCATTTTAGGGCCTCAGACCAAGGATAATTGCTTAATTATGTTTCTCCACAGAGAAGTAAATTTATTTTGCCGGTGCTAATACCAAGACAAAGGCTAGATATCGTGCGGAAAATGGAGTCTCTTTGAATTTTAAAATTATTATGTGACTTTAATGACTAGAGAAAGAAATCTATTTATATGTTTGTAGCAAAGGCTTGCGTTTGTAGGTGTGTGATAACTTTCATCAAGTTTTCCTCCGTTTGAGAAAACCACGTAATAATTGTTACACTATAAATATTTTCCAGTTAGGAAAAAAACAATGTTGCCAAACTTTTTCGTATGAAAAAGGAACCCCGTTGTATGAGAATTTTTAGGTATGCTTTACTGGATTTTCATTGTAATAATTATTTAGATAATTGTTTTATTAAATTATTTAATATGAAATCCGAAATAGTGCTTAGAAATTTTCCGAAAATGGAATATTTTCTTAGAAGGAAAGGACAATCTGCTAAGCATCTATGTAAGATCAATGTCCATATATACCTGGGGATAATGGAAAATCTAACAAATGAATTAAAATTTTGAGGAAACACAAATGTGATTATATATGATGATAAGAATCCTATGAACATAAGATGTGAGTAACGAGCAAGTTATAAGCATAATGAGACCAAATTTTACTCATGTTTAGAATGGAAAAGAGACAGATGAAATTACTGTGACATATAATGAAGGAAGAAGGACTGGAAAATTTGACACAATCATGACACGCAGAAAGTAGTAGGATAGAGGGAAACATGTAACGATCATCTTATGACAGAACAGCGACTAGGTGGGATTATGAACAGAAATAATACTGGCTACAGAAAAATAGGTAGTACCAAATTCTATATGTCCTGAACGGAGACCAGATTTAGAAGAAAAATATATAGTTTTCGTAATATAGAATTGGATGTTTCGAAATCGATATCACTAAATAAAAGACTTGTTTTAAAAATATAATAAGCATCTGTCAATGATTTGTTCCTATTTCAATTTGTTCTCATTTGTTAAATAGAATTTTCATAAAGTATTATTTATAAAATGAAATATTACCAAATAATATAATTTAATATCCCCTTTATTCAATTATTATATACATCAACTATGAGCTAAATTTTCGACACGAATATAATGTATAATTCCAATTCATAAAATATCTTTAATGATTATATAACAGTTGACAATTCATAACCAAAATATAAATCTCAGAAATATTTAGACGCAAAATATCCCATATTTTCCTGCAGGAATGAATAGATCTATTCAATATATGTCTTGCAAACCCTTTTTGTAACCATAATAAATTATTTTTGTTTAACTCATATTATAATTGGTAATGGTTATCATTATATATTTCTCAGTATATTGTATGATCTTAGAAGCCCAGCACTGCATTTCCATTAATGCAGTATGATGGACGATAGAGCCTCTTAAATCATGTAATGGTAAAAAAAAAAAAAAAAAAAAATATGCAAAATTAATGGTTACCAGCGCAAATGTACTTTTCAGTATTTCTGCTTAAGTTAAAAACTTTTTTTTTTTGTAAAAAACTGAACTTTATCATTACAGAAACAACTAAACATAAATGCATGTAGTTAGTATTTAGCGTCACTGTCTCTGGCTCAAATAATTGCCTTAATCTGATGTGAAAATGTTGAATGGAAGAAAGGTCCGAGATATTTTTATAACGACATTTTTTTCACAATCTGCTGGGTAGTAATCGTAATTATCTGCGAAATTGTGTGCTTTTCGTTTGTAGCACGTGTTTCTACAGTTATCATCACGATGATTCAATTTTATTGAGATCAGGACTTTTTCTTGTCCAGTCTTCCAAAAGTTTAATGTCTTCATCTATAAGGAACCTTTCCTTGCATATCATGTTTAGCAAGAAACACATTAAAGTTGAGAAAGTTTCTATTTTCGTAATCTAGCAGAATATTTGACCGTATTAAGCTAATATAATTTTCGCTTTTAAGAATTCCATCAACTTTTACCAATTTTCTTCTGCGACAAATTTTGATGCGATCGCAAACCATTACGTGTCCAGAATCGAATTTTACAGTATTTGTGATTTATCTTCCATTGTTTCTTTCTCACTGTGGTTTCCTTACATATTCTTTTGCATTAGAATCTAAATTTCATCAAGAAGATATACCTTTTGCCACTTTCCAGTTTCCCCATGTTTGAGGTTCTTTTGACCAATGATGTTGTGTTTGTGTTTTTATGGTGTTATACGCACATTCTACGTACTGTATAAACTGGGACCTCAACGTTAAGAGTGCATCCATTTCTCACTTAACTTTGTATTGCCTTACGAAACTTTGAAAACCTTTATTTATCTCTCTTATCTAATATTTGTGGTCTTCCGATTTTCTTGGCACTGAAAACACTTTCATTCTGTTGGTTAAGCACTGTTCCCGGAAATTCCTTGGCGTCTGTCATCTATCATTGTGTCAACTTCCCCTTAAAATCAGAACCGTCATCAGTGTTTTAGTAAACCTTTTAGCCATGGTTATAGTGCCAAAAGGAAAGCTAATGTACAAATACAATGAAAAGGCACCGTACACTAATATTAATATGATGGAATGGCTCCTACTTAGAAGTTTAAATATTATCACCTCAGATCTTACATTGCCCCTATATGAGTCTTTTTAAGCTTAAAGCTACTTAAAATGGTGTAGCTTCCATGATACGAGACCTACGAAAAAAGTAACAATTTTTCCAAACCTCAAGGAAATGATGCACTAGTAATGAAAGCATACTATTGAGCAATCTTAGCATCTTAATAAAATAAGGGTGCCATATTGATCTCTGTTCTGTGAAAAATCATGATAATAATTGTATACAATATAATGTGTACATGTCCCTCACCATAAAATTATACTTCAATATTGGCAGGTTTAAGATCTTGTATATGAAGTATATTTGCTATGAAAAAAATACCGCAATGGAAATATTAGATATTAAATGTGGGACTATATGACGTAATTTTCAATATAAACCTAGAAGTTATTTTAACAAATTCCATAATTAAATGTATGTGCTATTTATTGCAAACGAGGTACATTGTTATTTGCTGAAATATTAATATACGCCTGATTGACTGATCAGAGCCGTTATATGCAGGCATGAAAAATGCAGAAATCGGCCACGCTTATTGAAAACTAAATGAGGGAAAGAAACATACATGGTCGATAACCATTGCGAGTACAAAGCCGTAGATGTTTAAAATAATATAACGAATCAACAGTCACTGATCTCGCAGACGCTAAGATCATAGCCAGCCAAAACTATCCTACAAAAAAATGACGTAATGAATAGGGTATATCCAAAATGTTGTGTTACTGAAAACGGTGGCGAAATTACTGAACATCTAATATCTAACATTATAATATATATATATATATATATATATATATATATATATATATATATATATATATATATATATATATATATAGTTCGAATTCCAGTGGAATCCATTAAATTGATTTGCGTCCTAATACTCTTGGTAAAGGTGTGAATCCTCTTCTTCTCCCTCCAGCTATGGGTAAATAGCAGGACAGACTGGGTTCTGTAGCCTTGGATGGCAACTGGCCTAGGAGATGGAAAACTCTGAATTCAAAACCTACGGAGGATCGTTTGGGGACCTTGTGGCACGTAGTGCACCAGGTGTCTGTAATCGGCCTTTCAAAAAGTTTGGATGGTCCTGCACGAAACCTTCACCACTATACTCAAATCTCATGTGCTATACATGCGGGTTGAGGACCGCTTGTGAATTCCAAATTCCCATTAAACTTCAATATTGGAGCCGGCTCAACCCACCTCGGGTGAATGCCGTTACAAGAACAAGAAGATATATATTAGAAACCAACATAAAATTTTTCTCAGTGTAAAAAAAAAAAAGATAAGAATTATGCCAACACCAGAGGTAGTAGAAGAAATATTTTATGGTGCCCTGAGATATCACTATACATACTGACCACGCTATACCAACCGCAAGAAAACCAGCTATAATTCTACTCGTAGAGATGGCCATCCCTTATGTTACAAATATGGCAGTCACTTAAGATATAACGAAAACCAAATTTTCCCATTTTATACTCTTCCCGCCAAAAAGAAGACCTGATTATTCTGTTGTCTGAATTTCCTCCGTCATGAAAATTTAAATTCAGAAGTTGGTTTACATTATGCTACCTGTCCAAAACATGTGCAATCATACATAAAATAAATGTTCCAAATTCTAGACATGAAAGCGACTTCTGTTTTTGTTTATGTCTCAGGCTTGGAATTTGTTTACATTGTACTCTCTTTCCAAAATTTTGTACTCTTACAAATTATTTTAGGCAAAAAATTATTTTGAACTTTAATTATACCTAAACTGAGGATTTGTTTATAATGATCACCCAAGAACAAAATTATCTTTAAAGAAATATAACTAAGGGGAGCCTAAACATTAAATAACGACATCTCCCATGTTTAAGACGGTCGCCGTGGAGAAATTATACATATCAATGTCGATTTTTATTTGGAGAGTTAATCTATGTAAATGACAGCCACCCCACCGATATAAAGGCAAAGAATTGGGCCCAACAATAAAGTTTTGAGATTTGTTCCGATCACATTTCCTGTAACACGATCGAAAATAAACCCACACAGGACAGGAATTGCAGAATGTGTACAACAAAATGGTTCGTATTTAATGGCATAATTTTCTTTTGTCTTTTAATTTCCTTTAAAATTCGGCATTAACTTTCCGAACAGCACAATAATTACTCTCTATTATGCAGATATGCTTAATATTGAGCGGATACTTTAAGAATAAGTGTACATATTTGGTTATTTTCATTTCAGTTTTAAATTTCTAAAGTCGATGGATATTTCCAATGAGAAAGAGTTATTTGTAAGTACATCTGTATTATGATGGCAGGCGTAAAAACCCATATTATTTAGAATTATTGTTTCATTTTCTTCTCATAAACATTATTTGATTTTGAGACCATTATCTCTCAATTGTTCAACACACGAGCTTACTGGAATAAATCTGTAACTCATCCGTCAATGCCAGAAATTATATCATTTTTTTATGATCCTAGATGATTAATTCGCCATTCCATTCTATTTCGAGCTGATTTTTCTATATTTTGGAAATTACATGTACCTATATAACTACGCTCTATGCGCGACATATGAAGATTGTTAAATGGTAAGATGACGATAAAATTTGTTTCCATACAGGATATATTCGCCCATCATTTACCGAGCAATTTCACTCAAAACTTGTTTTTTGTTTTATTTTTGTTTTTATCAAGTCACTTCAAGGAATGTGGTAATGTCACTAGGGACTACCGGGAGTGAAATAGAATGAAAATTCCTTAGAATGAAACAAAATCCTAAACAGGAAAACAAGGAAGAAACATCTACTTCTGTTCAAAAGACCGGGGAGGAGTGTTAACCGGAAAATAAGCAAACCTATATAATCCTATTGAAACTTCTTTCTTTTTATGTACCATGACTTTTCAGGACGTAGGCTATCATACCTCTGCACCTCCCTCTATCCATTGCAGCTCTCAACAAATTCCTTCGCTCCCCTTCCTCCGGCAGACCACGTTCTGTCCATCCCTCGCTTAAGCCTGCTAGGTATGACATGCATTGTTTTCCCTTGTCTCTCTTTCCCTCTATTCGACCGGTGAGTATCAGATTCTCCAGGCCCTTTTTTCGCATTATGTTTCCCAGAAATTTCAGATGCCTCTTCCTGATGTTAAGTATAAGACTCCTCCTCGTTTGCATTCTTGCTATTGAATCTACATACTCCTATTTTAAGCTGTCTTGAAAGTTATCATTGTGATTATATTATTTCCTTTAGTACATGTGCTACCCACATTTATCATTGCTACCCGTGAAAGTTATTCAAATGATGTGTTTCTCTTACTGGGTAACGTATATTATGAGGTTATAGCGGCAGGATTTGATGAAGGATTTTTTAAATATTTACATGTTTGAATCTATTTATATATATTGATCTGAGAAAATTATTGTATCCAACGATAGATGCATGGAGAAGAGATGGTCTTCTACTACAAGCCACCATTCAATACACCACTCACACATCCAATCTTACAGCACCTGGTATTCCTAAGCAGCCACCCATTTAGGAACTGAACAGGCTGGACATTGTATAACTTCTGTGATCTTGTGAGAACCGGTGTTACAACGGTATATGGCCGTAAATTTTCGAATATTAGTCACTGTAAATTTTATATATTTTTACATATGGTGCAAAATTGTCCAAATCTTGTAATAGCAAAATTGACCTGTTGTTACATTAAAGTTTGAACCGTTGTATCTTAGATATGATAAAATATATCTTACTAGAATTCTCCGAAGTTTTTATAAGTCTACTGGAGTCTACTTTGAACAATAAGAATGTATTTAGCTCTAAATTGAAATGATGATTTATCTTCCGCTTTTGACCTCCTGATCCAGTCAAGGCTGTTATCTCTTTTTTAAACATATTCGCCGTTCTTTTCATAGTTCTTGGGTGTATTTTGAAGATGAAGACCAGAGTATGAATGTTAATACGATTACTGAAGGCTTCAACGATTTTTCTTTTCACGATTGTTCAGTTTGGAAGGCACAAAACAATTTTATCCTGTTCCCTTTTTAGCTGAATATCTCAAAGGATTTTTCAGTGATTCCTATTACACATTCTGTCAAGATAGCTAAACGTCTCATGTGAAAACTCGAAAAAAAAAACTCGATCAGTTCAGAGGTATATATATATATATATATATATATATATATATATATATATATATATATATTCATAAAGGGATAATTGACATTTATATGGGATAATTATGGAAAGAACTCAGAAGATATATTGAATGCAAGAGTGACAGGCAAAAAACAATGCCTACCTAACGAGCTTGTGCAAACGAATGCTAGATGAGGGAATGTGAGGGGTGATCTAAAGGCAATCCTTACTAAGAATAGTTAATAAATAGATACAAAGAATTGTTAATTATGCAGAGATATGTTCGCTCACGTTCCGAACGATATGATGTCTGTGGTATGCCTTTGGTTTTAACTAACATCATTAATAAATATAAAAGGAAGAAAATATCATTGAAATACTTTCATTACGTATTTTCTTTAATCGAGCAAATACAATCCAGAGGCCACATTTCGTCGATTGATTATAATGAAGAAAAAAAAATGGTTAAATTTCGGACATTATTCAAATACTGTGGATCAGTTTCCATAATTATCAGCGTGCAAATACTTGTTTAGCTTTTTGCATACACCGCCTTTATGTATGACACTTAGAAAACTGTGAATCTTAAGTTAAGTCTCCTGATATAATCATATGAAAAAGATTCATAAAGCAATAATAGTTGTTTGTACAACAATATTATAGATATTTTTGAAGTTCAAAAAATAAATAATTAAAAAAATATCGTCTGCCGCCATTTTACTAACCCGGAGATGTACAACAGACGTCATGATTAGTCCATAACTAAATGAAAGGCCAGAATTAACCAAAATGAATGTACTGTCTCAATGTTTAATGGTTTCTATATTCAGCTTTTATCGATTCTGAAAATTATATTTGCAGACGAGATCAATTCATTAAGAAATAACAAACTCTTCATAAAAATCTACACCTACTAATAGCAACGTATGAAAAACTATGAATGATAACTTACTATGAAGATCATTTTTATTATGAATGAAAAACAGTCGCAAGAAGCTGTAAACGTCTGACAAAGGAGTTAAATATTTAGTGGAAAATAAACAAACTTTGAGTAATTCTTTCAAAGTATACTCTGGCCGTTGGTCATTTGTGTTGTTCATTTGAAACTCTGAATTTAGTGTGCATAATGGGCGGTTGTCTCGTGGCTTTGCGAACTGATAAAAAGCAAAATGGTTTTCATTATTCAGAGTAAGCAGACGCACTTTCTGTTTGACCGCTGTGTTCTAATGGCGACATCAGAATAACACTGACACTAAAAGCTTCAAAACAGTCTGTTTGAATAGAAACAATTGCTCCATTAGTATAATCACATGACCGTTTCTCCTTTTATTTATTTGTATTGAACAACTATTTAATTGCATCAGTATTTGTGCAGAAGGTTTTTCTGAAAGTTAAAACGAAAGTACAATGATAAAAATGTGTTTTCGGTCCTTTATTAAGTATGTAAGAAAGACTCATTGAGGTTGTTTCATAAAAGTTCATGGTATTTCTTTTAATCAGATTTGTTCGGAATCTCTAAGTAAAAAAAAAAACAAAACACGTAGACAGTTGACAAAAATGGAACAAAATTTTAGCACTTATCTAACATATATTTAGTTGTCTTGCTTGTCCTAAGATTGCATATTGTTTAATTTATTGGCATTTTTAATGCCGTCTCGTAGCTTGTGCATTCAAGAGAAACAATTAAAAAAAAATGACATCTGGGTAAGCGTGAATATGAATCACCCATTATATAAGTAACTGCCGTCTGATTCAGCAAGATTTCTGTGACTCAGCAGTCTAAGGCACTCGCGACTTGATTGTGATTTTGATACAAATCCGACCGTTCCGTACATCTTCTTTATAATCACTCTCGAATGCATAGTCAGGTAGACATAATTCGCATCAACTTTTTTTAAAAAACAGGACGTATACTCAAACATGGTTGTCGATAAAACAAAATTTGTAGCTGTAGGGAAAAATATCGTATGAAAAAATATCATTCCTTCCTTTGAAATATATATATATATATATATATATATATATATATATATATATATATATATATATATATATATAATATTAGTGGTAAGTATACACATACATATGCAAAATATATAAATATATATACATTCATGCATACACATACATATATATATTTTTTGAATAATAGAATATCCAAGAGGATAGAATACAGGTAGAACTCAATGTCCAGGACAAAGTAAGGATATAATAAAAAGGGTTAAGGATCGTATTTACGATTCCAATGGAATAATTTATGACCATGGAATATTAGTGTTTAAGCCTTTTTATTATATATATATATAAAGTCTGAAAGTAAAGAGAATTGCGTCGCGATGTATTTCAATTTCAAAGACAAACTACATGATTTTCCCTTCAAATTAATCCCGTTCAAATCTAATACACTATTTAATCTTTCTCTGAGACGGCTGAAAGAATTCTTTTGTCTGATGTTCTGGGAGTTGTGAGCAGGTATATTGTCGTGTTGAATCAGTCACAATTTGTTCCAACACATGTGAAAAAAATGTATGTTTAAAGAAAGTTAAAATTACAGTTATATACTCTCAGGATAATAAGTTAGATAATATCACAATCCGCGAATCTTTCTTATATCCACATCCAGGCAAGTTACAATTCACACTCATCATATATATATATATATATATATATATATATATATACCGGCAGCATGCCCTTATTAAGGTATGTATTTTTAAAGACTACGGGATTTTCAGATCAATATCGTTTCTTTTCGAAGTGTTCTTCCTTTCTAGCGCTTTCGTTTAGCGTCCATCGTCATCATGCCTGTATGTTTTGAATTGAAACAGGTTGCTTTTTATTTTAGATTTGTAGATAATAGTTTGGGTATTTAGACAATGTGGTTGTATTAGTTATTAATATTGAAGGATAGGTGTTTATTATTTGGAGGATTCATATTGAATATGCTTAAATATTTGTGCCGGTATTAAATGATATTTTATTTATGCTGGGTTTTTGGTTTTTAATTAGGATGGCTTCAAGAGTTTGTAATCTTTTTTTTCCATTTGTTTTTATAGAGGATTTTGGTGTTGTTAACTATGATTTTTCTTATTTGAAATGACTTGTCTGTATCACTAGTGCTGCAGTCTGTTGTTAAATAATGATTTTTTATTAAGCTGGTTTAATTAAGGTGCTATGTGAGCGTACGTGAGAGAGTTGTGGTTGTGTATCCGATGTATGTGTAAGGGTTATTATGTGAGTAACATTCTCGAAACGGACATGTAAAACTATACACTATATTGGTTTTATTGAACAAGGGTTTGTGAGGGTATAATTATTTCAGACGTTTAAGTTTGAGGTTTTAAATTTAGTGTAGTATATTATCAATTTTATTTGATTTTGTTGGACGAGTTTACTGTATCTGTTGATAAGATAGTTATAGCCTATTCGTCGAGTTTACTGTTACTGTGCATTTTATTCTTATAGAAAAAATATTGTGTTATCGTCAATCTTTTTTCCTTTGTTATTATTATGAATATTAGAAAGGTAGTATTTTATATGTTGCTCTATTAATTTGTTGAGGGAATTATTTATGAGTGTTTGTTTTATATTAGTAAGTTGTTTTTTTTAAATATTGTACTAGATGATGATGTATGAAAAGCTCTATTGATTTAAGTTTTTGATTAGGGATATTTATATTTATCTGGACATTAACTACTGAAGTTGAGTAAGCAGGAATTTTTAATTGCCGGCGTTTTAAATATTGATATATTGAATGTATCTTTGATGACGATAGCCGAAAGTGCTCGCGCAAAAAAAGTATATTGTTAAAGAGAAAATTTCCGTAGTCTTTAAAAACTCATGCCTTTATATATACAGATAGATATTAATTATTAGAAGGACTTGATAATTATATTTAATTAATTCTTCGAGTCTGATAGAAACCCCAACAGAATGCAGAAAGCACTGGACGGCCGTTTCGTCTTATAGTTGGAACTCATCAGCAGTGCGCATCCACTACCGATAATTGAAACCCTGACAGGTTGTCAAGCAAACATCATACCAACTGTTCTAATGAGCCTCGATGACGAAGAGATTGCAAATCAGATTCAACATAGCGCCGCTAGCTCACATATTCCGTGGTGGAACCATACTGCGTTCTCTGTAACCATAGGACTGTGCCCCCTGGAGCCACGACTACTCTCACCAATCCGCTCACTCTAGAGCATTAGAAGCCGGTTTAAGCGATGGTATACACAGATAGTAATTATTAATATAATCCAGCACGGAATATGTGAGCAGCGGCGCTATGTTGAGTATGATATGCAATCTCTTCGTCACCGAGACCCATTAGAAGTTAGTGACAACCTAACCGTCAGGGTTTCAATTATCGGAAGTCGATGCGCACTGCTGAAGAGTTCCATATAACGAAACGGCCGTCTAGTGCTTTCTGTATTCTGTTGAGGTTTCTATTAGATTCGATGAATGAAATATTTATATATATATATATATATATATATATATATATATATATAGTGGACTCTCCCGTCATATTCGACGTATGAGGGTCAAGCAGCTCAGTTCTTAGAAACCGACAGCCAGACACCAGCACATATGATTTGGTTAGAGAGGTGAAGGCTTTTTCTCAGAACGAACCACACTTTTTGAAAGGCCGAATACAAAGATCTAGTGCACTACCTACGCAGATTTGGACAAAGATCTAGTGCACTACCTACGCAGATTTGGAATTAAGATTTGCCATTCTCCTAGACCTGTAGAAACCAATCTTTCCTATTATTTACCAATAGCTGAAGGATTCATACCTTTCCCGAGGGTATTAGCACGCAAGTGAATGTAACGGATTAGACTGGAATTCGAACTCGGCTCTCCGATTCTTCAATCCAAGTCACTATCCATTACTCCACCGTTTGTGCGTGTCTGTGTGTCATGGGGATTATATGCTAAAAATTATAAAACTTACATTTTAGTTTGTTTTAGTCATATCGATCTTCCAAGGAATGTGAGGGGAAAAAAATCTACCTACTTAATTCTGTGTACTGGAGAATGTTTTCATAATTATATTTTTTGTATGTTTTCTTTGGCGTTTTTCAAATATTTTGGACTGACATGAGATCTAAAATTGATTCGCTTTAATTTTAAAACTAATAATCATCATTTCCTTCGTGTATCATTACAATGAAAATGCTGTTAAACTGAAACAATCTACTTTCAGACTGAAGGAAGAGAAGTCTAATATATGCCTCATTAGAATCTACTGACAAGGTCGTTCTGTTAAGATTTTAATTGTGTTGTAGGGCTCTCCCCTCTTTATATAAGATGCACTCGCCCAAAGTATACTTATACTGACAGAGAGAGTACCTGCTGTTGAGTTACGTCGAGATACAGTCTTTATGTCTGTCGAAATCTCTGCTTTGGCAGAGAGGAACCCGGACGATGAGGTAGACAGGCCCTGAACCCGTCTAGGCAGGTTCCAAGGGGATATTTTTGGCTGAGCCTACGGGTTCGGAGAAAACCACTTTAAACTCGGCCTTGTGCCACATATATTCCTCGTGGGTGGAATATTAAATACTGAGATACGTCGAGATACAGTCTCTGACTGTGTCCGACGTCTGTCGAACTCTCTGCTTTGACAGGATTTTGGTGTTGTTAATTATGATTAGGACCCCGTACGAGGAGGTAGACAGTTCCCGATCCCGCTTATGCGGGTTCAAAGGGGATATATTTTGGCCGAGCATACGGGCTCGGAGAAACCCACTTTAAACTCTGCCTTGTGCCACATATATTCCTCGTGGGTGAAATGTTAAATATCGATATACGTTGAGATATGTTGAGATAAGTTGAGAGATACGGAGACAGACATAGAGTGTTCTCAGAGAGTTATACATGAGTCCAGAGAGAGAGAGATATGATTACGGCTTTACTTACAGAGACTTGTACATATACTTTCTACTAACCTGCATTTCTGGACTACTAATCTTCACTTCAAGTCAGTATTCTTACGTTTAATACACTTATTTTTCTATCTCAATTTCTGGCCTTGGTTATTTATTTATGCAGGATTCCATTCACGGAATCCACAACAAATTGTTTTTCTTGCTTGTGAACAAAAGATATTTCAACTTGGGGGAATAAGAGTTTTCCAAATGATTGTTTATTCTACACCGTTTCGGGTAAAGTTTTAGACATTTGCAAGCTTTTGCAAGGATGGATGCGGTATAGGGAGGTATACATATTGTTAATTCCCCAATAGTCACACACACACACACATAATCGAAAAAATATGTTTATGTGAGGCGTTTTGCATTTAACGTACTATTTCCAATTATATATGCATAGAAAGAGCAGGGGCGAATATAAAATAAAAAAAGGCAAACGTTAATTATAATTATGCATAGAAAAGAAACGCCGGAAAGAATAGAACGAAGACATTTTAAAATGTATTTTTCTTGTACATGTGTCTTTAAATATAAAATAACCAATTTCAATTATTTTTTTCTGCTTTGTTTTTGTTTATTTTTCATTTTTATTATTATGTATTCAACATTATGATAATAAATTTGCCAAGAAATGTGAGTAATTGTGAGAATCTGGACGTAAATCTACTTTGGACGATTTTGCGATTAATGCTTTTCCTTTTAGTATATTACTTACACTTTTAACTATAGCAGCATATTTTACATCGAAATTACGGTTTCATACTTTATGGTAAGCAACTAATACATTGAGTATGTTATTTTACAAAAGTTCCCTTTTGTGTTCATATAATCTTTTTTTATTTAAATTCCTAGCGGTTTGCGTGGCAAATGTTACATGTGATAGAGTAAACTTCTTCAAGTTTAGCATAATGTTAATCTTCTGAATTAATGAATCTTTTATTGTTTTAAAAGTAGTTTTAAACAATTTTAACTGAAATGTAGATAAATACGATTCTGTAGCAGTTGTGAGAGACGTGGGACGTAGAATAATATATTTTGATTCGTTGGGTTTGCCATAAATGTCCATTCCACTGTTTTCAAATATTTTAAGACCCTTTTTATTTTGCATTGAATATGTAATAATTATGGTATTACTTCAGATTATAAGTATTTTAAAAATTTGTTCCTCTTAAGCATTGAAGATTACCAATTCTGAAAGTTCTTAAATAGAATCCGAAAAACTTTCTAGATTCCAATTTGTATTTGTGGTAAAAATATTTAAAAGATCAATTTTATTAACTGATTTGCGATGGACAGTCCGGTGTAGTATCGTATCCAGGAAAAGTCAAGTATTATTCGTTTCGTCATCGTAAATAGGTTCTGTCATATATTCAATGTTGTTTAGTTTATTTACAAAGCCAGGTGTGTAGTTTTGCGGTGATATGTTAATTGTAGGCCCCTTCACTGAATTTTTGATACCTAACATTTAAAATGAATTTTTGAAATGAAAAGTCATTCTTGCATCTTGGTTTTTCGCATTAATTGAAAGCTAAATGATGAAATTTAGTATCTCCATTAAGCAAAATACTCTGATGTATTTTAAGTAGAACTTACATTGATGAAAATCTCAACTTTTTGATCACTTTTCAAATCGTTCAAATTCAGCCATTTTTGGCAGATATGAAAACAATTTTTTTTCTCGGATTTAAAAATCATCGAAAAATAAAATATTACTTAAAAAAAAAAAAACACTAACAGTGATTACGCGCTTGTTACTCGTCGATCACTTAGCATTCATAGAAAAGCTGTTGAAATATTTATTGTTGTTCAACGACGACTTTATCTGTTAAACATAATTTAAGAAAAAGACGGTGAGTGCATTTTTATATACATTTAAGTACTCAGTCATCTTTATAATTTTGGAAATGATTCTCCGCAAACTAATTTTAGGAATATTGAATTTAAATTTACTATATTCGTTGATCTTATTTAGTGGTTGTCGTGTATGGTCTCCATACTTTCACACTGGAGCAGGTTATGCAATATTTTCTATAGATAAAATAAAAATTGAAAATTATTTTTAGGATCCTTAATAAGTTTTATTTATAAAAGCAATTAAAACCTTTCTCTAATTAAATAATATCATAGCATTATTATTTTTTTTTATTTTATGATTCAGAGCAGATTTTCGTGAAAAGAGCAGTAGTTTGGAGCAAAACTGTATGATGTGCATACTTCAAGGAGTCCTACGTTTAACTAATAAAAAATCTTTGGTAAGAAAATTTAATTTCTTGAAATTTCGTAGAATTAAGTAAATGGAGTGTAAAATATGTAACAATAAAGAAAGACTTTACCAAAATTTTCTAAAAAGAAAACAAAATTTCAACAATAATTTCATTAATTTGGGAATAATTTAGTTTCATTAAAATTGACATTTATTTGATTTTTGCAAGAATTTACAAATCAATTTGTTTTTCACCGGGTAAAAATCGCAAAACCACAAATCTTAATTATTACGTCAACCGCTGACGTAAAAAAGTAACAAGTTCAGATGGATTAGAAAGGATTAAAAAATTTAATAAAACAATCAAAGATACTTTTCTTTCCTCTTAATAATAGCATAAACATTTTGACGATAAATCTTTGCTCTTATAAAGTATGCTTTTTTTTTTCATCATGCTATGTTTTTATTTAGCGAAAAATTGGGGGTACCTAGTTAATAGGTTATTAATAAGTCTGAAGTATGTTTAATGTTTAGTCAAAATAATCTAAAATGTATTAAACAAATATTTATATTTACTATTGCTTAATTTAAAAAAAAGCATCTCACACAATAAAAAATAACCATGTCCATACCAAAAGCAAAAATCATAAATATAGGCCGATTCAAAAACAATCGATGTCATTTCATTTTTCTTAGAGGATCCTGATCTGGTCTATTCATCAAATACAGAACGCAAGAGTCATTCAAAGGAACGGTTAACTGAATGATGCTTATGATATCAAATTAAGTGATGGTAGAGGGAAATGATTTTTTTTTTTCAGAATAAATATGATAATCAAATATTGACGCTTGATTTGAAGTTAAGATTATAGTTTTGTAGGAAACAGCGAACTAATAGTTTGTTACATACAATAGTAGGTTATTTACACTATTTATATTCGGACTAATGTCCTAATTTTTGTTTATTATTACAACGTTTCGGCCGTTGTGTCTCCGGTCTACCTCAGCTGTATATACATCTGTGTAACATACGGAGAATTCTTTTTCCTCTGTCTCGAGATATTGATTAGTTCTTATTACTATTTAGTACTGCGTGCCCGTTTTTACTGGATCCAAGTACAAACTGCCCCACTCACAATCACTGTCACCAAAAATCACAAAACAACGCTTTAACCCGTTACATTTTCGGAACTAAGGGCACTGCCAGGAACTTGTCCTTAAATTTAGAATTCTGAAAATATGTGGGGGATTCATGTTCGTGAAGGTAGTATGGCCAATCTTAGCTATAAATCTTTGATGTAGTTGAAGTATAGCGTGTAGCTCAACTGAATATTTGCCAGTGAAATTACGATAAAGTAATGATGGGCATACAACTTACCGTCTAAGTGAAATAAATTTATTTCAATTTTATTTCCCAATTATTTTTCTTTTTTCTTAAATATCGTTATTCACTTTCCGTTCATCTGTTCCTTCTTTCAATCTCTTTTTCATTCTTTCCTTCATTCTTTCCTTCTTTATTTCATTCTTTTCTTCTTTCATTCTTTCCTTCCTTTTTTCATTCATTCATTAATTCTTTCCCTTCTTTCATTCATTCATTCATTCTTTCATTCATTAATTCTTTCATTCATTCTTTCTTTCATTCATTCTTTATTTCATTCTTTCATTCTTTATTTCTTTCTTCTCATACTTTTAATTTGTTTCTTTCTGTTTCTATCTTTTACTGTCGTCTTCTTTTTTAATCTCTTTTTTTCTTCTTTTTATCTTCCTTCCCTTTCCTTTGCCTTTTCCTATTTTCGCATTTACTCCCTCTACTAACTAATTTAGCTTTCTTCGATTTGACCAAACCATTACCTAACAATGTTTATTCTGCTCTTCTCAAAAACCTCCTCATTTCCCATAATCCATAATTCACTGAACGTTCTACTCATCATTTTCCAGAACCACCTACACATAATATTGCTACACATTTCTTCAACAATATTTTCCCAGGAA
Organism: Acanthosepion lycidas; assembly: GCA_963932145.1. NCBI lineage: Eukaryota > Metazoa > Mollusca > Cephalopoda > Sepiida > Sepiidae > Acanthosepion > Acanthosepion lycidas. Next base: position 125,765,260 of record OZ010571.1, read on the forward strand.
ATACATTTCTGTATTTCCGTCAAATGCAAATAGATAATTTAATCCAAAGGCACTAAATTCTTTTGAAGCTCCCATTGCAAATAAACTCTGTTGACCAATTCACATCGCCTTAAGCTAAATTCTTCGACCGCCTACTGCATTTTATACAGCCAGTCACGCGGTACCTAATTGATGAGATGTCTTCTTACGAATTCTTCTTTATCGTACCTATTCGCCCACTTACCAGCTTAATATTTTAAAAACAATTTTCTCTGCGTCCTAATTCCATTTATAACGAAATTGTATTAAGTTTCATTCTTTCCCTGTGTAAAACGAGCCATATTGCCCATAATAGGAAGGATATACACAAATATTAATTTAAGTGTGTCTTGCCTTAACGGCTAAAATGCTGCCTGATGTACGGTATACAGAATAATCATAAACAATAAGGCCGTCATCCTGATTTAGTACATGATTTCCCTTAGGGTTTGCAATGAGATTAACTTGCTTAAATATTTAGTACTTGAAATTCCTAACTCTTTCTCACTGTCTATCTTTAAAAAGATTCTGGTCAGACCACAAATAGAATATTGTTGCTTATACTTGATTTTGAGTGGTCCAATGCTATATTCCAGCCTTAACATAGTTCAAAAGCGTTTGCATACACTTATGAGTGATTAATTATTCTCAAGTCTGTTTCTCAATTCCACAGGCGAAACGTCACTAATCGTTGGCCAATCTATCGCTACTTCCCTGTAAAAAGAATCTGATAATCTACATTCCTAAGTTCGACCCGTGCAGACCTTTTCAGGGAGCCCCGTCATACCATGTAAGGATGATATAATTATCGTCATTTACATCGTATTCCACTGGAAATTACAAAATTCACTCAACACCATCTCCAAGGGAGTCGGTATTTTGCCGAATAGGCGTACATCAGGACAATTTTAACCTGTTTAAATCATTCATTTACGTTTATGGAACAACTTCATTTAGTAATCCTTTACCATGAGTGGCTGTTATGTCTTGTAATAAGTGAAAATTTACTACTAGAAAAGAAAGCCATCGCTGAAATACTATTCGCTCTGTAAGCTTCTCGATATGAAAAACAATTTACAATCTATATTTTCAAGAGCATTTGACATGAGAGATAAAAATATTTGACCATGATTTAACCAATAAATATTATGTGGACTATATATAAAAAACGTACTAAATTTATAACTTTACTACTACATGATATTTCAATAAGTAAATTAGTGAAGTTATAAAATTAAACATATCAACATCTTTTAAATATATTTTAAACGCCCAAACAGAAATATTTTTCTTTAGGAACAATGCTCTTAATATATCAGAATGATAACGCTTTTTTATCCTGTCATATAAAGACTCAAACGTACACCAATATATATATATATATATATATATATATATATATATATATATATATATATATAGATAGATAGATAATATTAGTGGTAAATATACATATATATGCAAAATCCACAGGTGCATATATACACATGTATATTTAGAATAAAAAATTTCCGAGAGGATAAAATCCAGGTAGAACTCAATGTCCAGGACAGAGTAAGGATATAATAAAAAGGCTTAAACACTAATATTCCATGGTCATAATTTATTCCATTGGAATCGTAAATACGATCCAATTCATCAGACCTACAAATTCAAAAAGAAAACAGAAAAAAACATACTCCGGAAATAAAAATAGAATTTAGAGAGAGAGTAATTATGAGAGTGTGGGACGAATGTTAGTTTATAAGAGAGGGGTTTAACAGAGAGAGTTTTATTTAAAATTAGGTGTGAGTGGAAGGGGGAAAAAGACTGTTGACGGATGTCTAAAACAGTATAAGGATACACATCGACGTGACAATACACACACCATGGCCGATCAAATCTTAAAGAAGGAGGGAGAGGTAAGGAAGGAAGTGGTGGGGAAGAAAGATGGGGCGGGTGAAATTAAAATTGCAAGGGACGCTGTGTAATTGAGAAAATTTGACAAAAATAATATCGACTGCAGGTTACAAATAAAATATTATAAACAATAAATATGACGATTACCTAATCTGGCGAGGACCTATATTTTTATGTTCAAAACGCATGCAAAACCATACATACATGTATATACTACACACACACACACACACACACACACACACACACACACACACACACACACATATATACATATATAACACATACACACATACATATACATGCACACACACAAACACATATAAATACATACACACATACATATACATACATATACATACGCACACATATATACACGTATATCCACCTATACCCTATACACACATTTTCCACATACATATACATAAATACACATGCACCGACATACACATATATACATACACACACATACAAAAACCAGATATATATACGCACACACACATATATATATATATATATATGTATATATATATATACATATATATACATACAAAAATGTACACACATATACCTACATATACACACATACATCCATAGGCATCCACTCCTTACCCATTTACACACACTTGTACATATGAACATGCGCATAAACATATATACCTAAAACCTTACATTTCTAACCAATTAAACAAAAAAAAAAAAAAAAAAAAACAATGTATCCCTATATCTATCCGTTTAGCTATACACATATACACGCACATCTATACCCACATACACACATATATATACACATACATACATATGGGTACATATATACACCAACACACATACGCACACCCACACACATACATATACATACATATATATACATATATATATATATATATATACATATACACACATCCCTGCATATATATTCTCCTATATATACCTACACCCACATACGTATACATGAATATATACACATACACACACATATCCATACATATACATACACATATATACAAATACACACACCCCTAAATATATACCTACATATACCCGTAGTCAAGTACATACATACATACATACATACACACACACACATATATATATATATATATATATATACCCACATACATACAAATACATACATATAAATTAGAATTTAAAAACTAAATAAGTCAAATTTCAACAATTTATATATACACATATACCCACATTCATACAAATACGTACAAATACATACATATAAATTAGAATTTAAGAACTAAGTAAAATTTCAACAATTTGGGCGTAAAAAAAAAAAAAAAAAAAAAAAAAAAAAAACCATAGCGCATAACAAAAACACACAATGATCTATATAGAGATAAACAAAATAAACATAATAGTCATTCCGTTAAAATGTCATGCCCGATGTTTTGAACCAAGATGGAACTGACATAAATGACAGAAAGTTACAAAACGGTGTTTATGTTTTGAATCTCTTCTTATGTCTACATTTAGAAAATATCTCATTACGAAGATTCAACAGTTCATCTTGATTTTTATCTTTGATAATAAAAATTTTTTCCGCCAAGCACAGATCACACCGATCGCGGAAGTTATTAGGTGTTTTGGCTCTTGATAGGTATCTCCATTTCAAAAGTGGGGTTAACCCCTTATCCACCAGATCCCAGTAGTGTTTGGATAAGGAAGTTTGACTTCTAAGGCATCTATATCTAAAAGAGTGTCTATGGTTGTATAGACGCTGCTTCCAATTACCGGCGGATATACCTATATATCTTTTTTCTCGTTTATATTTTCCTCGGGAAAGATAGTTGCCTCGTATATTACATTTTTGTAGTTACATTTACCCCCGATTGGGCAATGATCTTTATTCCTACAATTGCAGGTAGGGTTACTTGATTGAGTCACATTACAATGGTAGTTTCTAAGTATTCTGCAATTATGGGAAGATATGATTTTCTCCATATTTCTAACGCTTTAACTCCATTTCAAAAGTGGGGTTAACCCCTTATCCACCAGATCCCAGTAGTGTTTGGAATTTAACTCCATTTCATGCAGGAGAGTATCACAATTGTATCTGATGATGGATGGACACTCGTATCCGAGGATGCTAGTCTACGAGGCTAGCTAATACATTCTGAAATATTTGCGTTTGTTTCGTACCCACAGTGCCCATATGTGGAATATACTGCAACTGCGCTGAGCAGACCATAATTACAGTCTGGGAAAGAGCGTGTTATCCAATCTAACAGCGCCTGGTACTCCTATACACTCAGACCAGATCGTTTCAAATATATATGTAACTATGTGTTTACTTTCTGACCATGAGATCCGTGTTCGAAAGTAACTTCCTGATGTTATCGGTCTTGTGGAGGAGATCGTGCGGCAAAAATTGGAAAGTGCCTGAAATCCATACCATGGTTGACCCAAGCCTTGTGAATGAAATGGGTTAGACAGTACTATTGGAAGTACGTCGATGGCTTTGCTAGTCATCGTGACTGACCGTTTGTACATTCTGGTTAGCTGCTCACGCTAGATAAATGATAATGGCTCTGAATTGTTAATCTGAAAACGGACATTCAATTTCAGCTGGGTTCATTATATGCTTTTACGCTCAAAACCTTTGACAAAAAGTAATACTCCACCTCCTCTGCCTGTAGATATTGGTTAATTTATGCATAAAATTCTGACAGCTTCAGTCATATTTATGATAGAAAAAAAAGTGCTCTTCTGTATATTTTTATAATGAGACTAGCAGCATGGCCCGGCGTTGCCCGTGCTTAATTAAAAAATCATACGTCTCATACAGAAATCGCTATCACTTGACTTAAAATATTTTTGCCCTTCCTTGCCTTTAAAGGAGTGCCCTTTGCCGTGCTGATGTTGCTACATGCCTTACTTCTTGCCTATCTCACACTGCGAATTGTTTCTAAGCTCTATACTAAACATTAAATCTGTTGCGAAAAAAGAACTAAACAAAATGAACACAAAACGATCAACTTTAAAAAAGGACTCGTAACTGGAAAAACCGAATGAAAAAAAGAACGTTAATAACAAATACTTTTTCACACCCAACACAGTTCGGCGGAATCAGAATCAACGTTGTGTTTAAGCAAGCGAATGATCCAACTGGAGTAAAGTGCCATGCAGATTTAAATTTTTCCCACTTGTGACGAATGCAGTTATCGATTTTTTGTTTTTGCATGCTAGTTAACATTCGTGTCAGTCAGCTGTTGGCTCTCACGCTGGCCAGTAGAATCTTCCTGCCTAGGCTCTCACTCTGGCCAGTAGAAAATGACCGCAAACTATATGAAAACTGCCGTAGAAGCATGAAAATCGATTATTTCCATTATCGATGGGAGTTGGGAAATTCAAATTCGGTCTTGGCCTTTTCGCTAACTCGGAGCCTGTGCATGTAAATTTTGGTGAAAATCCGTCGAAAATTGCGACCGTGCATTCGTTACACACACACACACACACACACCCTGCCTTTTATAGATAGAGATTTCTCAAATATTCGGGACAGTCGATAAAAATCCATAAATATACTGTTTAATAAATAAACTGTGCATCAACACAAATTTGGGTATCCATTAAAAATAATGTTTAAGCAATAAAATATGTCGGATTAATAGATGAAAGATATAGTCCTAAAATTTGCTTTGCTTACGTTAGCATAAAACCAAAGAGAGATGTATATTTTGAGAAACCGAAAAAAATCTGTTTAAAAGCACTATTTTGGTTCCATTTGGCCATCAGTTTCTCTGTAGCCGAGGGATTAAACCATATCATGTTTATTATAGCTATTGTAATATTTTTACAGTGGTTAATCACATATATTTAAATATGATTTTCCATGGATGTTTTACACTTGTCGTAGCCGCAATGTGCTTATTCAGTCATTACTATATAGATTGTAATTCATCAGAAATTTGTGACTGGGTAAGGCGATATACTACGTCCAACAGGAAGGCCTTTAATCAGAAGGTTTTGAGGAGCATGGAACCACGTCTTAATTGCTGGCGTTCCCAGATCCATCCTAACCCAGGGTTGTAGCACCTGTTAGGGTCCCAACTATGAGCAAATAGTTGACAACCAAAATTTAAAAAAATAGGTTTTAATACCAGAAATACTTTGTAATGAAAAAGATATTACCACTAATAATCTTTGAAGGAAAAATTATTATCAGCATTACTTAAAAAAAAAGTACTAGCAATACAGACAGCTATACATTTTTTTGAAAAAAGATATTACCAGCTATAGATTTCTTCAAAGAAAAATATACCCGGCAATAGATTTTTGAATAAAAACATATTACCAGCAATAAAAAAATTATGTCGGCATTAAATAACCAATTGACGTTGAGATGCCGTAAAACAAACCAAACCAAACCATCATCAGAAATTCAAATAGGAAAACGATTCAATTTAAACTAGTACTGCTAGTTTCATACAAATGTTTCATTGAATATATTTGTATATCTCATAATTATAATTATATAATATAAGAAATAGATTTGTTTTAATTACTCGGATAATGAGTTATAATATTTGTATTATTTACACTCGGACAAATGGTTTCTTTTTCTGATGAAATTATCTGTGATTTCGAGAATACTCCCTGCGTTTGTCGATTGGTGGGAAACCTGCAAGGTATTTCCGAACAATCTATTTAATCTGTTGTTACCACCCAGCTGTCTGTGTTTACAGATTTTCCGCCAGTTGTTTTTAGTAATGATCACTTCATGCACGTCCTTTTTAACTTTTTTCAACATTGAATTGGAATTTGTATTAACCAACCTAACGACTGAACTTAGAATTACTACACTACGAAATTCACTCATCAACACGCCTTAATCAATTCCAAAGCGAGAACATGTCGCCTTAAAACTAATCTTATTACGTTTCTTTCTTTTTTTTTTAATTTGGTTCTTTCCTCCGTCGCTTCTCATTCACACGGCTACTGCTACACAGTTGGTGCAAAGTCTCTCTCTATCTCTCTCTCTCTCTCTCTCTCTCTTTCTCTCTCTGCTATAGTTTCTCGTTTATCTCTATTTTATCTGAATTAATTGCATCTAAATTGCATTTATATCTATTTAGGACAACTCTTGAGTTATTCATATCGTAGCATATGCATCGATTCCTATTGTAGCATATTTATCAATATCAGGCGCCTGTTTTCCAGTTATTTGCCCAGTCTAGTATTTTGATTTTATTTAATCCAAGAAGGTTTGTTAACAATGCTGTATTTCATTCGTCCGTGATCACTTATGCTTTGATTTCATTGACTTGTAATTACGGCTATATAAAATACATATTTTCTGATTCCTTTCCGAAACGTCCTTGCAAATCTTCCTACTCAGCTATTCTGTTAATTCTTTTCTTTAACGGCATATCAACTCCTTATGGCTTCGAATTAAAATATGTTATTCTGTTTTCACAATCGAATATATGGTAGATGATACTCAGCGTTTCTGCATATACAAGTTTATGTGAACAATTATTCATTTCTATGGGATGAGGTTGAAAATAGAACATCACTGGAAAATACGAAAACTTAAGGAATCAGCACATAGGCTAGGCCAAAAAATCTCCTGAGCCGACCAAGCATAGAAATGAATATAAAATGGGACCAGTAATAAGTATTGCTAGAGAAAAGCAATGAATAACAAAAAAATTGCAATGTATGCTCTGGTAAAAAAAAAATTAAGTAATAACGGAAAATATGAAATATGAGACATTTTCTTTATATATCCCAAAAATTCATACATAGAGGTGTTTAGATCCAGTGACTAGAACCAAAGTTTTGTGATTTCAACACCAGGCTACAGCAGTGACGAAGCAAAAACCTTGGAGAATTGCGTTAAAAGGAAATAACTGAGACATCCGGTAGAGGCATGGAACGTGAAACTAGAAAATTCTACCCCGCTGGACGAAATAAACTGCTCGGGTCAAAATTCCAATCATCTGTAGAAGGCATGAGCTTACAACGGCCGAAACGATGTGAATATGGCAATGAAGATGAGGATACCATTTCGAATAATGTATATAATGTAATTAAGCAATTATATGCATTTAGCTACAGATAAAGTTTATCACTAGTCATATATTCTGTTTTTTTTTTTTGTTTTTTTTTTCATATAAAATTCATCGCTGGAATGTTTATAATTAAAATGTATTTTTATACGTTTATAGTGTTTTTTTGTTTTGTTTTTGGTGGGGGCTCACTATTTGCCCATAACTAGGACCCTAATAGGTTGTACCACTCCTGGTCAAGTTGTGACAAGCAACTGCAACATTCAAGAGGTTGTTCCTGGCTTCTCAACCTCGCAATCTCCCGATCAGAGGCCTTGCGAACAGATAGATTTCATCCAGGACTTAAATGTTCTATCTCTGCATTCAAAAACTGAGTTACGTTTGGTACGCTAATTTTTATTCTGAACGGTACGTTTGATGCAGATTATCTCTTTTCATGTTTTTGTGGTTGTCACTTTACATTTTTTTTGCCCGTGTAGTCACTTTTCTTACTCTGTAATGATGGAGGAAATTAAAGAAAATATATTTTATTACGACTGTTGATATCTGATATCAGATGACTCGAACTCCAACTGATGTTTGGTTTAATGTATCATTTATAATATCATTTTAATCATTTTACCAGAATCAAGACGATAATGCCACTAAGATATAAGGGGATGTTGGGTGCGGAAGAGAATGGGAAGTGGGGAGAAATTAAAACAAAATAATAATAAAGGAATTAGGAATACAAAATGGCGATTGACGTTGCATTTAAATTGAAGGTGGCCGGAAAGCAAAGATCCTGGCGAGGAGTGAAAGTAAAGAAACAATTAGAATATAAATGTCGGTTACATCTTACTATTTTAACAGTAAATCTATACACGTTTGTTGTCAAAATATTAGGAAGCTTAAATTCATGTGGTCTAGGAGATTCATGCAATCGAAGAATCAAGATGATTAGACAAAGGGAAGCATTATCCCGGCACGGCGGTGGGAAAGAGACTGAACGCCATATAGCATGTCAAAATGGATAACATTACATACATTTATCGATAGATTACTCAGGGTTTATTTTTCGGTATTATGTACCCGTCTCCTGGTGGGAGTGTAACTTCTACGTATATCAGCAATAATGTTAGCTTTCGTTATGCCATTCCGGAAGATATTTCCACGTCATATCCCATGTATATATTCGGAATCATAGTAAACCTTTATCAACAAAATGTGTTCTAAAACTATAAAAAAATGTCTCTTATTTGTAACCAAATGTTTGTTAAAATATTTTATTAATGTAAACATTTCTTCTATTTAATAGCAATTTTGCTTGCAAGTTTATATTTTTTTGCAAATATCTATATTGTAGTGTCGGCCTAATTACATACAAAACTGTATTACTTAAGAGTCATACATAATATTCTAAACTATTAATTTATACAACGGGAAATTTCTTGTTTTGCATAGTATTTGCATAAATCTCATCACCAATGTATTGAGTCGAGTAGTAATATCTAATATCAAGCTTAAACAACATCTATCTACATATCCAAATTAAGAGTTATTACGATACAATCGGTGACGCCAGAAAGTTGCTCTCGAATTTCAATCAAAATCGAAACAGCGATAGAAATGTGGAAAGAGCATCACTTAACCAATTCCTAATTCTTTGACATCTTTCAGTATTGCTGTATCGGATATATCGTTCGTTAATTGCATTATGCGATTACTCGAAAAGCTTGTGTTAATATCGCTCATTACACTCTCTACTGATCTTGGTAACAAACCCGTGGTGTCTAATGTTTGATTAATTGCGTGTCTGTTTCTTGAAACGGGGCGAATGTGAACTTTTACGTACTGATCTTGTTTATACTTAAATCTCATCTACATGTAATTTCATAAGCTGCGTTATGCATAAATCTAAAAAGAGAATGATTATAAAAAAGAAAATGTAACAAAACGTAGAGCAACTATGGGATAAAGAGAACACTTCTATTAAATACATGGAAGAAAATCCTATAAGTATAAACATTCCAAGATGTTCAAATCTGAGGATAGGATAGCAATGGTCAGGAGAAGAAAAACACATCAGCAGGTTCAGATAAGAATAAATATTAAGGCATTTTAGTGTTCCATAACTTTATCGGTGAGAGAAACAAAAGATGAAATGGCACAGTAGGAAATCAATCCTGAGATCCGAAAAATGAACCATCTGCGAATAAGTGCGATTTCCATGTATCGCATTGAACAGATGTGTGCATATATTTCACAGCATAGAGAAAGCCTTTCTATAAAAATAGAAAAAGAAGAAATCCTTGAAGTATTGGGAATAATTTAAACGAAAAGAAACATTTGTTCAAACAATGCCTAATATCTCTTGATATGAAATACATTTCCTGCCAATGGAGAACGGGTACACCGAAATTAAACAAAGAATCCAGTATCAATGTGCTTTCTAACAATATTTATTTAAATTCTCTAGCAAAAGGCTACCTACAAAAAAGGCGAGAAAATTTTAGAGGATTTACTACAAACAGACGTACGTTTAACGGCATCCGCTATATGGATATTACTGAAAATAGCAGCTTTAGATGAAACATTAGGAATTCTTTTTAGAAAATCTAGTCAAGCGAAGAGAAACAACTACTTATTAGTTATTTAAGAAATGAATGAATGTTCTTCGGTAAAATAACGAGAAAATAGGTGATTTCAGTGTTGGCTAGAGCAAAACCAAGCACCTGATGTAATAGAATAGTCAATCGCATTGTCTGTCTGGCAAGTAAAGTTTTATTATTGTTATTAACTAATCTATGAAAAATATCTTTTTAAGATTTTTACAGGTTTCGAAAGCCAAAATAGCTGCATCTATACTAAATGTGAAAGTTGAATTGATGAAGTCATACGTTCTCATAACAATGTTTAACAGGATTTACGTTAGAAGTCAATGAAAGCCTCCTTGAGACTTGAATATTTAGTATCATAATCGTATCGGAACATAAATGGACGGCCTCCACAAATACATCTGGTCGAATCTACTAGATTATTCTAAAAAAATATTTCGGATTTCTCTGTAAAATCTTAATTCTTTTTATTGTTTTGAAAAATTGTAACAATTGACCACTTCTATTTGTCCGTTCTAAATAATAAAATGTTTCTGCAAATGATTTCGGCTAAAATATACTCCATATTACACACGCGCAACCGTAGATGCATACATGTAAACACACACACACACTATATATATATATAAATTGATCAGAAATATCTTGAGACACGAAAGAGTAAATTTATTCAATAAAATCGCCGTTGGCTTCAACCACGGCCTGCAGACTACTTCGGAATCTACAAATTTCTTGTGAACGGTCACCTTGTTTTACTTGGTGAAAGCTGCCATAATGCTTGCCTTCAGTTTCTCTTTGCTGTTAGAAGTGTTATTTATTTCTCGCACAACTGAGCCACACAAAATAGTTAAAGATGTTTCATTTTGGGGAGTTAAGTGACAAGATTTAAAGGGCGATGTGTGCAGCAGAAATTATCTCTTGTTTGTTTGGAATGTTGCAGTGTCCTGTTGTCAGATATCGGGTCTTCCAGTAGTCAACCTCTTGACACATAGCAGCACTACCTCCTAAAGTTACTTTATCTAGGCCTACGTGTTTAGTCTGAGGTCTTGTGGAATTGAGGCATAAAATCGCCACAGTTGTGATCGCACCAAAAACATTCGTAATCACAATTACTTTTCCAACTCTTTCAGAATCGTCTGCTCTGTTAACAGATTCACACCAAAATACACTGAAATGTTCGTGTCAAGCAATACAGAATGCCGTTTCCAAATTTCTGACTGAGTGAATTTCATCATGGTGCTGTTTTTTCTCACAGACGTTGCCCAACTGACCCTACTATATGCTATAGTCAACAAAATAGAAAAAAATAAGAGAATGCAAGAAATCAGATATAAAAATGGGATCAGTTTACCCATCGCACCATGAAAAAACCAAATATTGTTAAATAACATCAAATAGAATTTTCTCTTAGAAATATCAAATAAATACACATCAGTCGACCAGAACAGGAAAATTATATCATCTATTACAAAAACTTTTAAATAGTACACATATCTTCCAAAAAAAAAAAAAATACATCTGTAAAATCTATAAAGGACCAACATTATTCATGATTTCAAATGCCCCTTAAGGAACTATGTTCCTAATCAAACCAAACTGATAATTATTGACATTGGTCATATTACTAAATTCCTATCTGGAAGACTCATGTTACACCTACCCGACATTAGCTCAAATGGGAATCAAATAAATATACATGAAATCTTACCAAACTCCATCTGAAACATACTAATAGAGAATACACGTATAATAGCCTCATCTACATGTAAAAAAGATTAAAAAAATAAAAAAGGAAGTCAACACTCAATAATATTAAGTAAGAAAACTGTCACAATGTGCTGATCTTATTTGAAGAAATTCCCATAACGTCAAACATATAAATAAACTAACTACACATTCGGTTAAAAATATATAATGAATATCGCCATTAGTAATGGGTAAATGAGTGACCGAAAGCTCTCCGATATGCAGAACGTTTGGCCAAACTAACACAAGAAAATGTAAATAAAATGATTAATCGCAGCACCTTATCAGGCATCTTTAATGAAACTTTTATAAAAGATGGATCGCTGCCCAAGTACACGATATATATATATATATATATATATATATATATATATATATATTCTCAACACACACACCCACTCACACACACAACACACGCATATATATATATATATATATATTGGTGTGAGGAGTGGTCAGTACTTTATGAATATCTTCTTCGCTGTAAGAAGAAAAACAAACTCTAAATCATACTCAGGGCATAAGAAAAGAAAATTCTCCGTTTGCAGTGTTCTCTGGTAATTGAACCGAACGGAGGCATCATTCTCTTCGAAATGAGCTTTTGAACACATTCTATACTTACCTGATATATTAGAATTCAATAAAAGCAAAAGATTTTATAAGCTAAACAAGTCTTAACAACGAAACGGTATATAATCTTTTACTCTATATTTTGCGTTTGTATCCACAGTTTTTGTAATTTTTATGTTAATGTTTTATGCGATTATTTCTCTATGCCTATAATCATGCGTTGAACTACGTGCTTTATTTCCTTCACTCTTTTGATTGGTAAATATTTGACAACGTTAATTTGTGTTTCTGCTGATAATTCATTGTAGCGTAATGGCAGGTGGTGGATACGTTATAAGTGCATTAAATCAAGCAGATTTAGAGGAATTTGGAATACAATAAGAGAGAAAATGTAGTGTCGATCAGTGGAGGATAATTCCTTATTCTATGAGAGAAAACCATTCCGTACATCGATTTACTTAGGAATTTACGAAATGGCGTAAACGTTTATTAACTTCTTTCTTTAACTCTGATATATTTCCCTGATTTTACTTCTGAGAATATTGATTCCCTCCACGCGTTAAATGTTTGCATGTTTCAACACGCATTGCTGATATATTAAAATTTTAGACAAAATTACGTGTTTCGTATTTCACTCTGTCCCGTAAAATATACGTATTGTTTTGTTCACACGATAATGAATTTCTCATATTAATAGATGTGGTCGAATATTATAACGTAGTTCTTTCTTCCACCTTCAGACTAAATAATTAAATGATCAGAGGTAATTAAAATTCAACAGTAAAATGGACACATTAACACAAATTAAATGAGTTATGTAATCACTAATTTTGTCGTGCAAAAAACATTGGTCATGTATAGAATATCGAACTAATTATAAATAATTACGCTATTTACTCATTTTAGCTTATTTTGGGAAAATTAATTATTTTCGGAAAACACCGTAGTTTATTCTGAAGAAACAAATTTTCTAAAAATAAGCCTGGCTTATTCTGGAAAAAAGTAACATTTTCTGAGAAGTATCATATCTTATTCCGTCGTAAATTATTTCTCGAAAACAGAATAGCTTTTTTCTGGCAAACATAACAATATCTTGAAAACGGTTACGTCTAAACTCATATCACTCGTAACAACACGAAATTCAGAAAATAATTGTAATAATTAGATTTTCTACTCTACATTGAAATAGGTTTCGTTTTGATGAACGGAATGAGCTACAGCCATTTAGATCATAGCTGCATGTGATCAAAGATTCGTTAAAATAAATTGAAAGCGATGATTAGCGATGTTTACATTAATGGATATACATGCTGTTGGTTTCTTTGCGAAAGTGACATACGATCGAAAATTATAATTTCTGGATGACATGTATACGTACGGCCTATTGTTTAATTGATTAGAAAATTCTGTAACAAAATTTTTCATTTTATTTAAATATTAATTTTATATGGAGAAGAAGATTATGAACATTTGGCCTATATTATTTGATCGTAATTTAGACGGTGCAATCACATTTTAAAATGATATTCAAAATTTGAAATGGATAGGAAATCTGAAGATTTGGCAATATCTTTCGGAAAAATCAGTTGGTTAGAACGTTCACTTTATTCTGTACTCTGGGATTTCTTTCATGAACAAATACACAAGTATGTGGTAGATCATAAAATGTCAGAAAAACAAATAATCTTATGTTATCTAATTATGGCATCTACCCTGAATCCATCAAAATATTCATACTGTTCAATTAATAAATGCTACAAAATTCACATAGGTCAGTGTACGGATGATATAAAAAAAAACTTCGTAGAGAATTAAGAAGATTAAACTTGCAATAGGTTGTACCAAAGGTCGTTCTGTCTAACATCACAAATCAGTGTTAAAACCGGAATATTGAACTGAAAACTTGCGTCATGTGCTGTAATAGCCTCGTCAGATGGAGACGTTCATACAGATGTCAGATATGGGGCAAAACTCATTCAGAAATATCTAAAATGTCAGCTGTACACTGCCTCATTCTATGAACGGGGGTTAAAAATGCAGATTCATAAACCAAGAGCTTTACGAAAAACCAAAAGCATGAATGAATTAAGGACTTTCAACAACAGGAATTAAAATTGCCGAAGAGAAAATAATGATCTAATCAAGATGTTGACGTTTAACACAATTTCCAGCATATTGTTAGCATGTAAGCGTCCACCAATTCTGTAATGATCAGTAGCCGCTATTTTACTTGAGAGATTTATTTTTTAATTATTTTAAAGAGAAAGGTTTTAGAACTTTTATCCAACAATAGCATGGTTTGCGGTTCAATAAATGCTGAATGTTTCCTTCTAAGAAAACGGCCAATATTATTATTAGCATTATCATTTCGTCACCATTCCTGATGACTTAGATTTTCATAATATTTAAGTAAGCATATTTTTTAATCTTGTGTTGTTATCTTAATCTGTAATATTAAACAACGTTTTGCAGTTCTATATAAAATATCCATTTACCTCATTGCGTACAAATTTAGAAGAATTTACAAAGCATAGAGGACACGGGAAAATATACTAACAGATATGGTAGAGCTGTATACAAATGGAATGTTAATTGGTGGCACTGTACATCGACGTCATGTAAACACACATGTGTGGCACCATTTAACGAGGCAGAAAGAGAAAATGAAAGACAGGAAGAAAAGGAGAGGCTAAGAACCGTATCGTGAGTGTTAAGCAAGAACACACACACAGCGAAGAGACAATGGATAAAAGGATATTTTGATAAGTAACAAATGGCGAAAGAGTGCCATTACAATGACAGGGAAATTCTGAGTAAAAAGAAAAGGAAAGAAGGAAAGAATCAGATATGTTTTGGCATCGGCCGTGTTATCTAAGGATATGAAAACAAACTATTTGTACGGAAGACATCTTATTATCAACTACAGACCGGCTGGCCAGAGAGAGAGAGAAAGAAAAATTCAAATGAGAATGTTATTTCGTTAAGTGACAACTAAAAAGACTTAGACAGATATGAAAAATTAAAAAAACCACCCACGAGCATCCTTGGCCTGCGATAATAAAATTTTGTTATCGGGAATTGTGCCGAAAGAAAATATTTTTTTTTTCTTTCTTCGAAGTGACAGACCGACTGGAACTTTGGAGATGTTCCTTTTTTTGAGACCATGTCGAGAAGCCCACACATTCTGATAATTAGCGATAAAATACTTGAAGTAAACCACGTGTAGAACAAGAGTTATGACCGCCATTGTCATATTGTCCCGTTCGCGGCTGGAGAAATGATAAACCATTAAGGGGAAGAAAAAGGAAAGAAAAGGGACATCATTTTTTTTTTTTTTAAGCAAGATATTTTTTTTCCTGAAACAAAGCCGCAGATTCGTCCACGCCCGACTGAGACATCATTGGTCGAGTGGTGATCACGTGATGCACGAGGGAGGCTGTTGCCGCCCAGCTGGAGGATGAGTAAGAGAGGTTGCCACGAAGATGTGGGGAGGGCAGTTCACGCCCCTCTGAAGTATGAGAAGGTGGGAGTGAGAAAAGGTTCCCAAAAATGGAAAAAGGTGGAAATTCCTAACCAGAGAGGTGGATATGTATTTAGAATTATCGAGGAATCCCCCCAGCGCCGACAAACTCACCCCGGTTTGGGTCGGCGCCCATATAAACGAAGCCACAACGAGCAGAAGAGAGTCGAGTCCCAGCATTTCCCAGAGTCAGTCTCCGGTTGAGGCAAGCCTCGCTGATAGCTGACCAGATTCCCGCACATTTTCCAGACCATCTCTTCAAACCAAGAACAATTATTTTGAAGAGCGGCTTAGATCCAGATCACCGAAATAAGTTTTTCGTTTGACTTTCGTCCAAAGACCCACCGAAACACCAACTTCTTAGAGAGCAGACGACTTGAAGTGTTAAAACTTGCCTAGCGGAAAATGACGTGTCACAATCCATAGAACGGGTCGGGAGATAGATGCAGTCCTATGTATCGAACAACTAGACATAAAGTTTGTTACCTTTTTCTTTGATACTTTGAACTTTTGAGTTTTCATTTTATTGCCTTTTATGCGTATTTTTGTGGTATCACCCCCGTTGGACTCGGTTTGCAGAACGGCCCCGATGACTGATTGATTTCCTCTGCCTAGATCAAATCACAACGTGGGTAGGCAGACTGGGAATCAAAGTAGGACGTCACCGCTGGTGCCGTGGTAGACTGGGATACAACGACACGGTTGGCGCTACGACCAGGGGACGACGTCACACATGCTTATAACATTAGTGCCTTAACCTCTGGTCTAACAGTAAAAACACCGGCTAAGCTACTCTTGAAATATCCGAGCTCAAAGGAGATATAATATTGGGAATCAGACGAACGGGATATTGTAGTTCTAATCTTGTACGAAATTTTAGATATCCTTTTTTGTACATTACCACAGACATAATAGCACTTTCTAAGAGCCAACCTAGGGTCTTAAATGGCGTGACCAGAAACGTCTAGTTAGAAGACTGATAACTCACGGTTTCAATTAATTCGAATTCAGTTAGTGTGCGCATGTGTCGTAGAGATACCTTTTGTCGAGAAAGTATCATGTAGGCTGGTGATAATTCTCTAATTCTGAGCGTTCAATTATATGAAACGAATTGAATTTGCTGGTTGGACTAAATTTGTCCGTGATCGGAGAACGCTAAGTCGCTCTATTTCGAGGGCATTTATGAATTCCATACGCTCCAAAATCGATGTATTCTTTCAAAAGGATAACTTATCGTATCAATGCTCCCACGTTGCACCGTGTTTGATTAAGACATTCTATAAAATTTGCACAATGTTTTGGATATTACTTACGTCTAACGAACCTAATCTAGAATTCATCGGACAATATCAAGAAGTTTATCCCTAAGCAAACAAAATCAAAGGCTAAACAATGACGTCTAAAGAATATCAAGAAGATTGTATTTACCTGTGAAACGAAAAACAAAAAATAAAAATAAACAATTATTTTGTGTAAGCGATAATGTGTTCATCGACTATATAATTATTACTATAATTAATATACTTGGATATATTTATAATGATCACATCTTATCTTCAGCTGTTTATTTCATTCAGTTATGTGCCATGCGGGATGCACGTTTAGGCGATCATGTGTCTTTCGATATAAGACTTACGAGAATGATTTTTACTCGTAATAGGTTGCCATTTCTTTTTGTGTAGACCCGTTGCCATCTAAGGCTATAGGACCTGAAGGAGAGGTTTTTGCGCGTAAGCGAATGTAATGGATCCGACCGGAATTTGAACTCTGCTCTCCGATTCCCCGATTTGAGCCTCCTCAGTTTATTTATATAATAAAAGTCTATTTTCTCTCTATACGAATTACTTGAATATAAAATCATTCATTATAGAATTCTTACGAAAACTAAATTTTTTTTGGCCAGATTAAAAACGATTTTCAAAAAAATATTAGTTTTGATCATATGTTCTGATTTTAAGATGTGGGCCGTGCCAGAATATTTTAAGCGGCAACTCGTATTTGATCAAATAACACAACAAAAACTGTGTGTAATAATATTCTGTTTTTATTAGTGTAAATCATGAATAAAATCTGATTTTCTAAAATAAATTATGGACAAGATTTATCAGAATGTATGAAATTACAGAATTATCAATTTTATATTACCAAATATATAGGTTAAAACATCAAATAAGCATCGAACTTCATTAAATTGCGTTACGTTATATACCATCTGATTTTAGGACGTGTGCGATTGTGATTCTCCAGT
>OZ010571.1:125788880-125796380 GCA_963932145.1 Acanthosepion lycidas
TTGTATTCTGTCACTTCAGTGCAAGCTTGATTCACCAATTTTATTTCTCTTTCGAGCGCCTGTATATTGATTGGCCACTTGAGAACTATTACTTTTGTCTCAAGAATTTCATTAACCTGTTGATCTGATACAGAATCAATGTATGTATTCTAAGTTTTAAGTTCAGTCATCATGGAATGATACTATTTTGCTTGCGACTTTAGTTTGGGGGTCACCTATTTTTTCATGTTGTTTAGTTATGCACATCATCAGTGAGGTTTGACTAATCCACGTCAACAGCAGCAGCATATTCTGTTTCCTCTTCATCAGACTTATCAGTGCATTCTTCCATCTTCTGATTGTCATCTCTAATTTTAATTAACATTGAGACATCTTCTTCTCTCACAGTCAGGTCCTCATCTGTACCCATACCAAGAAGGTGATCTGTGTGGGCGAAGTAGGAATTTCTCTGGACCTTCTTCTTACTATTCAGGTTTTGCATATATATAGGGATTGGAATACGTCCCTTGAGCCATGTGTTACGTAAGGGTGCATCTTGATGTCGAATCACATTGAAGCATTGAGCTCTGTAATTGTAATAACGATTTTTTTCAGATCGTGGTTTGGTCTTCATATTGCTATATACAGCCTGAGTCTTCTACTCATAAAGTATTCTGCCTTGACACGCAAGGAGGATCTAGCAGTCAAGTTATCATCATCAACGCCTGTAATAACTTCTTTACAAATCCTATACTGGTATTGCTGAATCCCAGGACTGAATCTTTCTCCCCTTCTTCATTCAGGAGAGGGAAATCAGTGAAACAGGCTGGCTGGAAGAGAAGAAATGGCAGCTTAGACAAAGGCTCTTTGATCTGCTTTCCAATTGGAACAGACCAATGCTCATGACGACTTGGTTTACAATTCTATGGATAGAAAACAGCGCGGAAAAGCAGCTCATATCCGTGAAGATTAAAGATTAAATAACAGAGCGGGTGATGATTATCATTTCAAGATGGTGTATGGCTCCATTTTCTGATCCCATATTTACATCGGTTCCATCACTACTGACACATTCAACGGTCTGATGGATTGAATTTTTCTCCACCAGAAACTCGTTTTGGCAATCTGCTTTCCATCTCCAGTCTTGGGAGACACATCTGTGAGATATTTCATTGCCAGGCACAACTATGATGACAATGATCTTGCACCATCCTTCTCGAACTCCAATTATTGGTTTTCTCATTCTTTTTCATCACACGAGTTGGCGGTCTTTCTACTATCAAATAAAAGAAGACCATATTTTTCAAAACTAGCCGTCTGAATGTCTTGCCTCTTCAATCGGTATTTTTGTCACGCATCCCGTAGCTGATGTAGTCCAATAACTTTACTCTTGCCAGCGTTTCTGGTAACGCCATAGTAAGTAAAACCAGCAGTAGTAATGACATCTCGGGTGTAATCAATAATTAAGTATCGTTAACATGCGGCAGCCAGTGTGGGGAGTCTTGTCCTGGTTTGTGAGCTGGCGTCTGTCAGAACTTTTGAATTAGGGTCTAAATCGGCATCAGTAGAAATTTCTTCTGGCTCCCTGCTTCCCAATCAACTATGATCTTCAAACATTTAAATCCATTATCATCGTTACTTTGTGTCTTATCAAATTTCATTATTTTATTGCCCTGTCACTTTAATAGTAGTTGTTCTCATATTCTCTAACATTCAGTGGCCTCTTGGGTTCTAGTGCATTGCTTGAGATGAAATAATTAAGTATATATATATATATATATATATATATATATATATATATATATATATGAGCTGGCATATGCGTTTATGTGTGTAAGTACAAATTAATATCGGAAGTGTTCCGTTTCTTACTTGAGTTTACGAGAATATCTGCATTTAAACGTACGCATTAATTTTGACGAATCAATGTCATATACGGGAAATGTTAAAATAATTTCCTTGAAACTGTTTTTTTAATAATTCATGATCGCTTCCGCTTTTATTTTCTCAGAAAATACCATACTTTTATTTTTTCATCTCTGAAGTCAAATGCGGTAGACATATGGTCATAAAATCATTAGGTTTGGTGTGAGTCGTGGTGATGACAGAGGTGTTGATGAGAGATTTTTTTCCTATCACATTACCTTGAGACTGTCAAATCTATTTTCTTTTTTGTGTACCCTGTGGGCGTGCGTGTTCCCGTTAGCTTGCACATGAATATGTATATTATATTACGCCCTCATATGTACATACAGTCTTATAAATGGAATTAGCACACACACACACACATATATATATATATATATATATATGTACACACAGGCATACACGCACTTATATATAAACACACACACACACATATATATATATACACATACACGCACACATATACACGTTCTTTCTGTGATGGAGTGTGTACTTGTGAGTGGTCTCCCTGTTTTTGCCAGTCTGTGTATACATATTTTTGTTCTCCATAGATATATGTTTGCGCGGGGTCTGACCATTGTATCTGGGCATCATGTGTGCATGCTGTGTGTCCATTTGAGTAGGGTTATGATTTGTTCAGTGCTGGTTTAAATTAGTCTATGATGTTTTTTTTTCTTGAATTTGTAATAAAGAGTAATTGTCTGTTTGGAATATCGGCACAATTTTAAATTTCCCTTGATTGCATTTCTTGATGTGTTGCGATACAAAGAGTTTTCTGTTTTTTTTTGTTTCATGTGTGACCACTTGTATTTTGTGTTGGTTAAATTTGGATGAGGTCAATATACGTTTCAGATTTTGAGATTAACGTTTTCTTTTAAATATTTTGGCAGTTTTTGGCATATTTTTCATTTTGTCATTCATGTTAAGTAGGTCTAGATTCCTTGTAATTTCCGTAAGTACTTCTGGATTGTTCTTATTTATTTTGAGACATATGCTAGGGTTTGTTCGACATTACATTTTATTGGATTTCAGAGTTGGTCTAGAAGTGTGTGTTTTTTTTTCTGCTAGTTCAAAACCTTTGCTTATTGATGTTGCGGGGTAGCCTCGTTTATTTAGAGTTCTATATAGTTTTTCTAGGCTGGTTTCACAGAGGTGTTTTTCGGTCACTATAGTGCAAACCCTATGTGCTAGGGAATAGAGGATGGATTTCAGACAGATGTTTGGGTGATGGCTCTTGAAATGAAGGCATTTTGGATATCTGTAAGTTTGTGGTAGATATATGTGATTATGTGGTTGATTCTGTTTCTAATGAGTATATCTAAAAATGGTAAATCTTTAAAATTATGTTCTTTGGTGAATTTGGTTTTTGCGTATAAGTTCTGAAGTAGATTGTGAGATTGGTGGATATGGTCCCATGACGATTTCCAGAAAATGAAGCAATCATCTAAATATAGTTTCCACGATTTAGTTAAGTGGGATTTTATATTTTCCCCATACATATGTTCTATCTGTTCATATACATTCTCCTGTAGGTAACTCAGTGTTAGGTTGGCATATGTAGGTACCATTTTCGTTCCCATGGTGGTACAAAAGGTTTGGATATAAATTTTGTTGCCAAATTCGTAAGTGTTATTGTTTAGAATCGGGTCTATACTATCAATAATTACACTAAATCAAATCCATATTATAACCAAAATGATTTACGATTTCTCTCTTTTCTTTATATATATATATATGCCTGCGCGCGGTGGTGTATGTGTATTTGTGCATCTGTATGACATTTGTGCATAGTTGGCGGATGTGCTTATTTTTTAACGATTTTAATATTTTTCTTACGGTTTGGACCATTCATTTTATTTTAATTTTTTTCTTTTCTATGAGAATGGGAACAATAAGTTTTGTGTGAATTTTTTGAGATGCTAATTTATTCAAACATGTTCTACAAAATTAACCCAAAGCTGGGTAGAAAAGAGCGGAATTCGTACATTTCCCTAGGGTATTTGCCTCTAAGGGAATATAAAGAAGCGGCTGGAATTTGAACCTTTCGCCACAGATTTCCATGTCTTAGGCGTTGTCCTTTACACCACAAGCACACCCAAGCATACAGCACCTGATATTCCCAAGTGGTCACTCATCTAGTGGCTGAGCTGGTTCAATATTTCTTACCTTCGGCGATCGTACGAGAACTGCTATTTCAATATGATACCACTTAACTTCTGCGTATATTTTAACCTTTTTCCGCTATACTTTATCATGTAATTATTATTAGTAGTAGTAATACTAGCAGTACTAGAATGTGTAGTAATATTAGTAATAATAATTATTGTATTAGTAGTAGCAGTTTATATTTCTGTAAATATATTTAGTATATTGGTTTTGCAATTGAGAATTTTTTTATTGTTGCTGTTGTATTTTTGTTTTTATTAAAGTGTTTCATGTTCATTTTTACATCTTATATTGTAAAGTGTTTTTATGCTATATACACTGACAGAGACACGCACGTATACACAATCACTCACACATATAATGTATTTTTTATGAAAGCCAATCTTTTTCCAATGACGCTGCTATCAGACAACCAATATCAATAACATTACCATGATATATATTATATGGACAAGCTTCAGTATAAATTTCAAGTTATATTATCTCTACTTATAAGAGAAATTCAAGAATATCGTGTGTGTGAGTGTGTGTAATAGAATTATATCTTATTATTCAAGAAATTCAATCCATCATTTTTTTCAAGAAACGTTAATGATATATGATACATAAATACATATTGGATTAACTCAGTATAATGTGTCCGTGAATAGATTAATATTTTACTATATTACAGGTACATATGATATCCATCATATTTCATAAATGAAATATCTTTTATGAATTATTTTGGCGAACTTCTTTCTTTTGAGTTGTAATATAAGTTGTAAACTTTTATTGCTCTATTGAAAACTTTATCCAGGTGTTTTGCTTTGTGCCTTTTCCCATACATCACTTTAAATTCAACCCTTCTACGCGAACATTATTACACGATTGGTTAAGAACGATTATAATAGGTCAAATATCCGGCCAGAAACAACGCTGTTTAAGCTAGCATGCCAAAACCTGTCAAACGAGATATTTAAAGCTACTATTTGAGCATCAAAATTCACGTCTAATTGTTGCCTTTTATCAAATTTGAAAGGACATATATCTTTGAAAATGCCAGGCCAAAGCATTACTAAAATTTTCCGTCGTGGTTTTAGATTAATATTTCCAACACCGACACAAAATCTGTCATAGATCAAATCAAACTTCTTCGGCTCTATAGCAATTAATATAAAGTATATTTGATTAGAGAGTTTTTCATTTACTACTACACTTAATTTGTTCCCTATTCCTTTAAGTCTGACATTTTTATAGTAAACATTTTGATATTTGATATATTTTCTCATGTTTATGTTCGCAACACAAAATTCTTCAAATATTACCACGACAGTCTCCAAAATGATCGCCATTTTGTAATGTTCATTTCTGACTGGGACAGGCTTAAGTATATTTTTCATTTCTTACTTGCTACTGTTTTCAATTACATACTTGAATATTCATATTCACGTCAATCAATATCAAAATAAATCTCATCACTTTTCAAATTGATATCGTTCTAATTATTCACAGCATACATTATCTAAAATAAATGCTTTATATATATATAGGAAATAATCATTCATTAAATAGAGGAAATGTTTATTCAAATATAGGTAATCACAAAAAAAAAATACGTTTGAATTAATGAAAATAAATTCCATAATTCTTTATATAACTTTCACAAAAGCATACTTATTTATAATATACTGAATGATCTATAGGTCCAGGAAACCATTTTACATGATAAATATTGCCAATATTTCGAAAATTAATCAGAAAAGTAATAACAATGAAAGTAAAATGTATAAGAATTAAATATCGCTAGATGTTTGGGCAATAAATGTATATATATATATATATATATATATATATATATATATATATATATATATATATATATATAAGGAGGACCTCACGTTCTCTTTTAAACTTGATATTCAGTCCGGTAAATGTGATGAATATTGTTTATTATAAAACAGAGCATTTACTTAAAATATTTATATATATATAAAAGGAATGTATAAACATAAAATATGTCTTAAAACTCAAACACACATATATATTAAAAGAAAAATATATCAGTG
Source organism: Acanthosepion lycidas (assembly GCA_963932145.1). NCBI lineage: Eukaryota > Metazoa > Mollusca > Cephalopoda > Sepiida > Sepiidae > Acanthosepion > Acanthosepion lycidas. The sequence goes on from OZ010571.1 coordinate 125,795,000, forward strand.
AAAATGCATTTCGATATTATATATATATATATATATATATATATATATATATATATATATATATATATATATATATATATATATATATATAACACGGATGCAAGATGTGGATGATTTAATTAAACTATATTGTCATAGAAATTAGATTTTCTGTAATTTAACTTCAATGTTAAATTTCTTTACTTTGTTTTTGATGTTTCCTTATCACACATAATTTCTGAGCAGTTTTAGAAAGAATTAGTGATAAACTGAAATATCACGTATCACTTCAGGTGAAAATATACTTTTTTTTGATTTACGCATGTTGATTTTGCTCTTTTGAAAATATATTCTGATGATGCCTTTTCACTGGTAGAACATTTCATTCATTGGTATGAATGCGAATTTATAAACTCGTATACATCACACATAGGCGCACAGACCAGTACACGAATATAGATATTTATTTCAAATATCACTTCTCTGAAGAAATAGTTCAATTTATAACTATAATATTTTCCGGTGTACGCAAACATCTCTCTCAAACTCAAATTTTCTCTCTGTCTCTCTCCCAATATATATATATATATATATATATATATATATATATTAGGGTAATGATGAAATGTGTGATCACCCTAATGCATTAAATACATTTTGCAATCAGCTCACAAATTCACCGCCATAAATACCAACGCTGATAAAACACACAAACATATATCGCAATATATGTTTATGTGTATGTGTGTTTATGTGTAAGTGAGATAAAAGACGAGAGATAAAAGGAGAGAGTGTTCATATATATACATATATATATATATACATACACATATATATATATATATATATATATATATATATATATACATATATATATATATATATACATACATATATATATATATATAAACAATCATATATATGCACACACGCATATACATATACTCACACAGACACACAGACACACACACATATATATATATATATATATATATATATATATATATATATATATGTATTATCGATATATTTGTATACATATATATTATGTATATATTTATATACATATCATGTACATATATATAATTATATACATAGTTTTAATAATTATTTTGAAGTTTATGGGTCTTGTTTTTGAAACATGAGATCTCGTATGGAGCGAATAAAGCATATTTTTTAAATAATTATAATATATTTATATACATATATATATATATATATATATATATATATTAAATACATATCATACATACATCATTATATATATATATACATATCATACTTATATATTTATATACATGCATTTCATGTTTATATATGTACATCGATATCATACACAAATATTTATATACATACGTTTCTTAAACATATATACAAACACACTCATGTATACACATACACG
>OZ010571.1:125798880-125871380 GCA_963932145.1 Acanthosepion lycidas
TTGTGGGTAATCTTTTCTGGCGTTATTTTTGCGGGAGTGGCTTGTTTTTTTGTTTATTTATTTATTTATTTGGGTTAATTTATTTTATTTTTTATGCATTTTCATTTTGTATTATTTATTCTATAATATATATATTCTACATTCTATAGATATAATTAATATATCCAAATAAATAAATAAATTAAAAATCGTCCTCGCTAAAATAACCGTTAGAAATAATAAAAAATACGCATAAATGTGCAAGTAAAAATAATCAATCAAATAATTAAATTAAAAAGTGTCCGCAGATTAGACTACGGCAAGCAATCTAAACATTGGACGAATAAAAAGCTTTATGTTCCCAGACCAAAGCACACTATTAAATAAGCGACCTAAGCATTTTTTTACTATGTTAATAATACATCATAAAACGAAAACAATAAATAATACAAAATGAAAATGTATGACATGTAAAATAAATTAACCCAAATAAATAAATAAATTCATAAATAAATAAACAAACCACACCCGCAAAAATAATCACCAGAATAGATTAACCACAATGCACCACTGACCTATATAAATAAGTAGTCGAGGAAAAATGCAACATTCATGACATTATATATATATATATATATATATATATATATATATATATATATATATAAAGTTGGGTTGACGACAACATTAGCAATCATTTCCTGCAATCCATTTGTCTAATAGAAGTTCTATCGCTGAACATTCCATTACAAATTTCTGTCCACGATATAGAAAAATACGTATTAAGAACGCCAGTATAAAACAGCATGAAAATAATAAACAAAAACTTTAACTTCTCGAAGTCCTCTATTTCAAAAACAAACAACCGCCACTGAAAAAAAATATTACGACTCTAGTATCAATGTTTTAAACGGCATTGAGTTGACTGACATTTCAGGCTATGTTACTTTTCTTTTTACCTCCCTTGAATCGTGGCGGTTTATTTACAAAACATTGCTGCTACCACAGTTAATTTAAAACAAATTATAACAGTGAGTGTTCACGCCTGTTTACAAAAATCACCGTCACACATGAGGATGATCTCAGAGGTGATAGAAAGTACTTGGATTAACAAGAACTACAACACCTTCCTTGATGAATTTCAACATCATCATAATCATAATTTGGGAACTAGCAAAGAATATTTAAAAAAAATAGACATATCTATATTATTTAATGATACATGCTTGAATCCATACATATGCATATATGTTTGTGTGTGAGAATATAAATAATAATTACAGTAAATATTATAACATATTTTTTAATCCGATACGCATAACATAAAAAAAGCACAATATATTTCATATTCAATTTTTTTGATAATACGACACAATTCTTCACAACGTGCCGACGAGAAATAAAAGGCTTTCTAAGGCCTATTATTTTCGGATATAATCTCAACAGAATAGTTTATACGGATGACAAAATTTCGGTTGCATGCACAAAAATTAAAATGCATGAACTTCTAGAACATATTCCAATTTCAATGAGAAGTAAAGTATCAATTGTAAGAAGAGAGAACTTATACAGGGACATCCAAATAAGTGAACAAAGTATTGGAGATGTCAGATTAAAATAAATACAAAATATAAATTTTTGAGCTACAAACCCGAGATGTCATAATCAAATCAGTACATAAATTAAATATCGTGTATCAGACATACCAAATATGGAGAGATATGGTAGGAACTAAAATAAGATCTTATCTCGGTACAAATATCTGTAATAACTAACATATACAAATAGTTGAGATATTATCGAAAACTCACAGACTGAAGATTGAGATGTGAAATAGACAGTCGGTAGTCGGTGTTAAACCCCATGTCGACACTGCTTCTTTCTCTCTCTCTCTCTCTCTCTGTCATATATATATATATATATATATATATATATATATATATATATACGCCCCCTTGTAGTTTGACCAATTTGGAAGTTAGGAAATTTGGGGCTGCTGCTATTAACGCTAAAATCTCTTCGCTATCATTTGAGCATTCTCGTAGCCAGAAATTCTTATATCTGGTATATCTCCGTTTGATATCAAATCGGTCATTCCTGGCTTTTAAGCAATCGCATGTTATGACAAACTGATGATCTGTGGTGCAGCAAAACAGTCTGTCTGTGGATGACTATATATATATATATGTGTGTGTGTGTGTGTGTGTGCGTGTGTCTGTGTGTGTATGTATATATATATATATATATATATATATATATATATATATATATATATATATATAACACTTGATTCTTCAGCAAATAAATTTGTAACTTGTTGGAAGCTAATTACATGAACCAGAAAATAATATATTCGTATGAAAATTATAAAGCTACAAATAAACACGAATCGCATATATTCATAGTTCAGCCTAAAAATTTACTAACAGAAACAAGCTAATTATGAATAGAAAATTACTTCTCGTGAATAAAACCTAATTATGTCGAAAGAAAAAACAATGTTGTTTAAAAATAAATAAATAATGAAGTTCATATTACTACAGATGAAATAAATGGCAGAGAGCAGGTCTAAGATGAAAACGGATCCGTTCGGTACCATTACCTATCGATCGAACGAGGAATTCCCGACCTTTGGTAGTTAATTCGAAGTTGAAGTTGCTTAATTAAATTTCAAAGTCCAACATCGAATAAATTATTTTAATTTTGATTATCAAATAGTTCTAGAAATGAATAATCCTTAAACTCTTAGATGAATGTTGTTCATTCATGTCGGTCTAGTTTCAGATAGTGAATTGTAGTGAATTGCTTCACTACAGAATAAAAGTTATTACAGTACCAGCAATAGTTGGAACATTAGTGTTACACAAAACATTAAAACACTTGGATATATTGGATGCTGATTTGGTAATATAATTATTAGAAGCATAACGTCTCGGAAATCCAAGGTCATTTCGAAGTGTTGTAGATAGGACGTTTGAGAAATTATCAAATGTCCGATTTATCTTCTTTAATCTCGTTAATCGTAACAGTAACGGTAATATTTGTCGTTTCCCTAGGTACAATTATTCAGCATTCATTGACCGAACAGTTAGAGTTATTTTCTGTAGAGCTTTATAAAATCTCTCTATTTCAAAGGATTCTAAAGTAAATAGGTTTCTTGAATCCAATAAATGTTATTGCCCTTTCAGGTACTCCTGGGGCTTTATTCCTTCCTTATATTTAATTTGATGTAGTAGGTCATTATTTTGTTTTCGGCTTACATATATTATTTATTTTCTTGTCGAACAAATCGGTTATCAAACAGAAAATTCGAAATGAAAATGCCTCGATTATCGAACAAAATTTGGGTTCTCGAACAACATTGCTGAAACGAGTTAACCTGAAAGGAATAATTTCTGCGTCGACTCCCGTGTTGTATACATTCGTTTGTTGTGTTGAGCATTTATTTCCAATTTTATTGTACTATGACTTTTTTCTCTACATTTATTTCTGTTGTAAAGATAGTTTCAATTTACGAAATTTTCGTGTCACGAATGGCTTTCAGGGAAGAATTAAAGTCGTGAACCGAGGTTCCACTGTATTTCAAAATAGTTTAAATATTTTGAACTACTGAATCAAAGTATACGGAATGAAATTCTAAAAAGAAAAATGTTAAGATGCTACTGCCACTTTGTGTTGTTTTAATTCTACATTATTTTTACAAGCTCAAAACTATCATATAGGAATTCCATTGTTTATTTACATGTCTCCCTTTTCGCAAACCAAAGTCATTCTTGAATCACCAGTTTGTGTTGTGTGTCAACCCTGTCGGTAGTGGAGAAGCATTTAAATTTAATTTATTTGTGCCTTACAAGATTGAATTTTAATGTGTAACTAGAATATTACAAATGTGTTCAGTATAAATCTCTGGCTAATGCGGGGATCAGAAGTCCAGAAAGATGTACAACTTTCAAAAAAATATATTTTAAGCAGTCTACAATTATACATTCATACCAAACGTATAATTCAGTAAATGTTTGTTTAAAATACATTATATTCATGTTTCCCCAACTCGTTTAAAATATGGCGCCGATAATATATGACTGACTCGATGCAAAATACCAATTATAACTCCACCCAGATTTAAAATAAATACTTTGCTATATTATTCTGAGCATAAGTTTACTAAATTTGTTCACTGCTTAATGTGGTACAATTTTCTCTTTCTTAGATTTTAATCCCCTTTTGTTGATAATTCAATTCGATTTTGTCAAAGATTTTTACACATTACTCGACATATGCTGGCATTTTTTTCCGTCCCAAAGACCTTGTATTTAGATGTGTAATAAATTTAGGAAGTACAATTTACTTTCGAACATTTCCATACCTTCAGGCATTCTCGAGACATCGCGTCTCTGTATTAGCCAGAATTCTTACCTTCACCAAACTTTCAATGATTTAGTCCTGAAAAAAAAGAAAAAAAAAAGACGAAGAATTCGAAGCAAAAGGAAATAGCAATTCTCTTTACATTTCGCTGTTTTTGAATTAGCCCGATTACGTGTAGAACTGATTAGGTAATTATCGTTAATAAATGTTTCATCAATTGTTTCTTCTTCTTCTTCAAGAAATGTAAATATATATGTGCAAGAAAATCGACAGTATCAGTTCCAATAAACAATGAAAATGGATGGTGTCTGCAGTGTTTATTGGTAAAAACAAAAGTATTAGGTTGCTGCAAAAATAATGACGTAATAATGTCGTTTTATCACGTATTTTTAACGTCAAAAAACGACATTATTACGTCATAATTTTTGCACCAACCTAATAGCATTATTCTTCACATAACCTGGCACAAATATTTAAAATAATATGAAATGAATAAACAGGATTCGCTGTAGACTTAGATATAGTGTTTAGGGTGTCAGATTCCAGCAAACGAAATAAGGGAAAGAATTGGTCAGAATGAACTTAACTTACAATAGAAAAGATACATGATGAGAAAAGAAACAGAATAGACGACAACCTTAGGGAAGGATTATGACATTTAATAAAAGATGCCGTAAAAGGAAAAGAAGAGAAGAAGAAGAAAAGTATGTACATCTATAGACGTAATTAAAGAGGAAAAATAAATTAGAAAGGAAACATAATAAAAAGTAAATTAAAGAGGAAGCAAAGAAATCAAATCAGAAAGAAAAACACCGAAACAATTTTAAAGACAGAAGCAACGATGTGACAGAATTTATGAACTAATGACGAGGAGGAAAATATAAAATATTAAAACAAGAGAAATTAGTGTGGAGAAGAATGTAAAAAATTAATAGAAATAATAGCAAAAAGAATTTGAGAAGAGAATGTCATATATAAAGTATTATGGGAAATAGGAATATAAACATGAAAGGAAACGAAAATAAAAAAAAGAGAAACAAAAAGCGAAAATTAATATTGGAAACAAATTTTAGATCAAGAATGAATTTAAAGGAGTAAAGAAATATAGACAATAAATGAAAAATTTTAAAAGACAAAACGATGTCATGAGAATAAAGAAACAATTATATTGCCCTTATGTAAACTGAAATACATTTTGATGAAAAAAAAAAAAAATTCTAGGATGAAGAAGAAAATAAATCCTTAAAAGATGTAAATAAGAAACAATAAAGGAATGGTAATAAGGAAAAAAAAATAGCGTATTTTAAAATAAAGAATCAAATATTAGAATTCAAAAACGTCAAGTCGAAAGCGTGACCACTTTGAAAAATGTCGAGTAATATGAGAAAAAAAATCATAAGCAAATGAGAAGAAAAATAATTAAAATTGAAAGATATTTGAAAGAAAATGTCGATTAAAATCGAAAAGATGAAAGAAACAAAATGAGAAGCAAGAAAAAAGAAAGAAAGTAATAAATCTCAAATATAATAAAAAAATAATATAACAAATAAATCAGAAAAAAAAAAGGAGAAAAAGATAAAATAAAATAAAAAAAAATATGGACAAAAAACAGAAACAAAAAGAAAATTAAATGAACCATTGACAGGCAAAGAATAAAGATTTCGGCATAGTTTAACATTATCTAAAAATTTCAGTAGAAATGAAAAAGAATGGTAGACGAATTAAAGGCTGAATAGCAGAAGAATGTAAGTGACATTCAGTTGAAAGAATTATATTAAGTACAAACAAATTATTGAATAAGTAGCTTTAGAACAATTGTCGAATACCTTCCATAGAAAGACGTAATAAAGACGAACAAGAAAAAGAAAAATGAATATGAAGAGAGATTTGATATAACAGAAGTGAAGAAGTATTATGGAAATTGGTGACTGTTTATTCTTTGTTATGAGCATTGATTCGTTTCTGGGATAGATATATCCATGCATACAAAAATAAGTTAACATCACAGGAAATATCTAAGAAGTTTGAGTAAAGCGAAATCAGTCAGAGAATAAATAAACAACGATATCAAAGCCTGAGGAAGGGTGTATTGATCAAAAGAGAAGACAAAAAATATAACATCCATTGAGGTTAGCAGGATAAATGTTTGGCAATAAATTGTGTGCGTCGCCAAACATTTTATTACCTCATGCACTGCATTCAATCACTATTCGGAGAAGAGAAGGAAAGTCTTTCGAGCTTGCTAACGTGTCTTGAATAGTTTCGGAGTTCACTTCTTTTCTTTGCCGTTATATTTTTTCTGTTGTGGTAAGAGATTATTGTCTGTAGAGCGGAGGTCAATTCCAGTGCAAACAAACTAATTCTTTCTGAAGAGAATTACTTAACCTAGATAAATTCGGCTTATATATATATATATATATATATATATATATATATATATATATATATATATATATATATATAAATATATATATATATATATATATATATATATATATATATAAGTACTATTTAAGAATCGGTTAAATTGATTGGAAACATGCGATTAATTAAACTATTTCTATCGCATTTTTGCAGCCTCAAAGACTTTTAACAGTTAACTTCATTTAAATATAATAATATAATGACAACATGGAAAAAGAAAAGGAAAGCAGTTTTGTGAAAATATTTGTAAAATATATCGCATAACATATTGATCGTACCGTGTTATGTTTTGAAAAAAAACAAAAAACGTTCGTACAATGATAGTGATGTCTAAATTTGATGTTCAATGATTTTATAAGGAACTTTCCCTAAGCATCAACTGATCACTCGATTGCAGATCATATCTATATTCTATTATTTATATGATCTGTCAGTTTTCTACGCTTTTCAATTGATAGCAAACTAAGACTGCAATGGTTATTTAGCATAAAACTGAGTGGGAGAAATATGAATTTTATAACCTTTATCAGTTTCGGCAAAAATTGAAAGCAGCAGACAAGGTAGCAATTTGAACTAAGCTTGTTTATTCCCCTTTGATGCGCTTATTACTTTTACGCGACCACCACATATTACTTCATTTAAAATAATGCAAGTCATTCACAGGCATTAGGTTCCATTCTGCATTTAATAAATTTCAAGGAATGAAAGTTTCCTTCTATTCTATATTAAAATACTCTGATATTTTGCTCGATAAAATGGTAAAACCAGGTTAAAAATATTTGAAATTTATGGTTGTAGAAAATGAGGGGAGAACGCAGAATTTTCAAAACGCCATTTGCACCATCTATCTATTAGTTTGGTGCAAAAATAATGCCGTTTTCTCACGTAGTAACATATGTGATAAAACGACATTATTTTAGCACCAACCCAATATCTATCTTTCTCTCTCTCTCTCTCTCTCTCTCTCTCTATATATATATATATATATATATATATATATATATATATATACATATAAAGATATACATATATATATACATATTTGTGTGCGTTTGTGTAATTATATATACAGATATAAATAGATATAAATATATTAGTTTTTATGCATATATATGTGTGTTTCTCTATCTAGACACAGTAGACACACATATAAATATATATATACATTTATAAATTGTGTGCGTATATGCAGACACTAGCATGTAAGTATACATGTGTATGTTTGCTTGTGCATATATCTAGCCGGAAATATATATATACGCATATACTACATACATATATATATATATATATATATATATATATATATATATATATATATTTATATACATACATATATATATATATATATATATATATATTTATATACATACATATATATATATATATATATATTTATATACATACATATATATATATATATATATATATTTATATACATACATATATATATATATATTTATTTATATACATACATATATATATTTATATACATACATATATATATACATATATATATTTATATACATACATATATATATATATATTTATATACATACATATATATATATATATATATATTTATATACATATATATATATATATTTATATACATACATATATATATATATTAATATACATATATATATATATATATTTATATACATATATATATATATATATATATATTTATATACATATATATATATATATTTATATACATATATATATATATATATATATATATATTTATATACATATATATATACATATTTATATACATATATATATATATATATTTATATACATATACATATATATATATATATATATATTTATATACATATATATATATATATATTTATATACATATATATATATATATATTTATATACATATATATATATATATTTATATACATATATATATATATTTATATACATATATATATATATTTATATACATATATATATATATTTATATACTTATATATATACATATATATATATATTTATATACTTATATATATATATATATATTTATATACATATATATATATATTTATATACATATATATATATTTATATACATATATATATATATATTTATATACATATATATATATATTTATATACATATATATATATATATATATTTATATACATATATATATATATATATTTATATACATATATATATATATATTTATAAACATATATATATATATATTTATATACATATATATATATATATTTATATACATATATATATATATTTATATACATATATATATATATATATATTTATATACATATATATATATATATATTTATATACATATATATATATATATTTATAAACATATATATATATATATTTATATACATATATATATATATATTTATATGCATATATATATATATTTATATGCATATATATATATATTTATATACATATATGTATATATATATTTATATACATATATATATATATATATTTATATACATATATATATATATTTATATACATATATATATATATTTATATACATATATATATATATATATATTTATATACATACATATATATATATATATTTATATACATATATATATATATATTTATATACATATATATATATACATATGTATACATATATATATATATATATTTATATACATATATATATATATATATTTATATACATATATATATATATATACATATGTATACATATATATATTTATATACATATATATATATATTTATATACATATATATATATATTTATATACATATATATATATATATATTTATATACATATATATATATATATATTTATATACATATATATATATATATATTTATATATATATATATATTTATATACATATATATATATATATATATATACTTATATACATATATATATATATTTATATACATATATATATATTTATATACATATATATATATATTTATATACATATATATATATATTTATATACATATATATATATATATATTTATATACATATATATATATATATATTTATATACATATATATATATATATATTTATATATATATATATATTTATATACATATATATATATATATTTATATACATATATATATATATATTTATATACATATATATATATATATATTTATATACATATATATATATATTTATATACATATATATATATATTTATATACATATATATATATATATATATATTTATATACATATATATATATTTATATACATATATATATATTTATATACATATATATATATATATATTTATATATATATATATATTTATATACATATATATATATTTATATACATATATATATATATACATATATATATATATATATTTATATACATATATATATATTTATATAGATATATATATATATATTTATATACATATATATATATATTTATATACATATATATATATTTATATACATATATATATATATATTTATATACATATATATATATATATATATTTATATACATATATATATATATATATTTATATGCATATATATATATGTATATACATATATATATATATATTTATATACATATATATATATATATTTATATACATATATATATATTTATATACATATATATATATATATTTATATACATATATATATATGTATATACATATATATATATGTATATACATATATATATGTATATATTTATATACATATATATATATTTATATACATATATATATATATTTATATACATATATATATATATTTATATACATATATATATATATTTATATACATATATATATATATATTTATATACATATATATATATCGGTATATATACATGTATGCATAAATATATATATATATATATATATCTTTATAAATACACATATATATATTTATATATATATATATATCTTTATATATACACATATATATATCTTTATATATACACATATATATATATTTATATATATATATCTATCTTTATATATATATATATATATTTATATATATATCTATCTTTATATATATACTATATATATTTATATATATATATATATATATATCTTTATATATACACATATATATTTATATATATATATCTTTATATATATATATATATATTAATATATAAATATATCTTTATATATACACATATATATATTTATATATATATTTATATATATATATATTTATATATACACATATTTATATTTATATATATATATATTTATATATACACATATATATATTTATATATATATATTTATATATACACATATATATATTTATATATATATATATACACATATATATATTTATATATATATTTATATATACACATATATATTTATATATATATTTATATATACACATATATATTTATATATATATTTATATATACACATATATATTTATATATATATTTATATATACACATATATATTTATATATATATATATTTATATATACACATATATATTTATATATATATTTATATATACACATATATATTTATATATATATATATTTCTATATACACATATATATATTTTTATATATATATATTTATATATACACATATATATATTTATATATATATATATTTATATATACACATATATATATTTATATATATATATACACACATATATATATTTATATATATATTTATATATACACATATATATTTATATATATATTTATATATACACATATATATTTATATATATATATATTTCTATATACACATATATATATTTATATATATATATTTATATATACACATATATATATATTTATATATATATATATTTATTTATATATATATATTTATATATACACATATATATTTATATATATATATATTTATATATACACATATATATTTATATATATATTTATATATACACATATATATATTTATATATATATATTTATATATACACATATATATATTTATATATATATACACATATATATATTTATATATATATATACACATATATATATTTATATATATATTTATATATACACATATATATATTTATATATATATATACACACATATATATATATTTATATATATATATTTATATATACACATATATATATATTTATATATATATACACATATATATATTTATATATATATATATACACATATATATTTATTTATATCTTTATATATATATATATATTTATATCTATATATATATATATATATATATATATATATATATATATATATATATATGTGTGTGTGTGTGTGTGTGTGTGTCCATATCTAGACATAGTCCTGTAGATGTATGCATATATATTTGTATGTATGTATCTATATAAATACCAATCTAATGAAAAATATAAAAAAATATACTGAATATGAATAACACGTCTATGTAAACAAAATCAAATCTTAAGCATTTTAAAAAAAACGCAGTTGATTTTTATTTCATCCTCTCTGTTCAGGATTTCCATCCAGATTTTTCTTCATGTGAACTTTGATCATGTATTCAACACTGATAAATGAAAAAAAAATGTTTATTATTATTATTATTGTTGCTGTTGTTGTTGTTGTTCCAACATGTAAGAACTCCAGATACACTTGCTTTTGAATGTACTCGAAGAAAAAAAATGACTAACAAACCTGACTGAAATTACCTCTTGCACATTATATATATAGGTTATGTATGTCTGCTTAAACTGTGCAGTCAAATGATGATTCTTTTGATAAGTCAAAAGCAAGAAATATCAAACAATAAAAAAATCGTTTCCTACAATTTCTTCGATAGTGACTGTGCCAATGTGTAGAACAATTTATCGATCATTTTTTTGGACTCAAGATTGAGGAAGAGAATACTTACAGAATATATATTATGACTATTATTTTGTCTTTTTTTTATTTAAAAGAAATGGCGTCATGCAAGGCAATAAAGCTACTAAGACAAAAGAGGATTACTGTGTGTGAAAGAATTAGATAAGTGAACCATTATTAAAGAGCGGGAACAACGCAAGTGTAATCAGGAAGACAGTAGATAACGTATGACATTGCATTTAAATTTTTGAAGTTCAAAGTTGGCTGGAAAGCATGGAGCCGTAATAGTAGTCCACAAGCGTGAAATATGAGAAAAGTAAGTGTTAACATAGAACTTAAGTTTAGATCTAAAACTATTCATCTAAAACTGATGATTCCTTGTTGCTAATCAAGTACCGCGCTTAAATTGGAAATCTCTAGGTAACATAGCGAAGAGTTAATCCGAACAATAACCATGAAAGTATTCATAGAAAAATTACAGGGGAGGTAACATTATGGTGGTTGGAAATTAACTGAAGCCGATATGTCAAGTTAGGATCAATAATATAGCATCTTCTTCTTTGGATATTATCAAGAATCTCTGAATATATAGCATGGCAATATGCAATATAGATTATGGAGATAATTTCCTTGCGTAAACAAAATTTTAGCACTATATATAGGATTTTTTTTATAATCCTTTCTCCTTCATATCAGCCGAGAATCGTAGCCCGAGAAGCCTCAATGAGTCACTTAACTTTGGTTAGAATGAGGCATGCTCATGGAAATCAGAAAGGGGAAATATGGAATCTTATATGTAAGCATCGGTTACCATTGGTGATAGAGATAAGATAGATTTAAATTGAAATTTAACTTTTTTATCGTCCGATTTATTTAGAAACATGACTCAGCCAGTTTCAGTTTACTACCGTTTTTTATATCATTACTATTTTTATACTTCCAGTATAAGAGCCAAGCATTTGTTTAGAGACAAGATAATATATACAGATTTAATATTTAAAAATAACAATGTGGTTATCTCTCAATTTTATGCCTTACAGTCTTTCGACCAGTTCGTCGTACATGATTATTTTTTAAGAAGTGGTATTGGAACTTTGGCTATGGTTTTTGCTAGTCTGTGAAGGACCACAACCGATTCCATATATATATATATATATATATATATATATATATATATATATATATATATATATATATATTAGCAATAATATACATGACTATAATACATTATCCTATTATTTATTAATATATTTGTGTTTATAAAAAGCAATGTATGTCATTAATCCGTTAATTGCTTAAATTAATGTTCATATTCGAAGCAGTATATCTATAAGGAAGTAGATATAGACAATGAAAAATCATTTGTTGTGAAGGAAATTTATTAAAAAGATTGACTTAGCTTGCGTTTCTGTAAGGAAGTCCATGGCTGAAGCGATAATGGCACTTAATAATAATGAGAAGAAAATTGATTCCCTATTAGGGCGAAAATGATTTTAATACGACTTTCAATAGGTACCCGTGTTTGAAATCACTGAAATTTGAAACTTAAACGCTTAGTTTAAGTTTCAAATTTCAGTGATTTCAAACACGGGTACCTATTCAAATAATATTAATATAAATAATAAAGTATGTATCATGTAAAGAAACATTATACCAATCATAATAATAGTTATGTTAATAAATGAAATTTGAAAATTGTCATATTTTCCCCTACAGATTATAAATGACTATCGTAAGGAAAAAGTTCGTTCCGTAATATCGCTACTTACCCGATCATGGTTCAGATTACTTCTAATATTGAGATCCGCTATTCAGTCGTTTGCTCCTAGAGAACACCATGCTGCATCGGGAAAGTGGAAATACGCTCATTCTCTCCGTATTTAAATTATAAAGAAATTTCAATCAAATATAATCTTCCCAAAAAATGCAAATCTTACTTCTGATTGTTCGAAATCTCGTATGGTTTTCATTAGAGGAGGAAGTAGCCTGCAATTGCAGAAATGAGAAGTGTAGCTCTGTGTTAAACACACTTGGAAGTCGCTTTTTTCTTCACTGAAGACGAAGCTAACACACACACGTCAGATATGATGCAGAACCGGATCAAGGTACATTTCCGTGGAATCTGAACAAGTCAGTTTCAATTCTGACCAAAATCTGATATTATATTTATGTTTTTTGCGAGATCACAGATTTGGGAGAAGCGACGGTTCACGTATCTCTTACTCAAGTATTTCAAACCTGGAAAAAGCTCTTACGACATTGTTGCACGAATTAAGCGAAGGGATGTCATGACCATCAGCGGCGAAGAATGTAAGGGCTCTAATGAAAGCTAAGCGTTGTCATTTTAAAGCAATTGCTCCGAGGAACAGCATTCGATGGTTCCTAGACTTCATGAGTTCAAGCGCCCTACGAGGCTGGCATCCCGCTCTCACCCCTTCACTGTTGAAACTCCTAAATGTAGCCGTTTCTTCTACTCCAGTAGCTTCATGCCTCGCACCTTCGCCTGTGGAACTCCCTTCCCTATTCCAGTTTCCCTGAGAGCTATAATCTCCAGCTATCCAAATGTAATGTCAATCGACATCTCTAGTTGCCTTGATCTATCCACTACCCTTCTCCTCATCCTTTCTTCTATCACTTATATCTTATCTTGCTTCAAATTTTCTGTAACCCCTTGCATCCTAGTGGCTTCCCAACATATATATATATATATATATATATATATATATATATATATATATATATATATATATATATATATATATATGTGTGTGTGTGTGTGTAAAGAAATATGACCAGCCATATATGATTATAATTACGTATATATACAGAGGGGCAAATAAATATTTATTTAATTTTTGCTGTAGGCAAACAGTTCTCAATGGTGTTAAACAAAATTATAAAGTATGTATAAATAGTAATGATGTGCCTACGTTTGCCGTCCGACTCAGAGTTTCATGGCATTCCAATTTGTAAGCTACCGGGAAGTATGAACTGTTTAATAAGGTTGCTTTTTTCTTACATTCGTTGTCACATAGGAGCAATGGTGCATTGTATGTAGATTGCGTGTCAATATTATAATAAATGTAATATACTTTTTGTGTGTGTGTGTGTATATATATATATATATATATATATATATATATATATATATATATATATATATATGTATGTATGTATGTATTTATACAGTAAATTCAAGTTGACATTAGTAAGTAACTGGTAACCAAAATTCATTGCTTCATAATGTTCATCATATTGCCTCATCAGGCCACTGCGACATGGTATAATAGTTAGCAACCTTGTCTCGTTAGAAGAATTACGATTGAGTATTGAGTTCGAACGTCACTGTGTTTCCGTATCTTTGGGCCGTGTGCCACATCTAATCAACGACTAAAAAATCACAATGACATTATCTTATCAAATAAACGGGTACTGAGTAGTATAGTTAGGAGGAAAACAATATTGCCAGGAGCTAGAATTATAGGAATTCGTAACGGGATTTAATTAAGCATTTCCTGAATAAACACGTTTGATAAAGGTGAGTAAGTTATATGGCGGAATGCATGTGTGATACAGTTAACCCCCAATATACAAATATGTATATAAAATCTCATATATATATATATATATCTGTAAAGACATTTTTATGTTTAACGTTCTTTTTATAGATACAAGTATTTCAGTAAATTCTCTGTTTATAATAAACAGTATTAAATAACATTTACTGGCCTGAACGTCCGAGAAATTTTCATAGAAAATATTCGTCCTTTGACAGGATTCGAACCTGCATCCTATACGGAACCGTCATTTACGCTGACGTGCCTTAACCGACTCGGCCACAAAGGAGCGTTCGGTAGGCAAGGTCGAATTTACTGCTTATAAACTTCAATCTTCCATGAATCTCGTACATTCATAACTGCTCATGGCGTATCAAATTTAAACAAATGACGTCATACATTAAGAAATGGACAAAGTCCGACAATTTATTTATTAAAGACATTTTTACGCTTAACGTTCTTTTTATGAATGTACGAGATATATACGATATATAAAATTTTAAATCTGTTATATATCTGGGTGATAATTACAAAATATCACAGACAGAATATGCAAAAAGATGTGTGGACATAATTATCAATGCAGCATTAGGTTATATATCAAGTGGTTGGAAATGAACGGATTACAGTGATTATGGAGATAGATATTACTAATAAATCCCTTCAGAGATCAAGGTCATATGCGTTAATCCATGAGTCGCTCCTCAGTTAATAATCAAGTTCAGAATCACATCGAGCAGCGTAAAATCTTGACACACGCTAGCAGAAGCGCGGTACCGTGAGGAGAAAAGCAATTCAAGGCCACGTAACGAGACTTGACTCTTAAATGGTCCGACATTTTGACAGTTCCATTCATCAACCCCAACAGATTAACCGTTTCTTTTGCTTTGATTTTTACCACCTTTTCATTCATTCCAGTCACGTTTCCTGCTCCATTTTCCCCGTAATCTTCCAGGAATTTAAATCAGAAGCATTTTCATCTAAATTCTTTTTCTTCCTGTATGTTTGAGAAAGATTAAAATCTGCCATAAACTTTGCCAACACATTGGATAGACTTGTTTGTAAATACATTGGTTCATTGCTACAGTTCTTTTTCGTATAAATTTTATGTTTATGTTCACGTTTCGACAAAAAAAAACGAAAAAAAAAACAGGTGTAACTTCATAAGTGCAAACATTTGCAAAAATAAATATAAATATATATATATGTGCGTGTGTGTGTGTGTGTGTATGTGTGTTTGTGTATGTGTGTTTGTGTGTGTGTGTGTGTATATTTTTTTTTAATTTAAGACAAGTATATGAATGTGTTTAGGCGGTTTGGAGCAGAAATTTGGTTTAGAAAATTGAGCGTTTTCCAAAATCACGATCGATGGCCTTCGAACACAGATGAAAACCAACATTGAAAATCCGTATTTTAATGATCACATAAAAAGACTGACATGAGTTGAAATACTTACTCTCTCTTTCGTTTTTGGCGCTATGCGGAAAAATATTCATCTGTGGAAATTTGCAACATACCGAAAGTTTTGTTTACAATGCTGCAACATATACTGACGTATTAATTTAAATATATTTCCATAGTAACACAAATCTAATACTCATCCACTCCCCCACATTATATATATATATATATATATATATATATCTTGAGGTAGGGAGAGAGAGAGGGGTAAATATTGATCTATTCTTGATTGTTAAAACATTAATGCATATTAAGAATATTTTATGAATATAACTATATTTCAGGTGCTTTTCGGATTTACCGTATAAATAGATATATTTAAACATGGACATTTATTTTGAATAGTCCGTTTCTTTACCCTTCATGTTTCTAGTATTTGTAAATGTTTTTTTTTACCGTTTAAGTCATATATTATTCTGTGAAAATAGATAATGTATTTATGTAACTGATTTTTCTAATGATTTTATACAGACAAACACACATACATATATATATATATATATATATATATATATTGTAAGAATTTTAGTTGCCACAATTGCTAGGTCCGTTTTTTTGGTAGAAATACAGGCAGGATTTTGTCTGAAATTGCTTGATGCCAAATAGTAAGAATAGAGCGTTAATAGAATTAATGTACAGAAACTTTCCACTTGACTGAATAGTGTTTTTTTTAGTGAGGCTGACTTGGAAGGTTTGAAGTTTGTTGTAATGCTTTCACACGAAAGTAGCTCTGAACACAATAAATTGAAACAACAATTAGTTAACGAAACTTCGAAGTCGTCGTGGCTGAAAAAACACCACTCAGTAAAGTGACAAGTTTTTCCCTATTAATTCTCTCTGTCTATATATATATATATATATATATATATATATATATATATATATATATGAGAGAGGGAGAGAGAGAATTAGAATTGCTAATGTTTTAAATGAAAAAAGTAATTGAGCAAATGTTATATATATATATATATATATATATATATATATATATATAAGTTGAGAACACAATAGAGTACAATTTCAACGTTCGTAACATTTAATTTAAAAGAGGGCTCAATACAAAGTAGCGTAATATTACTTATTTTAGGAGATTACATCGAAAACATGTCAAAATCATTTCACAATTTCAGTCGTGTTTCTTTCGATAAGTATCAAATGCGTCTCATCAGACGATTGCAATTTATTGTCGTTGGGCGATTTATTTAGATTTAAATTTAATTTTTTTTTTTATACGCATCGAATCACAACTGTATTTGTTCAGCCATTTTGATATGTTTTCGATGAAATATCATATATATATATATATGTATATATATACAATATTTTGAATAACTTTCCAGCGTATTTCAGGATTTATAGTGCTGAAGTGAGTGTATAATAAAGTCAAAAACACCATATACAGTGCTGTTCGATAAAAGTGACTCATCTGATTTTTTTACTAAGAATATTTTTTGTGAATTGTTTTTGGTGTTAAAATATTTTTTAATCTTACTAATATAAAGACCCCTTCCCGACCTCCTAGGAAAAAAATTTATTCACCCTAAGGTAATCTATTCATAATTATAAATTTGTATATAAATGAGATTCAGGAAAAAACTCCGTGCAAAAAAAAGTGACCCATACATCTCATGCTAATATTTAAACTGTTAAATTTAAAGAACTTTTGACAAAATATTGAAAACTATTTCACAAAGCACTCAGAACAATATTCTAGATTCCAGAGAATTCTAAAACAGCTTAAATTAAATTTAGAGTATTCCAGAAAGCGTCATACAGTATAAAAACAGCTTGAAATAGTCACTCAAGTCACTAAACAGATGAAAGGGTACAAACACCCATTAGAACTACTTAAGTCATCTATTATTGCCCTCTCAAAAGCTGGCAAGTCTACGAGAAAAATTGCTATAACATTTCAATCAAATGTCTCTCGAGTGCTTAGGACACATAATGATGCCACTCGTGCTCCAAGGAAGGAAACAAGGGGACGAAAGAAAAAGAATGATGATAAAACTGACAGGGTTATCAAGAGACAAGTTGCGAAGAATAGGACTATAACTAGTCAAGAAATTGCATCCAGTCTAAGCGAAGAGCAAGGTGTTAGTCTTGGCTCTTCAACAGCCCGTCAGAACAAGGCTACAAATCTTGTTAGAACAAGCCTGCAAATCTTGTACACGAAAGTTTAAGCCGCTAATAAGCAAAGCCAACAAAACCAAGAGACTTAAACGGGCTCACTATTACAAAAATTTCACCGTAGAACACTGGAAGAATGTTCTCTTCTGCGATGAAACGAAAGTTGAGCTAAATTCAAAGGATATGGTGAGTCAATTTTATCGAACAGCACTGTACATCTCCTGTTTCTTTATATACACTTTTTCGATTACATGACGGAGTGAATATAACTTGTCGATAGGGCCACAACTGTACACTGTATATACATGTAACTCCTATTGACGACGTGCTTTTCAGGATCGGTGTAGCTAATATGTCATCAGTAATTGACAGCAGCCATACCCCAATTACTTATAATTTAAGATCAATACCAAAGCATCACTTGATGACGAAATAACAAATAGGATCGTCTAAACTGCAAGGGAATATGCGAAGTATCGCCACTGCCTATGGAATATTAGACGTATCAAATTGAACTACAAAATACGGTTTTATTGAACTGTTGTTTTCACCATATTATTGCATGGCTCTGAATCGTGGACGCCATATAGATCCTATATCAATCAGCTCGATGACTTCCACAGAAGCTGTCTACGCGTGTTTTGAGGCTGTAATGTTGGTGATAGGTTATCCAATGTCAATGCTCTCTTTGGGTGGAATTGAGGCATTCTTGATGGAGTCACAGTTTTTCTGGTTTAGTCATGTTTAAATGGTGAGTCACCAAGGATCTCATGTATAACAACTGGACAGTGGCCAAAGGAATGTTAAACTGCATTGTCAATAAAGGTATTTGGTATAAAGTCATTGTAAATAGTATCCTCTCAGCTTTCAATGAGCTCCATGCTATATAGAACGAGTTGCTCTTGAGAAAAATAACGCGATATATTAGTGACACTGTGGTATCAGTAAGTTTGAAATCATTCGTGTTCACCGGCTGATGAGACAAATGTTAATGTCGCTATGTCCCAAGATCTTCGCTATTGCATATATATATATACATATATATATATATATATATATATATATATATATATATATATATATATATATATATATATTTGGTAGCATAAAGTAGAAAAGAGGAAATAATTAAATGTTAAAGCATCTTACTACAAAAATTAAATTATATTATTCGCTCTCTCATATTATCTATCGACTTCTCTACATATCTAAATCAATTTTCCTCTACCTGCCGACTTGCTATCTATATATCAATCTCTCTCAGTAAAAGCTAGTCGATTGTAAAGGACACATTGTAAAGATATTTAAATTTAATTACACTCACGTTTGTAGATGAAAACCGTTTCCTTTACTAAAAAAGTCTATTAAAACACAGGAAAAAATAAAGAAATTATAATAGGAATCGCTTATCCTAAAGTGATTAAAATTTGTACCAAGCAAAATCTCTTAGTCTTTATATTGGAATTATTTTTTCTCATTCGTTTTAAAAATAATTTGTATCTTTAATGGCAAGAAAAGAGTTTAAAAATAAACGATTTTCTAGTGTATAAACATCTTTCAAATACCTGAATATATTCTAACAAATGAAATACGAAACTATGAAACAAAGCTTTAGTTTTATATTGCTTAAGAAGTTTAATTGAAAGAAAAGATCAGAATTATTCGTAAATCTATACTGATTGTAATAGAACAAAATTATTACATTTGCTTCCTTAACAACTAAAAAAATTGATCTTGTTAAACAAAAAATACTTTATTTCGCACTTTACTTTTTCAGACAATAATTAATCCTGAACGGCATGTTTTAGAAAAAAAATATTTAAATTGATATAAATCGTACCAAATTGTTGAAGAGTTGAATATTTTTTATTCTTCGTACATTCAGTAAGAAAGGTAACGATGTTGCAATCTTCGAAAAATTCTCTCGAAGATTTAAGCTCAGATGTAACATATAAGGAAGAAAACCTACATTTCAAGAATATGCTTTGTTTTCAGAAAATCTGATGAAAGAACACCCAATGATTTTTCTTTAGTATATATAGATAAGTTAAAATTTATTTGAACATGATTACTGTAATGAATTCATCTTTTCTATCTTTTGTAAGCATTCACTTGCCCCTCAGCCTAGTTGACGACAACAGAATAGATAACCAATAGACAACATTTGGATTTCATAACATTTCTGTTTTCACGTTGAAAGAAACCAATGCACATTTAGTAATGCACAGTTGAATACTCATCGTGAAATATTGCTACACCAGCAAATTTGAAATGACTAAAAATTTATTTAATTAACCTCCTCCGGGATGTGACACAAGATCATTTTATGTGAGGTGCCAATACAAATGCATATCGATCAAAGCATGCTCTATTTTAAAATTTGTTGAATAGATACCATTTTTTGATCCTGGACCGAATCCAGTAAGTAACAACGGGTTTATTTTTAAAGTGAAGATGCCCATATGCTAGATATGTACATGGGCCAACGACAAATATCGTCCAGTCTCTACACCCACTGTCACGCTAGTGTCGATATCCTAACGTCCCACCTCTCTTAATGCAGTGGGCTAGGTTCTGCCTCTTTTATCCATCTCGAAAAACCGTGAAACTGCGATATTTACCTGAACACCATACAAAGGAAGGGTATTATACAAGATCATTTTTCACGTTGGATGCCCATAGGAACCAAGAACAAATACTGTCAAGTCCCCGCGACCATTGTCACGCTGAAATCGATATTAAATCAACTCCACCTCTCTTAGTACAATGAGAAAGGTGGCACCGCAGTGTTGAATTCCATTGGGAAGACCACATCATTTTTTTCTAAAATAAGTAGAAAACAAATAACGTCTCATAACGTGGGAAATTCTCATTGCCTTTCTGTTTGAACGTCCATTTTCGTAATAGGCTTCGAAATCTTTAACACGTTGGTTGATTGTTAATCTTTTCATGGTAGAAATTGCCAAAGACTTAAGTTGCTAAATCTGAAAGAAAAACAAAAATATCATTTGACTCTTAAACTTAAATCACATTTAAAATCAGTCCAAATATCTGGGGCACTCTTTACGACTATTTGATCTGAGCCAAGCGATTATTTGTCTGATCTCCCCATTCAGGTTTGACGTGGCACGATATCCTTTTCTTTTAAGTGGAGAGCATACACACATGAATATGTAAGGATAAAAAATGCCTAATCCACGCTATTATTGTCAAGTTGGCATCGATATTTCACCGAACCAAAGATTACGGAAGGTGCTTCCGTAAGGTTGGAATGCCCGGGATCGGACGCCTTCTCCAATCTAAAATGAGAGAACAGACATGCAGCCAAATGACTGAGAAGATATTGAAAATGAATATGATGCAATTGGGTGAAATAAAAACACCACACTTTTAATACAATTATTACTAATGGAATAATATTGTTTAAAGATGATTACAAACCAAATATGATCGCTCATCATCCCAGTTTCTTTCTCGGTTTTGTAATTCATTTTTATTCGTATGATTTTTTTCTTTGTACACTTTCTTTTAAGCTTTTCACTCCGAGATAGGCGGGAGTGCCACTAGGACGCAAGGGACTACAGAGAGTGGGAGCGAGTATAGAGGCGTGAAATAGGAAAGGATGAAAAGAAGGACGGGGGATAGATCAAGGCATCTGGACATGTCAATTGTCATTGCATTTAAATAGTTGGAGATTATAGCTATCAGGGAAGCAAGTAACAGGAAGGGAATTCCACAGACGGAAGTGTGAGACATAAAGCTGTTGGAGTAGAAGAGACGGATAGATTTAACCATTTCGACAGTGAAAGTGTGGGATGAGATGCAAACAAGTGGCAAGTTTAAATTCATGCAATTTGGGAACTAGCTAAAATAACTCGTCGTAGCTGTTACCCTAAAGGTATTGGTAGAAAAGACAGAGGGAGGCGATAGCACTTCTGTGAGAGAGCGACTGTAAACGCGATGCCAGATCAGGGCCAACCATATTGCATATCCGTCTCTGGATTTTGTCGAGGACACGGAAACGAACAGTGGGGCCTCCAGACCATATGTGACAGAAATATTCCATGCAAGGAAAAATGGCTGATTTATAGATATGAAGGATTGACTAGAACGAGAAAAACGGGCGTGACATAGATAGTGAACTTTCCTTGCGGGAGATTAAGATGATTCGTGTTGATTATAGCAGTACTTTGGACTTTGTTTTGTTATATTCACACACACACACACACGTGTATATATATATATATATATATATATATATATATATATATATATATATATATATATATATAGTTTCACTTGATTTTCGTTTGATGTGTTTGTGTGTGTTGGTATTTGTGTATTGTTTCACTTGACATCTTTATTAAATTGTGCCTACTGACATGTTATTATAGAATCATGATTACAAACCATATAGGAATTTAAATCAACCCAGTTCTTTTCCATCTGACGCACACAGCGTCAAAATAGTCTTGCAATAAGAGACAATTACTGCTTCAAAAGGAGATTATTACTTTTATATTTTTTTTTCAGAAAGACACAAAAGAACATAAATTTTTAAGCTCTGCGTCTTTTTTTCTTTCAAGTCCGGGACCAGAACGTACAATTTACTTCCATCATACGTAATTTCAAAATACGTACGGACTGGTTACCACCTGCACAATCAACTCAATAACTGTTACAAAGCATCGAAAGAAATTCATTACCGGAATCTTACATTATCCAAATTTGCTAAAACCTTGATTTAATATTTTAATGTATTAACCCATAAAAACGAAATATGTATCTCTGATGTCGGTCTTCTTTTTTAGTCTGCAGAGAAAAAATGATACTGTATAGCCAGGAATTACATCCAAGTGACAAAGATCGAAGTGGAAAGACTTGTCCATCAAGCGTAGGTTTCTCGAGGAATTGGTGGACATGAGGTAGATTTCGAGTCGCATATATTTTCATTCTTAAATTGCATTAATTCCACAACATGTTACCAAAATTTCCCATTTCCGTGATCTATAGCAACAAAAAAATTTCTGCTCTTCAAATAAAGTTTTCAGAATATTTTTCATTTTTTTTTACACTTTGATTCTATCCACTGTTAACTTTAATCCACACAGGTTAACAAAACTTAAATTATATTTAATTTTGATCTTTGAGGTGACCATATTCGAGAGTTACTTACCTAATAATTTTGCCATTGTGATTTGAATTGGTATATATTTTTTAAATTATCAATGTAATTATTTAAAAAGAAAATAGTCTTTATATAATATTTGTGAGTGCTTGTTTCTATAGGATAAAGCTCATCATTATTTTCAAACTAAAAAATCTATTTATTGCATAAGTTTGCAGGCATTATAAACAGTTTTGTAGGCTCGAGCCAAAATGGCTGACAAGTTCCAAAACTTATCCATAGCTAAAGGTTTCCAAAAGATAATAGTCTTCCTCTCATTCTCACGTGTGTGAATGAGAGGAAAACTAGTTTTCATATAAAAATGTAATACTCTCAAAAGAATGTCAGTAATTCATCTTTCAAAACAAATAAACACGACTAAATGCATTTAACACTTGCATCTTCCTCCAGAATTCTCCTACTTTAAATTCTACAAAACAAGGGATTAAATAAAACATAACCATTAGAATAAATCCATATGATAAGTATTATATATACACAGAAATATCGTACGGGTTTATTCTTAGAGAACAGAATTTATTGGAATTAAGATCACGATAAGTCACCGTGTGAAGAAAGTAACAATTAATTTTAATTTTAGAAAAATTAAATTACCTATATTAGATTTAGATAATAAATTTAATGACAGAATATAATTCGAAAACCAAATTAGGTTAATGACACCGTGCAGAATATATGATAAGACGAAATTACATTCTCATAGGCTTATGATCGTGTCACGATAAAATCGATGTTAAGCAACGTCAAGCCTGTTGAGTTCCTAGATGGGTGACAGTTTTGGAATACCAGGTGGGTGAAGTAATTGATAACATTTCGGAATTGAAAATCGGAGAGATAAGTCACAATTTCAGTTTGGTTTTTACATTCACTTACGCGCAAATGGCCTTGGAAAAGTAATCCTCCTCTTCTCCTGGCTATGAGTTAATTACTAAGATTTCTATCACCGAATTGGTATTATCTCCAAAGAGTTCGTAGAATCTATAAAATCTGATTTAACTAGCCTGCAATGGGTTGAAAAGCCATAAAAGATAAAAGAATCGATTAATCTTGCATTCTCCTTTGTCTGAAACCGACAACTGTCTTTTTCTTCTAAAAATAAATGTGTAGAATTTAACGTTTAAAGCATATATGAAAATCTATTCTAACATAGTATTCGATCTTCTCATTGTTCGATAAAAAATTAAATATGTGGAAGAAAATAAACATAAGTGAATACAGAAAATCAACTCATAGTAATAGTTTATAACTTGAAATCCAATTTATTACCAACTTGCACTAAAACACATAGAAATTGGTTAAGGGGAATAGAAAGGGAGGCCTGAAAGTAAAATGATGAATACTTCATTTGACATGTCGATAGAAGGACCAAAAAAAAAAAAAAAAAACAAGACATTAAACGGCGACATATTGGATGCTATTTTTAATTTCACCTGAAGGAATTTTCTCGAAGTATTCAATATTTTTTCTTTCTGCCTCAGCTCCTGATAAAACAATACGAATATAGCATCAAGCAGATAAGATTCTTTACCAATAATCTCCGTCTATAAAGCAGGAGGAAAGTTCTGTAAAAATTGGTTGTGAATATATTGACAATCATTCACTTCTCTTATTATGCACAAATTAATTTCGGGGAACGTATATTCAGGTGCGCTGAATGCTAATACATTATCAAAATAGAAAGGAAATACTTCTATCTTAAAAGTATATTAAAAAGCTCTCTTTCTGAATAAGAATTTTTGTTTTTATTTTTAGAGTGATGTTCATCATATACAAGGCCCGTATCCATTCTAGATAGATTTTGGTTAGAGAGTAAGTAGCACACTTTATGTGAATATATGAAGAATATAACGGTTAACGCTAAGCTTGAATAGGTTAAGAGTGTAGTAATAGGAAAATTATCCTCTTGAGAATCGATTCCACATTGCATCGGTTCCTGGGAAGAAACTGCTCGTGTAAAAATCTCATCAGTGACATACGACCCGGATAAGGGTGGTTCGTTACAATGTACATACTAATGCCGGCCAATGAAGGTTAGAACTAGAGGAACCAAGGAATGTTGTTCATCTGGGCACTTTTTATGGAAATAGCGATACATCAGTGCGAAGTCAGTGACGTTTTGTCTGTGAGAAAAAAAGTTGTACTTTGTCAACTAGAAAGACACAGATACGCTTTTGGAATGTATCGAGCCTGAAAAGTGAAGCTCCTGATCATATATAGCAGCATTACATCATTTCAGGATTAATATGGCTCTTTTAACTGTAGAGGATAGCACAGGCTGTCAGGTACTTATTGGATTGTTAAAGGGAGCCGACAATTTTTATAGCATCTTTAGCGACTGATCTTATATACGAGCCCCACTTAAACTCTGTGCATTAATCCGTTTGATTGCAAACAGAGAATTAGTGTTTGAATAGACAATATACTTATGAATCCAAGATTGAAACCATGTCCATAAATAGATATAACATGAAAATGCAAATACATATTCAATTTATTCAACATCGAAAATAATATTCATCCCGCTGGATTAGAATGCATTATCATATACAGAACAATACATACGCACAGTTCCAACATATGTTTATGGGGATTTTCTTAGCTTAGCTGTGCCACATAGCCGAAAATATGGGAATCCCAGTGGCCACTGAACTCACTACTTCGTCGAAATTGTTCTAGCGAGACAAGCTTGTTAACCATTATACGACGTCGAGCTGGACATAGTGATTTCCTATGCGTAGCTTAGATATGACACAAGGTCGAAAGTATTCCAGCATAAAATTATGTATCAACTGTACTTACATCTCAAATTGATATAAATTGAAACTTATTCTGATTTTGACAGTGGCCTGTTGTCACATGTGAACAACATTTTACAGATAGTGAATATCGTACTGTGATATTTCATTCCAAGCTTCTTGCAACGTCTAACGCAACAAAGTAAATGACACCCCTATCATGTTCTATATATATTCAATGCCGAGAAATCTGGTGATCGTACAAGTTAGCAAAAATCTTGAATAAAGTATTGAGTAGCATGGGTATAATATACGTGGGCATTATTCTGCATAAAGACCACATCGTCTTCCAGGCCCGGCAACGGCACTGTAGATCGGATAATCCTTTTTTACATACATGTCACTTTCAGTGTTACCTCCATAAACAAGAACGAAACAGGCGAAAATATAAGCAGCCACCTATAAAAATTCCAGTCTGACCTACTATTTAACCCAAATGAATAGAGGAAAGTAGAGATTAATCCATATTTTTCGTATATATAAATTTGCGCCTAAGTGAATGCAATGCGCTCAAATTTAATTTGGACATAGCCATCCGATTTTTATATTCCCAGCAACTATGAATTACCTGCCGAACCTCATATAAGAATATTTAATCACCTCTCATGACTGATCACTCTACAGAGCTTCATTTGATTAACTGACATTCTTGCGACAACATTCTTTCAAGATATTTTCGGCAATATCCGTGATGCTTTGGCTAGAAGCTGGCCTGCTCATATCTCTGTTAAAGCATCTAACGTCCTGTATTGAAAATGCTGATCATATTTGCTTTGATATCTTCTACGAAGGCTGTAAGGTCTGTTGCCGCTGCCTTTCCAATTCGTCAATATTGGCAATCGCCTGTACTAAGAAGCAGTCAGTGTTCATAGAAATATTCATTAGACCATTGTTACTTACATTGAAGTACCACCGACGCAACACCTCAAAAATGTACATTTCGCGTAAATAAATATTCTGTCTACCGAAATCATAAAATAAAACAAAGACAGCAAGTGTGTGTCATCATGGAATGTCAGCTGATTCCACTGGTCTCTTTAATGGCATAGAACCAGGTCAGAGAATGCGCCAACATCTTATGATCAAAACTAGAAAAATAGCATAAGTGAAACTACGTCGCAAAGTGATAGGAGACTGGAAAATATCTTACACAAGGTTGCCAATGCAATAAGTCAGTCAAAATCGATTGACATTTTATTTCCTTCTCTATCCATGTCTATCTCATCTTTATATTTATCTATCTCTCTGTCTCTCTTATATATATATATATATATATATATATATATATATATATATATATATATATATATATATATATATAATAGGCTCTCCCCCGTCGGTTTCGACGTATGAGGATCTGCCAGCTTATTGATTCAGTTATGAAAGTTTGTCCGATAATTTTAAGTGGCATTTATGACCCGCTAGTGATTTACAAAGGATGCCACTTATGGAGTAAGTGTGAGGATTGTGAGATTAGATCACTGTTAGATTGGGTGACCTTTTAGATCTTGCTCTCGCTTCTTGAAGAGGATTCAGACAAGCAGATTGAAAAATGCTGAATCCACTAATATATATATATATATATATATATATATATATATATATATATATATATATATATGTTGAAGTTGACTGACAAGGAACTGGGATTAAGCATTTTAATGTATTTTTCTTGCATGGATAAAAGATTTTTTTAGCCGTAGAAGATAGCAAAAGAGCAAGATGAAATTATTTGAACAAGTAGGGAAGAAAGAAGGCTTGGTGAATTTAAAAGACACTGCCCCCACGAAAAAAAACCCAGAATGAAATGGATGTCGTAATTGAATAAGAATTACATGTAAAACAAATACTAGGCGTGTTCCAAATTAATACTGTAACAATGCTCTAAAAATGCATTTGAAATATCATGTCATTGTAACATAAAAGAACTAACTCCATAATGAATACTTTTCATGTTCTAATGAAACGCTAAAGCATAACATTTTAATTTAGTATTTATGCGCAAAAGGGGAGAAAAAAAAACTGTAATGTATAGCTACATTATTTTTGCCTTACCACTCGCACCCATGATGATTATCTCAGAACTAGATGCAAAGTACCTTGGGAATAAAAGTTATTCTCACTGTTAAAGTGCATTTCTTGACTCATTGAAATGAAATACACGAAAAAATATTGGTGAATATGAAAGGATCATATTATATGGAAATACCCTTGGTAAAGTTATGAATGCATATCTAGACAGCTAGAGACAGAAAGCAGGACAAATTGGGTAGCGACTGTTCTAGGAGAAGGGCAATTCTCAATTCAAAACTGAGGTTCTCTTTATTCAGTTCATCAGTGTGTTTCGTTCTGCACAAACTTTCAGCACTTTCACAGGAATGTCCCATACCTTAAGCGACTATTGGGCCCTTATTTCAACAGACCTTAAGTAGAACTCGTACATTCTATCCACTGTTTAAAATTCAGGAAAAATGGTCAGTTTCCTGTACTGTTGCGGCAATATCCAACTCTTCGCGCTATCTTTAACAAGAGACGGAGCAGGCATAAATTGAGTACTACTGTCACAAATGTGTTTCCTTGTCCATGTGGGTGATGAATTATTTTCCATCATAGAACTGCTCTCTCACAGACGAGATGTAACAAGCCTATCACTGCTCGATTGATACTTCTATGGTAAGTGTACAATTGTAATAGTCTCCTTAGTTCCACCAGTTCTAAAATGCGCCATGCAACTTACATTGTAGAAAACAGTCCGCATTGCTTCCGTATTCCATTACTGAGAAGTAGATTCTTTCCAAGAAGCTTCTTTCTACGAAGCA
Organism: Acanthosepion lycidas; assembly: GCA_963932145.1. Lineage (NCBI taxonomy): Eukaryota > Metazoa > Mollusca > Cephalopoda > Sepiida > Sepiidae > Acanthosepion > Acanthosepion lycidas. The sequence continues at coordinate 125,829,451 of OZ010571.1, forward strand.
CTGTGCTGTAGAACCGACTCCCAAGCGAATGTTTTCACGATCACTACAATCCTAACCTGTTTATATCTAGGGATAACCTTTATCTTTCCCACTTACCGCATGTACCATTTATTCTTTAAACCTCTACCTCAAGTGACTCCTGTGCCTCACTGTAAAGAAATCAAATTATTTGTGTGTGTAGTTATATTCTGGTAATTCATCTGTCTTAAAACAAAAAAAGAAACCTACTGATATATATGGATTAACAGTATTTTAATGCATATATTATGTTCTACTAGCGAAGTTATTTCTCTATTAATCGCATTAATATTGCTGATTGATTCTATGTATGATTATTTCTCTCTCTCTCTCTATATATATATATATATAAAATATATGTTGCCTAATATTATATATATATATATATATATATATATATATACATACAAATAATCATACATAGAATCAATCAGCAATATTAATGCGATGAAGAGCAAAATCACTTCGCATAATATATGCATTAAAATACTGTTAATCCATTGAATGATATGATCCTCATTTATAAAACTGTTGTCAGATGTTTCTAGTGTATATTTTTTTTTAAGTTAAGCAAGTACTTTCGAAGACCATGTCTCCATCATCAGACTGTATTTTTTTCCTTTAAAGTTAAAACTTGAAGACGAAATAATTGTTTTAGACTGAAAGATGTTTTTTAAAAATGTGCTATTTATTGACGGTTGTACAATATCCGAACGTGCTAGTCGCAACGCTAAAGTTCAAAATTTCTATTTTAGAAATCTTCAGTATTCGATTTGTTTCTTTTATCATATCCCAAATGAAAATAATAAAATGAAGATGTTCTTCCACACGAAGACCACGATTGAAGATAAACGGATACTATATTTAAATCTTGTTTGTGGTTATCCTCTGAAACAAATCAGAAATGCTGGATGGGTGTTTCTCAACAAAGCAGATACATCGGCGATACTTGGTAGAAATCCTGATTTATACATAAATATTCTCATCGGTTTTAGAAGTCTATTCTTTTAGAAAATAACTAGCGCGTTAGCCTAACATATACATTTTTACCGTTGTGATACAAAGCTAGAATTTACATTTTATAAACTTTTCTCTCGCTGAATTATTCATATGACATATGCTTTCAAGACTTGGCCTACCATGGCTCTCGACAATGTCCTGATGTTTTTATTTTATGATTAATTATTTTCCTTTATGACTTTATTGTGTCTATGTTGTGTCTCTTTTGCGATTCATTTATGTAAAACGTGAAAGATAACATAATGTTTCCTTCTGCTTTTCTTGACATTCCTGTGACGTGTGCATCTTAAATTCTACACGTCTTCTTCACAGTATTCGAAAATTTTTAATAATTCTTGTAGCTAACAACTTTAATAAAACTTGATATTCTTTATAATGCTTCCGTATGGATACTGAGAAATCAATGGACTGAACACGTGAGTAATACGGAAGATTTAGGAAAAATGAGAACAAATAGAAGCGTTTATAAATCTATATACTAGGTAAAACCACAATATTCTCTTTAGCTAACACCTGTCTGTTCAGCCGCTATAGCCTACAGGCATCAAATTTTCAGGATGTACCCATGGAATAATTCCGATCGCAGCAGTCAGCCTTTGGTATCTACTGATAATTTTAAATGTTTCCTCAAAGACGCTTTGTTGAGGCACTGTATAGCATCTAACAAGTTCCGTCCTCGTGTCTACTTCTTCTACGTAATTGTGCGTTAAATAAGAGTATATCTTCTGTTCCTCCTCTCTTCATTCATTTTGACGTATTAAAAACATTTTGTGCAAAGCAGAAATTTTTTCTCGAAAATTCTTTCAAAATTCTACTCTTGACTCATCTCATTAGTGAAGACCTATTGTGTAATATGCACATAACTCAGTCATTGGTGTCTGCCATCATTTCTGATAAGGATCCCGACAAAGCACGTGGATTCGATTGTATGCTTGCAATAGCCCTTAAGGTATAAACACATAAATTGACCCCTGTTCTCTCTAAACTATACAATAAATTTCTTTCTTTTTCTTTCGTCATGTCGGAAATCATTTTCTGTAGTTCCAATATAAGAATTCCGTTGAATTGACTGATCCTTCTAATTATCGCTCTATTAGCCTTCTACCACATTTTGGCAACGTACTAGAGGATCTAATCAATTCTGAATTGGTTAAGCTAATTCATATTCTAGCTAGACACATTCTGAGAGTACCATCGGTAGATGCTATTTTTAGAATTAGTCTGCAGAATCAAAATTCTATTGCATCAAATCTCTTCTTGATCTGTGAAAATTTTTTCAACCATTCCCTATTATGTAGGAGATATGGCATTACATTATGGTTTACTCTTTTTAGTTGTTTCTAAGGATATTTACCCGTCCCTTAATAACTGATGCATTTTTGCAATGGCTGTTGCTATTCCTATGCGAGTTCTGATACGTCAATTTGTTCCACATATGTTACTATAATAAACAGACATTTAAATTTAACGCATCTACTGAATTCTTACGTTTGTGACACTCTCCAGCGTATCCCCTTTGGTTACTATCATACACGTACGGTTAACGTTTAGTCATTTTTTACTCGATTTCATTGACTTCATAGTCTAATAATCCATTCAATCTTCTTTATGTATTTGATATCAAAACATTAACGGTAGGTTAGCTTTTCTTCGTAAAGTTACTTAATGAATCAAGTTTTTCGATTCAAGTTTTCTAAGAATCCCTCTAATTGCCGACGTTAAATATATCCGGTAAGAAAACCGATCATCGTCCTATTCGTCATTCTATTTTTGTGCATTCACTTAACAGCTTTTCAGTTCGCATGGCATTTGAATACCTTTTCTGCGTAGATCATGCTCTCCTCGCAGCTCACTGAGTTATTTCACACTTACATTATCGAATAGCTCCTTGCAATCTATGAAATATGTAATTCTACACTTCTATTTCTCGTGTTGAAAATCCCTGACCTTGACAGTAGGAAGTCTTTTTTCTGTGTCTTGATCGAAGCCGCCTTGCCTTATTTCCAGATTTATTCTGCGACAAGTTCTAATATTAAGAATCCTAATTTTCGTTTAGCCATATCTCTAATCAAGAATGATATATCAATGCGGTTTAGGTTTCTGATGCATCGATATGTCTACTTCGGTTTCCTGTCATATAAATAGACTCCTTTTAGTCTCATCTCCCGAAACCTTAAGGATTTTTGATAAGTTTCTCCAAGATCTAGGACAAATATAGAAAATATATATATTTACCTAAGGAGATTGTGTGTTTAGATTTGCCGGTTGTATGAAATGCAAGATGGATATACGGTGCTTTGCATGTTTGTAGTGAAATCAGATTAAACATTCAATAAACTATATTCACAAACAAACTTTTTTTTTTCGAGAAAGAACTGTAATGCAGTTGGTGAGTCAAAAGTTTTCTTCTCAAGATTGACATAGAAAACATTTTACAATATTTGGATTATTCTCTTAATATTGGAAACGTATTGCAACTGTTAAAGTATTAACATTAGGTTTGCAGCAAATTCCCACAATGATCGAATTGTGTAATCACCCAAATGATCATTGGAATAATCACATCCAGACAGTGACTGGCAGTGTTTGGTGATGTCCGACGCCAACTACTTGAATGTAAGCCCCTAAGACTCAAGTAGGAAGACTTTAAATATGAAAAAAAAAAAAAAAAAACTGAATAAAAATTAAATTTTTATTTCACTGATTAGATGCACTCTCGATTTGGATTCCCGGGAGTGCCGGATTGTCTGTCCCACCCTTTCTTCTGCATCCCCATTTTTGTATGCTGCTCTACGATAATTGATGAAAAGTTTCTGAATTATTAATTGCAATTGAACCATATCTATAGGCTCCATCAGTTATAGTCGTTGCGGCTTTTCTTTTTTGCCCAGATTCCAAAGTAATAATTTATTTTAATATTTACTGACCTGTCAGCCGCATTAATATTTTCTTAACACAGAACAATAAAACCTAAAACAGATGTTCCGCTGTTTCTCCGTCTCAAGAACTTAGATTCTTTTAATACCGAACGTATTAACCTCCCCTCTCTCTCTCTCTATATATATATATATATATATATATATATATATATATATATATATATATATGTAGAGAGAGAGAATTATCCACAGACAGATTTATCACAGCGCATCAGTGTGGCTAGACATGCGATTGCTTCAAGCCAGGATCGAAACCCGACCAATTTAACATCAGTCAAAGACTATCACCTATACGCCCACAGCTTACGCATCGGAGAAAGAGAAATTTTAACCCCTTATGTACGATATTACCGGATACCAGAGTGCTCAATTCATACCGAAGATCTTTTAGCATTAATAGCAGCAACACACACACATATATATATGCACTGGATGACTGAAAATGATTTTTATTCGTTTCACACAAAGCAAGTGACAATGCCAAGATATGGAATGTAACTATAAGGAGTGAAAGAGAAAGAGAAGACTAGAATGCTGAGTATTAATGAAAGGAAACAGAAGAAGCAGCGTTCAAGAATACAGAAGGCAACTGACGTTGTGTTTGAATTTTTGAAGATTGTAGTTATCAAGGAAGCAATAAATCGGAAAGGAGTTCCACAAGTGGGAAGTACGACAGAGGGAAATAGTGTCATGTCTGAGAGAAAGTGTCTAAATTTGTGTTTTCACTATTTCCGTGATAGATTTCTATACATTTGCAAATTCATTTCTAATGTTTTTTTCTAGTGTGAATATATAGGCAAATATCAAAATTTTAAAGCCTTTTTTCTCTGAAAATACGCAAATTGTTTTACATAAATCCATCAGAATTCATACCAAACGACATACCATCGCATTTTAAATATGAATCTTTGTTTGTTTTTTTGTTATTTTGCAATATTTAAACTAGAAACCGAGATATATGTCGGAAACAATAACGAACAAATTGTTAAAGAAATAATTCTATTAGAGAGTATGGGAAATTTTCATTCTTACCACCAATATTTCAGAAGGAAATTAACATACGTGGATAGCTGAGAACCCATTAGTATCAAGTGCCTCGAATTCCAGTACAGATATTGTTGAATCACTGCACTTACAAAGTTCATTGAATATTGCTTATAATGCGTGAAGTTTTCTTATGATTCAAGTATATCCAATTCTATCATATTGCTTCGTTCTGACATTGTCATTTCACTCATTGCTATAATTCTCTCCTTTAGCTTACCAGAGGTTGCTCAGCAAAACGACCCAAACATGCGAAGCTATTCACAGAACCCACTTGTTAAACTTAGCTTGTATCGACATAGCGATACAGAAGTGCTACAGCGTGATAAGAAACATAATATCACATGTACTTAAGGAAGAAATATTGAAGGAGAGACAGACAAAGGAGATTATCGAAGCATGTATGGACACTGGATACATTTTGATCTTTATATCTTACTGGGGTTTGTCAAGTACAAGTTTGAAATAAGAAAATAATTGCTACTATTATTTGGGTTGTTATATATTAGTGCTTCACCTAATATTTTCTATTATCTTCTCCGATAACAAGCATAGGTTTCATTGAGAAATTTGATTCTTCCGGTTTACCAATATTTGTGAGGTATTTTAACCCGAAAAATATTTTTGATTGAAAAAAAATAATTATTTTATTTTACTGTGGCTGTGGTGAATATTGATTTAACATAGGTACCTCCACAAGATCGCTAAAAAAAGAACACAGCATGATGAAAAAGTCGCTAAACTTGTTGAAAACAAAATTTTATAGTCTAAATATTTGTTATTCGTAAAAGGAAAGATGAAAGTTCATTTTAATTATTTTTTTAAAATTCTCCTTTGTAGAACAATTTGAATTTTCATTTAAAAATCCTTGTTTCTCTATTACCGGAACTAGTAAAATAACAGATACAATATTTATTTTGTTTTTTGTTTTTTTATTGGGAGGGGGGTGCGTGTGTGTGTGTGTGTGTGTTAACACATTAATTTGGAAAAATCTTGCAAAAATAGAAATAATTGTCGGATGTTAATGAAACTTTCAGAAACTATTCACAGATGATGAAAATTATTATAAATATGTTGTTTTATTTATTAACGTTATGTCGGAAATATGTTTTTTCTATTTATTTCTTTCCCCATAACTAATTATATGAAAACTCTAGAAATTTGATCGAGTCCACTTCAGTAATTAGAACAGTTAAAAACACAAGGCTGAGGAATGCAAACCATGTTCATTTTGTTTTTATTTGGACTCCCGTACCTGAAAATCAGCTCTGAATTGTAACATACAAAAATCAATAAAACAAATATATTATTTAATTTCAAATGCATTTTTTTTTATTTTAGTTGTTTTTTATGAATATGGAAAATATTTTCTGAAAGCAAAAATATATATATATCGATGAAAAATGAATTTTTAGTACAATTATTTGTTATTTTATAATTATAATACATTTTTACATTTGTTAAAATATAAAATAAGTTAAATGCCACATCGATTTTCGTAAGTGTCCTTATGAGATAGATCTTTTTAGCGCGTTGTAAATTGTATCGTTTTTACTAATCAGAAGACACGCAGTAATTAAGAAATGTAATTTTGTGTTTATAATCGGGCTCTAATTATAAAGTATGGAAGACCAACTAGAATGCAATTAAGTTGCGTTGAGTTAAGCATTGTTCTCCGCTGTTAACGCCCTTACTTTTGCGAAACACGTGTGGAGAAGTTTATTTGATTTTTCATTTTCAATTGAGAAGCGTACCTACAAGTGTCAGTATCATCTTATGAAATTTATATGATCTTATTTTTATATTAATCTCAGTTATGGTAGTTTTTCCATGAATAAAATATCAAAATTAATAATAAAATGAATGGAAAGCCAAATAACTCAGTAAAATGTAGTAAATGTACATAAAATTATAGTATTTTATGTACACTTCTGATATAACTCTTAATAGTTTTAATTTCTTTATAATATATTTTCCATAAAGCATTGTAAACGTACAGGTGACGCTAAGTGCAAAAAACAAAAAAAATATTAGATCGCTGAATGTTTTCCTTCAAAATAACGAGGTAAATAATTTGTTCACTTATATGTAAATAATTTCACTTTTCTCTTTCCGTAGAAGAACGTATCCTCACGGAATCCGTCAATATCTCATTCATCACCTGTCCATTGACGCGAAAGTGTATGACCTGCTTTGTTTTATTTTCAAATTACACCTTTTCGGCGCTGAACTTAAGTTAGACTTTGTTTCAAAATATTTTAAACAAACATTATAATTTCTGATTTTCTTAAAATATGTTTTGAAAAAAATAATATATGATATTTAAAAGAATTTCAAACTAAGATCATCATTTTTTATAAAATGGAAAAAAAATGGCTGCCATCTGTCAATTTTGCTGACTCAAAAAAAAAAAATAACGAAAATTTCGGTCGTGCTAGGAACGATTAAAAAATGTAAAAGTATACACCAAAAATACTTTGATCTTTCCTCTTAATAATAATATAAACATGTAGACGATAACATCTTGTTTTCGTCAAGTTTAGCGTCTTTTTCATTATGCTATACTCTTTTTTTAGAGATCTTGTAGAGGTACCTGCATTAACAGAACGATGATATTTCCAGATACATATCTTACTATTTAATCTATAATGTGGAGGAGGATATTGAATACTGCATAAGGATGTAAATGCATGCAATTGATAAGCTAATTCTTGCTGTTTCGTTTGGAAGATGTGATTTTAAGTAAATATAAAAAGAACCATGAGTCACTTAATGTCGTGAGGTGAGCTTTTGCCCAGGAGCCAAGGTAACAGAACCACTCTTTCGAAGCATCATGCTTGAGCGCAGTACCCAGACACCAAGCCAACCTGTGCGTTTGGGAGGATTAAAGGGGAAATTAAGAGAAATAAGTGGGCCACAAAGGCTGATCGGATTGATCTGATATCCCCTACTCATTTTCTATAGGGTTACTGTAGGATTGTATTACTAAGAAGATACCTATAGGGGAGATTAGATGTGACCATATAATTACGACTGTAGGAACAATCATCTAAAGGAATAGCTATAACACTCATGTTTTACTTAGTCAATGCCTGAATGGCGTCTACCTAAGCGGGAAACGTGCTCGATATGAGTAGCAGTATACAGTAGCGTCCAAAACTAAGAGACAATATTTTAAAACCTAATATTTGTTAGAAATAACAACTGTGAAAAGCTGAAATTCTGACAAATGGTAGTCGTTATCATCTATAATAACATACTAAAATTTGAATCATTTGCAAAGGATAGAAAAAGAATTATAACAATTATTCATTTATTTTCAAAATAGGATCGTCCAAAAGTAAGGGACAAAATTGAGAAAAACAATGTAAACAGTATTCTATATTCAATTTTTTTATTTCCTCTAAAGAATAAGTCTTACTTAGTCATTTGTAAACGTTGCATCAGCCGGCACCATGGCGAAACGCCAAAAACTTGATTACTCTGTGAGACAAGCTATTGTGAAGCTACACAAGGAAAATCACACCATTAGAGAGATTTCAGAGAAAGTGAAACATTCCAAGAGTGTTGTAGGCAGGGTTGTTAAATCCTACAATGATACTGGCAAAATAGTTAGTGCTTTTAAAACCGGCAGACCCCGCAAAACTTTGGCAAGAGAAGATCGAATAATGCAGCGTATGTCATTAAAGGACCGTTTTAAGTCTTGCACAGAAATTAAAAGGGTTATGAATAGTACCTCATGTGTTAATGTGTCAAGACAGACTGTTTGTAGACGACTGCAAGAAATAGGGCTGTTTAATGGAACCCCAGGGAAGAAACCACTTGTTAGTTCGAAGAATAAGCAGAAGAGATTAGTTTGCAAACAGGTATGTAATTTGGACATGGAAATTGGGCAAAAGTATTTTTCAGTGATGAAAGCAAGTTTAATTTATTTGGAGATGATGGAAAAAAAAAATGTAAAGAGACGTATTGGTGAAAGATTAAGTGCAAAGTGTACTAAGAAAACTGTCAAGTTTGGGGGCGGAAGCGTCATGGTATTTGGAATGTTTTCTAGCCAAGGTACAACGCCTCTTGTCCGGTTACAAACTCGTGTAAACGCACAGATCTATAAAAACATTGTTCAAGATCATGTTGTGCCAATCATACAGAATTCAGATTTCGATAGGGCTACCTTTATGCAAGATAATGCCCCATGTCACAAGGCAAAGGTGGTAATGAGTTACCTTAGCGAGCAAGTTTTGGAAATTATGGATTGGCCACCACAAAGTCCTGACTTAAATCCAATAGAAAATCTTTGGAAGACCTTAGGAGTTAAAGTTATGGAAAGAAATGCCACTAACACGGAGGATTTGTGGGTGAAGCTTCAAGAAGAATGGTCTAAAATTAGTATCAAGGATTGTCAAGAACTGATTCGTTCTTGTAGTCGAAGATGTGCAGCTGTCATTGAGAGCAAGAGCTCATTTACTAAATATTGATTGTACATGTATTTTTATTGTTTTTTTGCTGTTTACATTGTTTTTCTCAATTTTGTCCCTTACTTTTGGACGTTCCAAATTTGAAAATAAATAAATAATTGTTATAATTCTTTTTCTATCCTTTGCAAATGATTCAAATTTTAGTATGTAATTATGGATGATAACGACTACCAGATGTCAAAATTTCAGCTTTTCGCAGTTGTTATTTCTATCAAATATTAGGTTTTAAAATTTTGTCCTTTAGTTTTTGACGCTACTGTATATTAGTGTTTTTTTCTCCTTTTAGGTAATCTAGTCTGCTTTTAGACGCTAACATAGAATAGTCCATTATTCCTTAACCCGAACAAAAACAACAAATCCTTTCCATTTTTAAAGAAGCTAATTTCTTTTAGGCCTAGTGAATTGAATTCCACTGAGAAAGAGACAATTACAATAAAGACAGAAAAATGGAAGGAAAGATACCGATCGCTGTAGTTCTTTCATTTAGCAGAAAAATGTCGACTTCAGAAAGCTCCAAATTAGTAGCAGGACACCTGAAATATAAAAGAAAAAGTGCCTGGTGAATTTATTATCGAAGTATAAATCTTAAGAAAACGGATGACATTCTGCTAATGATAAACTTTGGAAAAATGAAAAACATTCTTAAATGATGTACTAAAAGCCCGCAAAAAGAAATTAATGTTAATAGTAAGAAATCCAAATTTGTCGAAGAAAAATACAAAACCTGAGCTATGTATTAGTGTTTTTCGTGCACGCAATGAAATTCAATTTTTTTTCGCGGTAACAGACGACGAAAAATATGAAACAAATCTGGAGGCGCATAGAAATAGTAGATGTCTTTCAGAAAAGGATTTCGAAAGGGAAAAATGTGCATTGGAAAGAAAGCTGAACCCTTATGTAATAGAAGATCAGTGAAAAACTTCATATTCGATTAGAGAATTAAAAACAATATTTTACATACTCACAAAAAATATTATTAATTTATATAGCCTGCATTGTTTTTAATGGCCAACATCGTCCTACAAGTTTGTTAATACGATTTTCGTAGAAACATCGTGTTTTTGTTGGAAGATAGTTGTCAAGGTAGTTTCTAATACCTGGACAGTCAATTATTTTTCGTTTAAATTGTACCGTAAAGACAGAAACAAATGAGAATCCAGAGGAGAGCAGGCAGGAGAATTTAATCGGTGGTGGTGGCTTTCCGATTCCAAATGTCACCTATTCTTTGTTTCCAAAATCGGTCGTTTTTCTTAAATATCCTTGGAATTTGCGAGTTGGACACAAAACGTCGTAGTTATTGTTAGCCGGATGGAATAAGCTCAAAGTTAATTATCGCACTGTAATATATTCCAAAGTGATATTGACACCGTTAGCCACGCGTTCTGCGCATTTACATGCTTGTTTGCAGCTCCAGATGAGGCGAACGTTGTTATAAACGATCCATTTTCCATTGCCTGTGATAATTATGTCCAAGAACGGCACATTTTTGCGGCGTATCAGCAAACAAATAGCCGATCGAAATTAATATGTTGCCTCAGAGGATGGGAACTCAAGTGCTGAGTTTAGAAATGAAACAAAGTCACTTTAAATGACGAACGGCACTTGAGATATTGATTTTCAAACACTTTCTCTTTCGATGAAATCCTCGGTTTATTCTCCACAGCGTCTAGCGGAACGTCTTCATCGACTTTTAAAGATAATCAGAGACTGATTTATCCTTAAAGTTAAAATCACCCTGACGAAATCTGCTTAACCAATTTTTGACTACCCGAAGAGGTGAAGTTCGATCCAAATATACATTCTTAATGTTTTTTTTGTCTCAATTCCGATGATTACTACTTTTCAAAATCCAATGCAACATAATATGGCGATAGTTAAATATTTCATCCTGCATCGTTAAGGCAGTCATGTGTTTACGAAAAATCAACATTTAACAACGACGTACTAGCAAGTCAACGATGAAAGGTTTCAATCTAGAACACGCTGAAAATCGACACGAAAACTATCACAAAAGTTGCGGTTATTTTTATTATTAACAATGACAATCGGGCAGTAACTTTTGTAATGATCTGACGAATAATAACTTCCATTTCATTAATGATGGGCAATCTCTTATCAGATGAAGTAAGAACAGAAGAGAGAAACATGTGATTAATGCTACAATGCAGAGAATGCAATGGAGAAGACATATGACAAAAACAGGACTTAAGGAAAATAAAATTTACTACAATCTTAAAAGAAATCATTCATTTCAGATTCATAATTAGAAAGGAATTAGAGAATGCCGAGATAGTAAGAGAAGTAGGTTGAAACAGTGAGTATACTGTTTAATATGTTCGGATGAAAGGATGTCAGAGAATTAAAAAAAATAATGGTAAAAGGTGAAACATTTCTTAAAGCAGAAAAAAAAAATCAAGAATAATGGAGAGATATTAATCGCATATTTACCCGACTTATAAAAGTTAAAAATGTTAAGCAATGTTCAAATTCTAAAAAGAGATAGAGGTAGAATGAAAAGAAAATGTACATTACCTCTAGTTAAATAGTGTATAGCAATGTAATAATCAGTAAGGTACTTGTAAGGAACTGTTTAATCAGTCGCATCACCTATCAACAGCAATTAAAACACAAGCATTTTACAATGTTCTTCAAGAGGAAAACAAGAAAGTCAGCATTCAGTTAGAATCCGATGATTTCTGCGTACTACAGTTTTTTTAGAAAACTGCAAGAAAGCAAGTATTATATGCAAGGCTTTTGATAAGTGACAACTGATCCGACGAGAGAGTGTAGTTCTTTTGTGAAAAAAGTTTATTGTTACTGAAGTGGCATCTTCCAAATAACGCACGAATTCATAAACATTTTTGCTTTCAAATAGGTGATACAGTTTTTAAACACACAGTCCGTAATATTTCATATTTTTATATGTAAATTATACATTAAGTTCATTTAATGGCATCATTAGGCGCTATTGAACGGTATTTTAAAGGGTTTTATTTTACATTAAGTGGCATATAGTTACAGAAGAATAACTTTTAAAGTAATTTTTTAATTGTGTTTATATCGGCTCGTCATTGTTTTTCTGTAATCGTGATATTATTTATTCGTCTACATCATTTTTGAACATATTTTTGATAAGTGTTTGATTATTATAGACTTTACATTCAGACACACACACACACATATATATATAGGGAGTAACACCAAAGTGACCAAATCCTGTAAAAACTTTGAGCGATAAGCATGTATAATTACTCTCCAAGCTTAACAGAAGAATCGTGATGAAATCGATCTTAAACGACAATGACGTTCATCATTAATTAATCATGGCTACGTATCTTAACCTCATGAATGATTGAAATAAAGTTAATATATATATATTTGTATTTATATTGTTATTATTACAGGATCGTTCTCCAATTTATTCAAGATGATCTTCGCCTTCTCTAAACATTTAAGATTCTGTCCTGAATTAACAAATTGTCCCACAAGTTTCACTTACATTTCTTTTTCATGTCCTTTTTACTGCTCTTTGGACTGTCATGGTTAAAACTCCTCTTTCACGTGCTAAACGTCGTATGGATTGACTTGGATTTTTTCTAATTGATAACTTTAACCCTAAGTTGAAATGATAATCCCACTTTCTGTTCTGATCCATTTTTCTCTCTAATGTTCATGCATTTCAAGCATGATGTTTTTTCGTACACAATTCGTCATTTGCCAAGTCAGTTGTCTGACACAAAACGATTTTAACCAATTCTATTTCTATCCGAATAATTCAAAGAGTTGTTTTTCGGGATTCTTACGACAAATCATGTCACGATGGCTAAATGTCTTATGTAAAAACCGGGAAAAAAGAAACACTGTTAGTTTTGTGTCTTTTTAGATATTGAACATTTTGTGGGATGGACAATCATACAGTTACACGTTTTTCCGACAATTTTGCTGTTGCACACTGTGTGTGTTTGTATATATATATATATATATATATATATATATATATATATATATATATATATATATATACGCGGGTGTGTATAGTAGTTTCTGAAGGATTGAAGGGATTTTTAATTATTAGTCCAAGATTTTATTATTATACTATATTTTTATATATTACAAACAGTGTGTCTATGTAGATATGGGTATCCACTAAAAAAACGTTTTACCAAAAAATAAATATGTATGCATGAATAATGTGTTATGATTGTGTCCGCTTAGTCGTATCTTATATATCGATAATTTCGCTTGAAGACAGAAAGATTTATTCTTTTCATTATTTTTTTTAGGTTTAATGTCGTATAAAAAATCGTAATTCTGTTAATATCTGAAGCGACTTATGAGTATATTTATCTACCGACCAACACATTTAGTTATATATTAAAACATCTCTGCATGACACCATAAAATTAAATAAATGAAATAAACCTTCCAAAGTGTAAACCATTATTCATTCCATTGTATTCGGCATGGTGACTAATATATGAACTCAATTAAAGCGTAATTACGTAAAATTTTCAAAACAATAATTTATTTTTTAAAGTAAAATTGATACAAAAGTAATATTTTAACGAAAATAATTCAAGTTATATTTCCATGATAAATATACTTTGTAAATATCAGTCCATAATACATTTATACTAAAACTATTCATCATTTATTTTGTACTATCAGTTTTCAGTATGCAATTGAGGAGTGTATAACATGTTGTAAGCATTATATATATATATATATATATATATATATATATATATATATATATATATATTATACAAAAAATATGTCGGATAGTTCAGTTTTTTTTTTCTCAAATAGTCAGGTCGTTATAAGAAAATATACATAATTTAATATGTAAATGAAGCTTGTACTCAATTAAGAGTACGCTGAAAAAATGATATTTAATGTGATAATATCTGTCGGATTAATAAATATTAATCATTTCGTTAATTAAAAAATTGCTTAGATTAATAATGGAGGCAAAACTGAGGAGATAAGAAAATTTCGATAAATTTTCTATTAAGAAAACCCTATTGTTGAAACGGTAAAGAGGAAGTCCCCCCACATATACATACACACACACACACACACACACATATATATATATATATTATATAAAACGTAAAGAAAAACTTAAATATTCATTTCGATCTTAATTCGTTTCGTGAATATCGAAAAAAACTTAAGATCGAAATCACCTTAGTAAATGGTGACAATACACCAGACGGATATATTAGATTGATAGAGGGGAGGAAGCAAGAGAGAATAGATGAGATAGATGGTGGGTTATGGAAAAGAAAGAGTTAAGGAAATAATGGCTGTGTAGCTTAAGCTGGCTGACCCGGTCAAGAATTTTCCTTTAAAGTTTGGATATTTTCATATTGAGGTATACCGCAAATTGACCGATTTGTTCTGTTGTTTTAGGCAGAACAAATCAACTTAATTCTAGATTAGTTAGTCTAATGAACGAGTCATTAATGCAAATAATATGTAGAGATTATAATAATAATACCTAAAAATTCATATTTTCAGGCCGAAATTTCTTATTTATTTGAGACAATATACGGAACGGATATCTTAGATTAAAAGGGACAAAGAAAAGCAAGAGAGAAGATATGGAAGAAGGAGGGGCAGACTCCTTTAAAACGGTGAGATGTAGTGGGGCTTTAGGAAAAGAATGGGCTAAGTAAGTAACAACACAGTAGTAGTAAGCCTTAAACTGACGCGGACAAGAATTTACTTAAAGTTTTGAACTTTGTACATTGTGTTATACAGCAAACCAACAGATGTTTGTTTATTTTCGTCTACCGGACAAAATATTCGCTGAATATTAGAGAAATAATATTAAAGCAAATGTTCCGCACTGAGGACATTCCGAATAGACGTGATTGATCGGAGACAACCTCCGAGATCTGGTCAGTCAAAAGTCTATCCTTCCGTATAGATGCACCTTTTCGTCAATATCATTTCTCGAATATTCGGGTGAATAGAGGAAATTAAATAAATATATTGTTTAAAAAATAAACAGAACGTCTACTGAAATATTGTACAGAAAATAACGTTTAAAGCGATAAAGCCTGTCGGAATGCTAAATAAATATTCCATTACGTTTATAGAAGTAAACGCTGAATCTTCTGAACACAGTTCCTTTATTGTCCTTTCCTTAGGTATGCTCAATAATCTCTTATATTTAACACCCTATAACCACCCGTGTCCTAGTAGTATTATCACTTTTAGGTTGGTGCAAAAATAATGACGTAATAAGGTCTTTTTTGACGTATTATTAACGTCAAAAAACGATATTATTACGTCATTATTTTTGCACCAACTTCATATATATATATATATATATATATATATATATATATATATATATATATATATTACACACAAACACATTATTTTAGGTTATTGTATTCAAAACATAACAAAATCGCTACGCAAATGCTGTCATGTTTCGATGCGCAGACAACGCATCTCATCAGACCGTTGTAAACTACAGGCGAGTGAAGGATTTAATCAGATTTTAAACTAGAGTACAACCTCTTTTTACGAAAAAAGAACAAAAAATTCGAAGGAAAAGTGGTGTTTATTAGGTTTGTAGGCTTGGCTTAGATCAACCAATCAAAATATGTATGTCGATTTCAATTTAAACAAAGGTAAGAAGCAAAAAATTTAAAAAAAATAAATCTATTTTCCACAAATGGCTCATGACCAGTAGGCAATGGCAGCAACAGACGCCAGACATCATATATATATATATATATATATATATATATATATATATATATATGAAAATAGTAAGAAATTTTCATATTTAGCAAACAGGGGAAGCATTAAAACATGCTGTAATCATGCTAAATTCCAAATATTACAAAAAAAAAAAAAAAAAACGAATGATAGGAAACAAGCTGAAGATCATAGAATGTATACGAACACATGAATCTATCGAATAAAATAATTTATTTTGGAATGTGGCGTCTAGTGTTAATCAAAGAAATGATATATGTTCGATATTCTTTGGATTTAATTTTAGTAAAACTGAGATTGAATATAATCTGTTTGCACAAAAATATGAATTATTGTCAATATGATTGATAGGTTTAGACGCAATTTTTGCAACATTAGGTGTTTGATACGATTATTTGATAAAACATTGATTGTAAAATATAATATGACAACGCTAAAGCTCATAAATGTTTATTTAAAAATTTGCAGGACAAGACAATTTATTCTTGCCTCACTTCGCAACTATTAACACCAAGCAACTAAAATCATAACATTTCAGGACGCTGACGCAAAAGCAATCAAAGCATGTGAATACACGCGATAAATTCAATATCCATTTGGATTTACATATAACAAGGAAGCAGAAGGAATGATTTTATTTTATACATATTTAAGTGTACAACGATGCAGGAACAAATATACAAACAGATAAACGACGTAAATCACACACATCACACACACACACACATATATATATATATATATACATATAGAAAATAAAAAACACTCAATGATAGCACAGTACGGAGTTTCAGGCACAACGCAATATTCATATATTGAGTATAGTCTATACTCAGTAACTGGAGATTGCATTGTGCATGAAAGTCTGAAAGGTGTTATCGACGAAGGATAATAAGTATACCTATCAATATAAAATTAATACTTCATTGTATTATATCGTGCACTGTGCTCTAACGCCTGCAGTATACGTGCTCTCTCTCTCTCTCTCTAGATATATATATATATATATATATATATATATATATATATATATATATATATAGAGAGAGAGAGAGAGAGAGCACGATATAATATATATATATATGTATATGTGAATGTGTGTTGAAATTAAAGTCCTGCCGACATGTTCTCAGAAATACACGCACACTCACATATGCCGGTGTGTGTGTATATGCATGCGTGCGTTTCTGTATATTTCCGAGAACATCTTGCCCGGAGATCATTTTAACACAGCCTATACATATATATATATATATATATATATATATATATATATATATATATATATATTATACATTTATCATGTGTGTATTGCGTGTGCTTCCGTTTGCATCGACGATTGCCTACGCAAGTTAGTCTAAATTTTCTTTTATCTTTCTTTTTTCTATCCAATGTTTAAAATAATAATTCAGAAAGCTTTATGTTCCTCTATTTGGCCGGCAACCAAAATTGAAAGGAATATACTTGATTGTTTGGTCAGATCAAAGCAATGAATGAAAGGCGGTTCGCCAAACGAATCTGTTTCTTAACAATTACCGGCTTCTACGGGAGGAGGATATGCAAGAAGACATCTTTCATTGCTTTCCTTTCACGCTCTCTTATCAACAGAACTAAGAAATTAAGTACCAAGTGTAAACCAAGAGAAAAAAAATGATGTACATGAAAAGAAACGTTTCTTTTTTTTTTTTTGCTCAAGTGTTTGATTGAATCCTTTTCGTCTGCTTATGAACTTAGACAATTTCTCTATTTGACTTTGTTTTCTTCCATCACTTTAATGTATTCCTAAATGTTCTTGACACACGTAATATCAAGCTTTGGCCTTTGTAATCAATTACAGCTAATATTTCTCTATATCTTAAACACATACACACACACACACACACGTGAGCCCATCGACGTGGTGTACTGGTCAGCAAGCTTGTAAAACTAAATTTATTACTCAACTGTCTATATTTCTGAGAGGAGGTACTGATGTACTCATCTATATTTTCATGTTCCCGACCTTTCGGCCGTTGTATGCTCCGACGTTTTTCTTTGGAATTTTGAACTGAACCCTTTATTTCGACCACATGCATGTTTCACGTGTCATGCCTCTTCCGGATATCACAGTTATATTTAACTCAACGCTCTAAGTTATATGTTTATGACTGTCGTATCCAGGTATTGAACCCTTTGGATCATGTCACTGGATCCATCCAACTAGGCCTTGTGTTCTATATTTCTTTTTTACGTTTTTGAAAATAAATGCCTCTGAATGTCGACTGTTCATGTTCTTGAATTCAATATTTTCAGTTTTGCATCCACACAGACTCATATTATATATATATATATTCCTTTATTAACTTAGTTTTCCATTACAATTATTTATTATATACCATTCTACTTTTTTGAAAATCTCACAGCGTGAAATTAAGCTTTTAATAGGTAAATAAGGAAAAACGTTATGTATATATGCATACATAAATATATTCAAAGATGCATGTTTAGGTTTGTTATCACAACAAATAAGTTGAGTAGAACAGATTAAGTGTAGCTATTTTGTTAATGACGGAACTAAAAAAATGTATAAAAACCTCATTAATTTTATTTTATTTTTCAGGACAAGTCAAATCGATATAATACATTTTCAAGACGGGTCTGTGGCATCGTTCCCTAAAAGTATTCGCAAGTTAATTAAAATAATAAAACATGAATGCAATATTATCTGTAGAATAAATAATGACGAAAAAAACAGCAGGTTTTAACCTAGAGTAATTATCCGAAGTTACTTCCTTTCATATTTTATACTGTAACAATAGATAGAAAACTAAGTCGCTTAGCATAGAAGTTTATTAGGAAGATCTACGTGCGAGATTCGATTGATAAATTAAATCACCGTTGTGAACTACGGCGGCCTTTTTGTAAACAAATAAATTACAGATAACTACACCCTCACCCATATATATATATATATATATATATATATATATATATATATATATATATATATATATAAATGGTCAGAGATGAATTCGCCCAGGAAACAGAAGTACTAAATAATGCTTAATACACGTGTAAAAATAGAAATTTAACATGTACATCTTTTAAGTATAAAGAAATTGTAGATCAGTCGATTCCGCTACATTGGCTTTCGATATCTTCAGGCGATTTCGGTCATTTGATTCCCTAACGGTTTATTTTCTTAACGCTTTATTATTTCAAAATAATTAATAAAGAAGGATATTGGAAATGATCCGTCGGGGTTAAATGAAATATACATACTTTCTTTTCATTCTAATTCATACGAGCTCAAAAAAAAATATATATATAGTGTGTATGCAACGACTCATAATTTCTGATCTCTCGTTTAAAAAAAAAAAAAAAAAAAAAAGGTTTCTTTTGTCTGGAAAGTTTATTATAGCTAACATTTCTTGTTGACAAAGGTTTCAAATAGTACTATGTCTGTTGTAAGACGGCTTTTTTTTAAAGAAATATTGTATATATATATATATATATATATATATATATATATATATATATATATATATATGGGGGGGATAAGTCAATAATTACATGACATATGGAAATTATAATTCTTTTAATGCGCATAAATATTATTCTTAGTATAAACACTTTCTGCTAATATACTCAACACTTTTTTTCATTTTGGTGCAACTTTATCCTAAATCTTTACACGGTAAGTCGACTGCTATACACAGAATATTTTCTTTATGTGCTATGTCCCCTCAGGTCGTGGATAATCATGGTTCTCCACAATTTCCTGACACTTGTAGCTCTTACTAAATTTTGTCTTTCTGTTATTTCAACTAAGCCCTGTTGTGCCATCCATTTACTCATTCTCGCTTAATATATTATACGTTGTTTTCCTCTGTTAATCGTGCCCTCTATTTGCCTCGTGAGTATCAGATTTTCCAAGCCCTCCTTACTCATTATGTGCCTCAGAAATAGTCACTTTTCTTCCTCATCTTGAATATTAGCTCCCTTTTTGTTTCTTTTTTCTCCAAAACGTCATCTTTGTTTACGTCCTTCTGTAGAACCACATTTCTCTTGCTTCAAATTTCCCATTCTTGAGGATTTTGTCCAGCTGTCACTTCTATACTGGACGATCACCTAAATTATACATCCTTAACAATCACATACTATAAACCGCATCGTATAATCGAGGATGTTCGCAATTAACAGGAAATATATATATATATATATGAGTTCAAGTTTCTTTTCTTCCTTATTATTTTATATTCTAACTTGCTTTGAGGCTGACTTTTCAACTGTGGGATTTGAATTAAACCAATAATTTAAATAGGACCTTTGCAATTAATTAATTAAAATTTCTTCAAAGTCAACTGCTTTCGTCTTAGAATTGCGGCTAACTCATGAACAGATATGGATTTATATAACTTGTTATAAGAGTAGCAATAAAATGGCAACAGTAACAACTTCTATAAATACATGTTCAGTGCGTCCAAGTAACCGTGATACAGCAGTCATAAAACGTCATACTTAAATTATAAGCAGAAATGCGAAATGGACTAAGTGACATTATTTATTCGTATATGGCCATAACAATACTTTTCTTATTTCTAAGAAAAATCTGCCCTCATGTTTTAATACAAATGATAGAAATGCATTAAAATAAGATCTGTAAGTGTAATCTAGAATATATTAGGTTGGTGCAAAAATAATGCCGTTTTCTCACTTATGTTACTATGTGAGAGAACGACATTATTTTTTCCACCAACCTAATATTACAGGATTTTCATATTTTTAAATACACCAAATATAAACCTTTTGAGCGATCATATTAGCGGCTTACTGCTGAAATACTTTAATATATGTGTGATATAAATGAAATGGCAGGTTGTAAGAAATGAATATTATGAGTATTATGAGGATATACAATGCTTTTACCTTCACTTGAAGAGCTTAAATTTGTAAGGTTCACGGAGGTAACCTACTCTTGAATGGGTTCCGGAAAGTGACATTTTTAGGGAAAAATAATTCAAGTGTCAAAGACGGTGTAAATAAGTGTTTCGACTCAGTGGAAGTAGCATGCTGTGTCTTGGCAGTAAAAATCTGAACGGGCAAAATGGAGCTTAAGTGGACATTTTAAAACTTGAATTCTAAATAACAGAAGCATATAAAATATTTCTAATGATAATAATTTTAAGGTAATTAAACATATATGCATGCGTGTTGGTGTAATGAATAGAAATCAGATAAACGAGTTCGAATTCCAGTCGCGGTTGTTATATTAACATACACGCAAATACCTTTGGAAATATATTAATCTATCTCTCACGCACAACTATTTATAAAATAACAGGGCAAACTAGACCATAAAGCCTTGCTGGGCAACCAATCAAGGAGAAGGAAAAGTCTGAATTCAAACAAACATGGAAAGTGTCGGGTTTCTTCATGTAATGTTGCCCAAAATATAAGGTGGCTGCAGTATATGTAATGCTCTTGCGAGAGTAATGTGTTACTGAGCTCTTGTTCAGTATATAAATGTTTTGATACACAAGGAAACAAGTGTGCAACTACAAATTACAACATCTTTTCGTCGTTACCTAGAATACATCTTTCAGATTGGGCAACTGGACGTAGGGTCATAATGAGCAAGCTTTTCTCGCAAGAACAAATACGAATGTGTAGTGAGGTTGATTCTCACTGGGTGCCCATATGCTTTTAGATTTTTGCCACATATAAGCTACGCCTAGAAAACCACGATACATCATTTAGATTTACTCATATTGCTTTTAATTTACCCGAAATTTCTCCACGCCTTATTGATTGTTTACATTGAAAAGTAGTAGATGCAATGGTCCTAAAATGCCCGTTTCATTCAGCTACTTTATTTAATAATTTTGAAATATTTTCGTTTAGCTTTGTATTCATTTCCGTTTTAACAAAGATGATATTTAAACTTTAGAATGTTAACCAAAGAGTACAAATAGCACACTAATATATTTTTATAAATGTCATTTTCATCAAATCATTTCTTAAATACGTTATCAGTATGCTCTTATTTGTTATGTGAAATAAACGTAATTATATAAGAATACAAAAATTCACCGAGCATTTAAATTATGATATATGAATCAAAATTAATTTTTTCTGATAATGTCTGATGAAAGTAATTACTTCAGTATATAAAATGATAGTGTATTTATACAACATATAGGATATATTTGAGAATAACAAATTTACTTTAAAATATGTGCTATTTTTGTCAGAATTCATTCACTGTCAAATCTTGTTATATGCCATTATCTATTTTCTCGGCACCTTTAAAATATATTTATTTGAAAGTAATTTTTTTTTAAATTAATTTACACAAAAATTTTTACTTATCCGAACATGACTTAGTATTGAACTCACTATAGAAATACAACGTTCTCCTAAACTGGCTTGTCAGTCTTTCTGCATATACGGGGTGGGTTTTGTCATATCAAGGGCTGTCTTGCAGAATCAAGCAGATTTCAATTTTCCTTACTCCAGACATTGAACGAAGAGGAGGATAACTTAACCCATTAAAAGCGGTAGAAACTTTCTCCATTTAGTTTAGAGCAATTAATTCATTTGATGATTTCCACTTATTCTCAAAGATCGCAAACCATTTCTTTTTACCCGGGGAAAGCCAAAGAAAGTATAAGCTTTCTGGCGAAATGCGACGTTTATAAAATTTTCTACTTTGTCTTATCTTTTTTTCTCTCACTCTCATATATAATGTAATGTATGTTATTTTATTATACGGATATAATTTTGGTAGGTCTCCATGTGTATTTTTAGTTGATACTTTTTTGCGTGATGACTTTTCTTTTGTTTTTAATAATGCTTTCATTATTATTATTATATATAACAAGCAGAACGCATTCATGGCTCTAAGACAATTTATGTGACCACATCACCCCTTACATATTGTCTCCTTACTTTCCATACTGCAACGCCCTTGATTATTGCGTGAGGCTTTGTGAAGCAAGAGACTAGTAAAACTCCTTTTAAAACCAAAGATGAACTGAAGGCAAAGATTATGACAGTATTCACCAAATTAAACAAGGAAACCATCCAGTAGAAATGCAGAAGATTCCGAAGTCGTCTGGTCATGGTTTTATTGAATAAAATTTTCTCTTTAGTATTCCAAAACATTTTTTGTGTTATTTTATTAAATATATCTGTTACCTGTTCCTTATTACATAGATTGAACGAGAAGAAGGATAACTTAACCCATTAAATGCTGTAGAAACTTGCTCTATTTAGCGTTGCGTCAATGAAAGAAATACGGGTCATACACAGTTAATTTCTCAAATTTTTATACAGGAAATTCAAAGGTAAAGTTTAACAGGTGCAATATATTCTTTTTTTATTAAATTCGTTGTGGAATCGGTAAGTTTGGTAGAGTTAAAGTTGATTGGCAATAGTTGATATTTTTAAAGCAAGTGTTGGGTTGATTTATCGTAGCCTTGGGCGAGAACATGAGAAGATGATTGATCCTGTTATTGAGATTATTATCAGAAGGCCAGTTTCTGATTTCGTAAATCCCATCGAATGCGGTTCTTGCCTTTGCCAATTTCATTAAGGGCAAATGGCAAATTAATTTTTTAATATTTTAAAACGTCACTAAAATCCGATCATTTCCATACATGCTGCGTCAGAAGTCTTTGTAAGTTAAACAACCACTACGAAATTTTTTGTTGATTTGACATATGTACGTAATGTATTGGTGTCCCAACGTTTTGATAATTCTCTTGAAAGGATGGTATATTTTATAAGCGTTTTGGCTTTAGTTAAGATATGTTCCAGATGTAGTATTTTGTTTTATAGAGTGATTTATAGTAATACCAACTGTAATATTAACAGGTTCTTTTTAAGAAAACATTCGGCATATATTGACAGAAAGGCAAAACGTTTAGTTTAAGGATTCAATCAATGATCAAGAAGAAATATGAAATATTACTCGCAGATAAATATGATTTTTCGGTCAGTTACTACTTTTAATCTTATAAATACTTCTGAAATAAAGGCACAGTTTTTAGCTAAATAATTTAAGTTAATGTCTTTAGTAGTTTAAGGATATGTTGCTTTCAATATATAAGTAACTGGCTGTCTAGAGATTCTCTTTTTTATTATGTGAATTACCAATATATCTTGGAAAAGTCATAATGTGTTATCTAATTAACATCACCACAGTTTTTAAATCATTGTTTTCTTTCCACTAGATTGAGTGACATCAAAGTAACGAGATCATAGATATAGTAATTTTCCAAGCGTAGCTTGGATGTGGCACAAGGCCGAATGTGAGGGACACCCAGTGAGGATCAAACTCGCTACTCATTCGTAACTGTTCTAGCTAGAGAAGCTTACTGACCATTACACCACCTCGAGGTACCCCGAGATCATAGATATATTCATAATGTAAGGCAAGAGATTTCGTAAGAATTTGAACTCGGTTTTCAGATTCCTTTTCCGCCCCGATAACCGTTACCTTACCTGTACTAATATTTAAACTTTAGATTCGAATAAAATAAAAAGTTGTTTTTTTTTTCCTTTTTGTTGCACGTTTTTCTTATATTTTTTTTTTTAGACACATTTTCTCTCGCATATATCTGCAGCGTTGGGGGCAATGGATAAATTGTCATCGAAATTACGAAAGAAAGATGTAAATAGTACTGATATCACATTTTAACAGATAAATTTACTAAAATAACACAAAAAAATATCTTTGAATACTAAAGAGAAAATTTATTCAATAAAGCCATGACCCCCAGACGACTTCGGAATCTTCTGCATTTCTTCTGGGTGGTTTCCATGTTTAATTTGGTAAATAATGCCATAATCTTTGCCTAAATGGAGTTTTACTAGTCATTTGCTTCACAAAGCCACACAATAATCAAGGGGGTTGCAGTATCGAAAGTTAGGTGACCGTATGTAAGAGGTGATGTGGTCGCAGAAATTGTCTTAGAGCCATGGATGCGTTCTGCTAGTTATATATTAGGTTGGTGCAAAAATAATGACGTAATAATGTAGTTTTTTGACGTTAAAAAATATATCAAAAACGACATTATTACGTCATTATTTTTGCACCAACCTAATAATGAAAGCATTTTTAAAAACAAAAGGAAAAGCCAACACTCAAAAAAGTATCAACTAGAGATAGACATGGAGACCATCCAAAATAATTCTATCCCTATCATAAAATAACACACATTACCTTATATGTAATGAGAGCGAGAGAGAAATGAAGACAAAGTAGAAAATGTTATAAACGACGTATTTCGCCGGAAGGCTTAAACTTTCTTTGAGTTCCCCCGAGTAAAATGAAAGATCAAGAAAAGGTTTGCGATCTTTGAGAATAAGTGGAAATCATCAATCGAATTAATTGCTCTATGCTATAAACTCCCTAATTCCAGACAGAGTTTCCGTCCGTTGTGTCTTTATTTTCATCTATATTAGAGCCGTTTGTTATTGGAAAATTTTAAATAACACACACACACACACACACACACATACATATATATTTATTACTCGAGGATTTTTTTTTGGGGGGGAGTCTCTCGCTCAAGTGAGCACACATATAGTAATCAAGAGGGTTGAAGTCTGGGGAATTACGTGGACAAATACATGTGATATGGTCGCAGAAATTGTCTGAGAGCTATGACTGTTTTCCTGTTAGTGACATGGTGCAGTGTCCTCTTGCCAGTGGTTTTCAGTAGGTACCCTCTTGACCCAAGGCAGCACTACCTCCTCACATTGTTGAGTTGAAGTTCCTGTGCGGAGATGAATAGAGGCATAACTGACTGGGCATATCATCAAACTCTTTCCGAATTCTCTGCACTGTCCCCAGATTGACGCCTAAACACTAAAATGTTTGTATTCGAGCCTCCGGTGAGAATGCCAAGTTGTACAGCATGCCGTTTCCAAATTTCTGGCGGAGTGCATTGGGTCATTTTGTCCAACCGACCCAGCTATACAGTGCAGTCGACAAAATCAAAAACAAACAAAACGCATGCGCGAAATTAAAAATATAATTTGGCGATATCACCCTGTATTTATCATTTTAATATTTCCGTCACTATCTTCTAGTTTTATTTTTTTATAATGCAGGTATAAGCACGTAGTTTGTGGCTAATCATATTTTAAAGAAAACGCCGGAAGAATATATAAGTGAAGAAAGAGTATATTCATACAATAGACAGTTTAATATACAATAATTGCAAAAACATTTAGTTCAGTGAAGTAATATGTACGAATCAATGCACCACTTCGCGAACCTAGTACCTGTAAGAAAAGGTTCCACTCATAAGTGAATGGACGTCTCTTTGTTGAATAATTAGAGGATGCCGGTCACCTTTCTACACAACGACTCCTGTTTAAAGATATGCCTTCTCTTTTGAAGAATTATTTCCTTCTTTTAGCATTCTCCTCTAACAATTCCGTTGGATTTCTATCTCTTATTTACAAATGTTCGAGTAATTGGAACTGGCATGTTAAAACATCCATAGTTAGATATCATGATGGTTTTTTATTTCACTGTAATATCTTTGTTTTAAATGCCTTTGTTTATGCAGGCAAATTTAACCTTATACAATATACATCAATCTGATTTACTTTTAGGTTGGTGCAAAAAATAATGACGTAATAATGTCGTTTTTTGACGTATTTTAAAGTCAAAAAAACGACATTACGTCATTATTTTTGCACCAACCTAATATTTCAGCATCTTCCCAACATCCCTTTTCCACTTTGTAAATCCTGAAGAAATATTATCTCCAGATTTGAAAGATTTTATAAATTTTGTATCATGGCAATATTTTATTTTTTCTGCCAGGTCGTAATTTGTCAAACACCGATTTAATTTTCCTGTAAGACAGTTCCGCTGTTGAAATTCATGATGCATTATTACAGTTAGGGGTCGGTCTATAAATTCTTAAACTTTTGAATAATGTCTACTTCCATCACATCCAGGTTTTATTTCTTTAACACCCTTTCGAACGTATCAGCAAAACATTCATCCTTGATTTTGGGAGGTAATCTGACGCTGTTACATATGCTGAATAGCATTTAAAAAACTTTTGAAAGTCACTCGAAGTAAATTGCATCCCATTATCAGATACTATATTATCTCCAAATCACGAAAACAGTTCAGGAAAAGAAGTACAATTGTAGTGGAAGAAGGTTTTCAAATCTTAAATATCTCTGGATAGGTTTTAAAACTGTCGATGACAATCAAATACAGTGTAACCCGGATATAATAGACCCTGGTATAAGAGAAAACCCGGATATAAGAGATTTTGTCTGATCCCAAATTACAGCCATATTTACCTAAACAAAATAGACCAAACCCGCATATAAGAAAAACCCGGATATAAGATACTTCTCCGGTCCCGACAACTCTCTTATATCCGGGTTACACTGTAATAAATTCCATTCAAATGTCCACCGGAATCAACATGCTATATCGACTAGTATTAGGCCAGGGTTGATAGTTTAAATGTGGCAATTTTGCTGCTAGAAAACAACTGAATGACTTAGCAGTATTTTGAATGTGCTAATATATTTTAAGCCAATGTATGTAACTTCTAATAAGGGATTTCATTCTTACCCTTCTAGGATGTGCAACATGAAACTGCATTACAAGTTTTGTCAACGACGCAGGAATTACTACTTACTCAGCGTACATCGGTACTTCATCACCGATAGAAAAAAGACTTAATATTTTCAGTAACACCCGATTTATTTTTCTTTCTTTCCATCTAACTTACGTCGTTCGTTTATATTTAAAATCTACTTATCCTTCTTCGATTATATTTTAATTTCATCTAAATTCACGGATAGTTCCCGTCTTGTCATATACAGAACATTATCTCATTTTCATGAATTCAGGAAGCAATGGCCGTCTCCTGAAAAATATTCCTTAAATTCTGGGATTAATCTAGACAAACAATCTGCATGTCCTAATTACTTTAGTGGTAAATACTCTATCTTAAGATCATAGTTTAAATAAAATCGTTCCAATATTTCAACCTATTGGCCGTATGCATAGGAATAGCTTTCTTCGAAATAAAATAGACAATAGGCGGTGATCAGTTTGCAGAATAACATTTTTACCTTGTATCATTTTTTGAAATTATTACTGCAAAAATAATAGCTAGCGCTTTTTCGATTTGAATATATTTTTCTCAGCCAGTATTAGCTTTCTAGATGCAAAAGCTTACGGCCATCGGATTTCTGACAAAACATCTGCTCCAGTACCATAATCCCTAGCATCTGATGTTACTATTTTTTTCTAAATCAGGATTTAAATGTGCTAACGATAATTCAGATCGAAACATGTTATTTATGTTTTCAAATCATTGACTTTCATCAGAGGACTGCTACACCGTAATGTTTTTCAATAGTTTAATTAAAGGCGTTCTCAATTTATTCAGGTTTGGTACGTAAAGATTGTAATAGCTTGCGACCTCTAGAACTGTTTGTAAAGTAGCAATGTTTGTCTAGGCAGACATTTTTTTAATAGCGCTCGTCCTTTATCGGTCACGTCTACGTCCATCTGCATCAAATATGTCCCAAGTATTTTATATTGTTCTTGAAAACAATTGCCATTTCTACCGACAGAGTTTGAAACCATAATCTTCTATACTCTGGAATACTTCTTGTATGTCTTTTGAATGTTGCCGTCCAGTTTCACTTTTTATGAGTACGTCATCCAAATATGCAACGGTAACATCTAGTTCGGCATGTATCGTTTCCATTACTTGCTGTAAAATGCTACGTGCCTTCTGACACCAAACGATAGCCTATTAAAACTGTATAGACACTTGTATCTTAATTGTTATTTTTTTTTTTTACATTGTTCATCCAGTTCAATTTGTAAGTATACGTCTGACAGATTAATTTTGAAAAGAAATCTTTCATTTAATTAAGAAATATTCTGTGGATGGTTACAGATATCGGAGAGGTATAGACTCTCGTTTACCTTTGGAAGAAAATCTGCGCATACACGGATATCATTTTTTTTTTTCAGAGATGGAGCTGCTAACTGAA
Source organism: Acanthosepion lycidas (assembly GCA_963932145.1). Lineage (NCBI taxonomy): Eukaryota > Metazoa > Mollusca > Cephalopoda > Sepiida > Sepiidae > Acanthosepion > Acanthosepion lycidas. The sequence continues at coordinate 125,858,729 of OZ010571.1, forward strand.
ATAATTCCCAGAAATTCTCATCTGTTAAGTTATTTTTATAATGGTTCCCACAGCTACATTTTTTTTCTTTTTTTATTAAAATAAGTTGCCACACTTTTCTGGTGGATGGAAAAATTCACATGTATTGCATATAGCATTTGCAGGGAGTCTCCATAAATCTAACAGTTCTATTCAGTCCGCATTTCCCGATACCCGAGACATTACATAAATTTCAAAGAATTTTTGTAAGACCACACTTTCAATTTTTTTTTCGTTTTCATTAATGTAGGCTCACATATTTTATACAAGTGTTTTAATTAATTATTGAAATTTCGTTGTCTGTCCAATTAAAGTTTTACTTCAAAGTTATTCATCTTAATCACCAGAAGATATCTGTTCTGGACCTCATTCAGATTTTGAATTGTCAATACAATTTTAAGTATGTTTAAATATCAGATTTTTTTTTCTTTGCTTCGATTTCCGATGACTGTCTAAGACTCAGTCTTCCACAAGGGGAAGAATTTTTTGTTAAAAAAATCTGCCTTTAAAACAAATTCATTCGTAGCCATAAGGCAACAGTTATTTTTTAGGTTTCTTCCTTGGTTGAATTGTCTGCACTTGTACCAGACCCTTTTCTTCACTTTCAGTAGTATCACGTCTTAAAATTACTATTCTTTGGTATTCTTTTGCATTGTATGTAAAGTTAATTTTGGGTCCTGCTCAAGTTTTGTTAGAATCCATGACCAAATTTCTGCCTTTTAATTCTAAGTAATCTTTAGCCCAAAATTTAAAGGTATCTGCAGAGTTCGTCCCGTTTAAGTTTTCACATTCGCGATTGAAATACCAGGATCAATAAGATCTTTATCTTTTTTGTGAGATTTAAGGATTGTCAATGTGTATGAAATATGGAACTTTTTTTCCCACTGAATATTTTAGACAAAACTAATAAAATTTCATCGAACGCAGAATTCTCTTCAGGTAAAATGTAATTACACGTCATGGACAATTTCCTTAAAAGTAAACATAACAACCCTGGCAGTTTTTTTTGTTTGTTTTTTTTACAACATCTGCGTACTTTTTGTAATACCAATAAAACGTATCACCTTCAGGGCTATATAAAATTTTGCCAATGGATTTTACGACCGCATCAGGCGTATAGGAAGCTATAGGTCTTTCATTTGATTCTTGCAACATTGCGTCAAAACAGTGTCTGACGTTCCAGTATTTGTTGTTTCAAAAACGGTTTTGCCACAATTTTTAAGTTTCATTTTATGCGGTTCTCAAATACTTCGTTGATGCGAGTTCAAGTATATATTATATATATATATATATATATATATATATATATATATATATATATATAGATATTATACACACACACAACGTCAGAATTTTTTTCGAACGCGTAGTTTCTGGTTAACAGTGTTTTAAGGAAACCAACGGAACAAACGCTCAATGAAGAAAGGGTTTTAATTACATGAGGGGCAGAGCAATAATAGAGAATACAGTAGTTCATTGCGACAATGCATAGGACTCAACACTTACGCCTTGCGGAGATTTACTTGACCAACCCTCACTCCCGAGTCAAGTTGTGACAAAAGGTCAGTTTTTAACGTGGGGACACGGGTGCATTCAATCGGGCCGATGGTCTAAGCTAGTCATCGCAGTGATACTACCAACACAGGGACTGATCCCCCAGTCAGTCACCCCTCCCTTGCTACATTATTTATTGTATAAAAAATGCAATTATGGCACAAGGCCGGAAAAAAAAGGAAGGGTTTGAGGCTGGTCCACACTAAGTATCCTATACCTAACAAATCTGATTCACGACCCATTCATACATTACAATTTTCACATTCACCACAAGAACTCGTCCGTCACAAATCAATCCTCCATACAGCATAATACCACATTCTCACTAAACAGGCCCCATACCATGAAAATTTAATGATAAATATACATAAAATTCTAATAATGAAGAATGCGAGGAGAGGGAGATGAACCCAATAATAAACTAATTACACTCCTATTTGTTACCCCGGCACCTGTGAGATGACATCCTATAAATAGTGAATGGACAAGTCTATATTGAACAATTAGTGTAGTTTATGATCAGTCGTCTTTCGGCACAATATTTTTTAATTAGCCTGACGTTTTTGATAAACTATTAAAGCAAAGATAAATACATGTGACTGTTCAAACACGTCAGCTCCTAATCACAACAGTAGAATTGGTTTTGATATTCTTGAAAATTTAGAAGAGGCCATCGGGAGGATAATTTCTGAGATTATACTTTGTTAGGTAAGGTTAAAAGGGACGAATCATTGTCGATACACAGACCCCACCCAGTCCCGATTAATTTACGAAACCCATTTTATTAAAACATATATATATACACGAAGATAATGGGAATTTCTGATTAGTCTTTTACACCAGAATTACAGGGTCGTAACATCTTTTTTGAAGAGGTTAAAAATCATGAATTTTTTTATGACCGGTTAGATTATACACAGGCAAACATTTCAAATTATGCACAGAACAAAAAAAAGTGGCACGATAAAATGTCGTCGGCTTATACAGGATTATATACGGTGCACAAAAATAAATAAATAAACAAATAAATAAAAGGAAACAATTTAAACATGTGAAATTACAATTAGTTTCCCATTGCACAAAACTGCAGAATTCATTCAACATATGTTTCTGGACTAGAGACAGCTTTAGAATGGAGTGTTCACTGTTTTAAAAACAGAATGTTTGTTTAAATATTTATACCAGCTGGATCTGCTTATGGTGGCAAGTTGCTAGTCAGCAATGAAGAATTTATTAGCCAGGTGTGCAAAATATTCTCAACTCAATCACAGAGTACGCTAATAGCATTCGTTATTTTATGGTAATCTTCCGCTATCCATCATGTGATGAACAATGTTTTCCTCGGCGGAGGTTTTGCAGTACGTCCAGCAGAATATCCCTTCTACTTTCGGCTGCACAGTTTTGCATTGCCGATAGATCTGGAACGTCAACCAGTAATGTAACAACCCTGTAAGCATGAATGTCCTTAGAAGCTAAGCACTTCTGCAGGTACTTGATAACACTACGATTCCCCATTTTGTCTGTTTCAAGTGAAGTCGCTATGTGGTATGTTTGAAGTCGTCGTTAAACACTCAAATGTCAGTTTACCTGGAGAGAAAAGATGCAGTTATTATTAAGTGTTGAAGTTAATGCCTACAAGGATCCATAGCTCTAGGATCATTCCTTCACAGTCTATGAAGTTTTCAGCTCACAATCGTATGAGAGCCTTACAAAAAGTTATAGTCATTAAATAAAAATGGATCATTTCGGGTTATATAAAGAAAGCCCAAGTTGCAAAAATAATTCGCGGGAAGATAAGGAACATGACAAAAGTTGGAAGCAAATTCATCCAAATTTTGAAAATTTGTGAACTTTTTAATTATAACTTACATAAAAATTAAGCTGTAATATAAATCAATTAGAAATTTTGGGAAACAACGCAAAATAACGCATATGTTCCTTACTTTTCATTAATGTTTCAACACGAATTTGACTAGATTTTCTTTTTTTTAAAACTTTGAAAAAAATCCGTATGAAGTGGATTAAAATGGAAGGTTAATAAAAAAAAAAAAAAATTTCATTGATATTCTGGAATTTAATCCGTGTTGAGTTACGATAAAAAAAAAAAAAAAATCAAATATACGAGAATATTTAGTAAAACCATAGGTATTACCTCATAATCGCTGGATTTTTTTTCTTCGTCTCGTGTGTGCGATGACCCTACGGACGTTGGCAATAATGGTTCTCCACATTTCCCTGTCCTTTGAAGCAGCTATTAATTTTTGTTATCTTTCCTAAACCCTGTTCTGTCGTCCATTTACACAAACTCGTTAGGTAGATTACGCGCTGTTTTCCTCTGTCTCTTTTGTCTTTAATATCTCTTGTTAGTGACAAATTCCCCAAGCCCACTTTCCTTATTACGTGTCCTAGATAATTCCGATGTTCGTTATCGGTGTATTTTTTATTTTCATTTTCTCTAAAAATTTGTCATTGCTCACATATTCCATTCACGATATACTCAGAACCCTTCTTGAGAAGCACATTTCTCACATTTTTTCCTTTATCTGTGATGTCAAGCATATAGGAAGAACGATATTACCTAACATGTCAATATTCTTTTGTTCATTTCTAACGAAATGCTTCTGATTTCTTAATATTTTGTTTTGCTTTTGGAACATATCTCTCGTGATCTAAATACGCCTTCGGATTTCGGTGTTTCACTTTCCGTCAATAACCAGACATTTAAATTGTTGTACTTGTTTAGCTTTGTTAGCCTCTCATCTTTAATTCATTTTTTGGGGCTGTTCCATTTGATTACAAGCATATTTTCTTTTCGTGCCATTGTTTTTTTTTTTTTTTCGTTTCTTCTAACTTCCCTTCACTACATTCTGTAGGACATTTTGTAGTTTTCCTTTTGTGTCCTGCTATCAGCACTGTGCCATCTGCATAACTTATGTTGTTAAAAGTGAGGCCACTAATAATAAACCCTGTTAACATTTCTAATTCTCTAAGAATCATCTCACTGTATATGATGAATAATTTCGGAGAGCAGATACAGTCTCCTTATACAATTCTTTCTATGTTTGTATATTTAATGAATTGTTTTTCTGTGCATATGCAAGCCTCTTTTCTACCAGTATTGGTTGTGGATTACTGTAATATCCACCCTTCTTTGAAGTTTACCCTGCAGTTCCACCATTACTCTTTTTTATATGCAGTATCAAACCCTTTTGCATAATGTGTAAAACTTAGGTACACGTAACATACGGATTCGTTCAAGTCACTGAAACAATGGATGTGGCATTTATGCTCAGAATCATGATTACAAAAGTTGAAACATTAGTTTACCAATTATATTGAAGTTAAGTATATTAGATTGTTATGTGGCATGCACACAGCGCCAGAATGTAACTCTCTTAACCAGCTGCTGTATGAATAAAGACTTGCGACCTCATCAAGTTGTAACACTGGTTCTCGTACGGTCACCGGAGTTTAGCAACGTGGAGCCTGATCAGTACCTAGATGGGTTACCATTTGGGTATACCACCTGATGTAATCTTGGGTATAGTTGGTAGTGTAATGGCTTGGAATTTCTCATCCGAAAACCGAGTTTCAATTCTAGTTGTGTTCGTTATATTCACTTGGAGAAATATATGAATCCACCTCCTCTCCCCCAAGCTATGAATTAACAATAAATCTTGTATTACTAAAATATTATCACATATAGCAAAACTAATTATCATAATCTAAAGATATTTCCTGGCTTTAAATACCCTACGAATAATCGATAAACCGGAGGAAACCAATCTACTTATCAGTCATATGAATAAAGAATGAGACATCATGTAAGAGGTGTTTTTGTAATTCACTAATTTTCATTTAATTCAATACCAAAAAAAAAAAAAAAAAACTGGTGAAATGCATTAACAACTTTCGATGTGAACTCCGAATTATAAAGAAAAGATACAGAGTAAAAATTAACTTTTTTTTAAAAGTTTTACACATTTCTTTCTATTTTAACCACTAGAAACACCAGCTTAGAGAAAAGTACTATGATTCATTATTTAATCATACACACAAATCTATTTATGTCCTCATTTGTTTCAATCATACACACATTTATTTCAGTTTGGGATTTGATTAATCCTAGAAAGTCGAAACGGGTTATCAAATGCATTTTCAATGAAACGTGTTCCAGTTCTATGTAGCAAAATCATTAATTATTTCGTAAATATCAATATACTAAAAGGGGAAATGCAAAGCATTTCGGCCTAAAGGCATCACTGATCGATTGATTGCTTGATTGATACGATTATCATAGCTTATCAACAATTTGCAAGTTAGTTAAAGCCAGAAATCTTATTAGATTTTAAATGTTTGTTAAAGAAATAATAATGTTTTACTGATTCAAGTCCTACTAATCCCCTAATAAATTTGGGGAAATGAGGAATTCATAAGTTTCCCAAGTGTAAGGGAATATAAGGAAACGGACTCGAATTGGTTCGTGTATCTCCGATTACTCCTACCGAACAGTTATCCATTAAACCACCCACAAAATGTGTTATTCCAAAGTGGTCATCCATCTAGGTACTGACAAGCCTCGACTTTTCTTAACTTTGGTAATCACGAGAGAAATGGTGTTTCCACCTTATATACCGGTATTTATATCGTAGTGTATAATTCTAGTTTACATTCCTGTTCAGATTAGCACCATTTTTCAGTTGTGGTTGTAACTGGTAGGAAACACTGTCGAATCACCATTTTTTCCTCCATATTCCAAATGTTATGAGATATTTCACTGCGACAGCGTTTATTCCAGTAACTGCTACTTACAGTGAAACAGATACACGTCTGAATACTTCTCCGAGCACTCATAATCATCGCATCCTCTCGCTCCTTTTACGCAATTCATGCACCATTCAGCATGACAGATTTAGCAGCAAACATCTACCTTGAGTGGCTCTTGATAATTGTATTAGGTTAACTCTAGTTAAAAAAATATACTTTCTGACGAACAAATTTTCTCCGACACTGGCTTCCCTAAGACAAGGATATTGCAAGGAATTGATGTGGCAAAGATCAAAGTGGCGCGTAAATCTGATTATTAACCGCACGTGAACTGCGTAATTTTTCGCTAAGAAAATACAGTTCTCGTTACAGTTAACTTATAAAAAATGAAAGAATAACCAAGTGAGTTGCGGACTTCGCTGAAAACTGTGAGTGCTCGACAGCATCTTCATCCAGGGAATATAGTTTAATGGCAAAAAAAGAAAATATGAAAGGAATCTATGATTTCATTTTTGGAAAATAAATGTGTGACAAAAAGAAAAGCAAGTTTTGTTGCATAAAGAAGGAAAAAATAAAATTGACATATAAATTGCAAATAAAAAAAAATAAAAAAATGAAAAGAAATGTCATTTTATGATTATTTTCAGGAAGTATTATCAGAACAGATACAACAATTTTCATATTACTCTGTTGGTTTCTCAACAGATAAACAATACACACAGATAATTACATATTTGCAAACGGTGGATCAGGTCAGTCTTTACGCCCAGCAAAATTGCAAGTTCTTGAATGCTGGATTTAAAACATCGTTTACGCTTCTCCAATGAGTGGATTTTATTCATACCATATTATAATAATTTTCGCTCTGATCTTCTTTGTGCTTTGTCAGATTAAGTAAAATGAATATAAACCTTTCCTGGTTTGTATGCTCTATGCTTTTAAGACATGGGTGGTCATGGCCGTCCACTATTTCTTATTTTTTGTAGATCTTAGTAATTATTATACTCTCATTCCCAATTCATTTAGAAAATCTTTCCAGGTAGGTTACTTACTGCTTCTCTCTTGCATTCAGTAAGTTTTCTTTTGACTGTCAAATTCTGCAAGAACGCTATTCTCATTATGTCCCTAAAAATTCACTGACCTCTTTCTGATTCTAAGTGCATCAATAAGTTTTGTTTAAATTCTTCTTAAAACTACTACTTCTTAATATAATCATCACATGATGTTATCAGCATAATTTTGTAGAATCACTCTGAGTGAAATCTCTGCCTCATTCATGAAGAAATTATACACCATTCTTTGTAATGTAGAAGGATTTCTATTTTATAACAGTTCATCAAATTTAACTTTGCTTCAAACGAAATTTTCTCGTTTCTTAAATATTTATTTAGCTTTGGAAGGTGTTTTTCTCTATTCTAATATGTCTTCCAATTTTGAAATATCTAACATTAGTACGTTTCTTTGTAAAGATGTAAGTAATATATAGGAGCGGCTGTTAAAATGGACCTGGTCCAAGAGAATTTGAAAATTTAACCACTCGGCCAACTCTCAGCAAGATTTAGATTTCGTTTCTCGTTTAACCGATTACATTTTAGCACGTTCTCATTCATGGAAACAATATTTTTATATTAGAAATGGAAGATATGTTGTGAAGAAATACAACTTAAACCAGATAAAATTTGCGACGAAATGTTAAAATATATATTATTTTTAATTCTGTCGACGGATATATCCAGATGTTAAATTTAAAGATCGATCGTGCCAGCAACTTTAACGTTTCGATGTAATATGTCTTCAATATATTGTTTATTGTATTTAAGGGTAACTCTTTTCCTATTTTGTATAGAGGACGGATTACGTCAATAAACCATTTATTAATCTGAAGTCGTTTATTCTGAGAACTAAACGAGTCACTAATTATGCTAAGTGCTTTCACGGGATCAACAATTTTCAGTTTTTTCTTTATTATCAGTGAATTACAATGCCTTCTTGCGAATTCAAGTAAAAGGGTTTCAAGTTATATTCTCTAGAAATTTTATTGATAATTTTCTTTTTCTTAGACCGGTGGCCACCAAAGCTAAGAGATCCCCATCTAGCTCGTTATTTTCTTTTTAACTGCGGTTAAAAGAGACAAATTCATGTATTTCTCAAGAGCATTTACGCGAAAGCGTACAAGCTGGGTATTCGAACACCTGTCTGCGATATCAACTTCCATGATGGTGTTCATTAAATAACCAATATATATATATATATATATATATATATATATATATATATATATATATATATATATATATATATATATATATATATACATATTAAGCACTAAAGACTGCTTTGTTAAAGCCAAAAATTAAATAAAATTTTTATTTGCAAATTTACATATGCACGTGATCACATATATGTGTGGTTGCTTGTGTCTATATTTTTATTTAAGCAATAGTTATAATGTATATATAATGATTGTATATATAATGTATGTATATAATATATATAATGTGTATATATATATATATATATATATATATATATATATATATATATAGTGGGGGGGAATAAATATTCGTGCACTTCAGATATTGTATTTTTATAAATGTAAAAGCCTTAACTAAAACATTGATACATTTTATGTGTAAAGGTACATTTTATTAAAAAAATAGTAATAAACTTAATTGATTCTCATTCTAACAGAAATTAATGCATTTTTTTCGTTTTAACCGATGATAAACGTATTCGTATAAAACAAAAAAAAAGCATATTAACTTAATACATTGTGGAATATCCTTTATTGTGTTCAACAGCTACCAGTCTTTTCCTGTACGTCTCAACTAATGATTTGCACACATTGAGTGGTATTTTGTCCCATTCTTCCTGGCATATTGTCTTCAAATTCTTGATATTTGCCGGTGCTCTTTTCCCAATTTGAATTTTCAAATATCGCCATAAATTCTCGATTGGGTTCAAGTCTGGGGACTCACTTGGCCATTGCAAGACATCAACGTTACTTTCAGCTAACCATTTCCTTGTAGATCTAGCAGTATGATTAGGATCATTATCCAGTTGGAAAACCCAATCAGGAGGTAGCCGAAGTCTCTCAACAGAATGCATTAAATTGACTTGCAGGATTTTCTGGTATCTTTCGGCATTCATCTTACCATCTATTATTGATATTCTGCCAACACCTTTTGTAGAAAAAACAGCCCCAGATCATGATACTGCCACCACCAAACTTTACAGTTGGCAACATGTTCTTTGGTAAGTAGGCTTTACCGTCTTTCCTCCACACATGATTTCGATAATTATGACCAAACAACTCTATTTTAGTTTCATCTGTCCGCAGTAGTTTCCCCCAAATGAATATTCTTTATCCTTATGCTCTCTAAGGAATTTTAGCCTGGCATCTCTGTGTCGTTTCAAGAGGAGTCTTCCTTGGGATGCGTGATTTCAGACTGTTTTTTGCGTAGTTCATTACTTATTGTACGCTTGGTTACTTTAATCGCTAATGCACGCAGTTGTTCCTGCAGCTCTTCTCGGGTAACCTGTTGATATTGTTGGATCTGGCGTCCTAATATCCTTGCTGATCTTACATAAATTTTCCTCGGAATACCTGTTCGTTTTTGGTTTTCAACGCTGTTACGAGTTTGTAACCTTGTAAAGAACGAAGCAATTGTAGCAAAAGGAATATTCAGGTTGTTAGAAATCGTTCTGTAACTGTTCCCATCTTCCCAAAGAGAAAAAATGTATTGTTTTTTGTGAAATAGTCAATTCTTTACATTTAGGCATTATTAGAACCTTCTCGTAAGACTAGAAATTGCAGAATGCTCTGATAATGGGTAATAGCATTAATTATAATTGCCGATAACATTAGTGGAACATTCAAGAATATTTTTTTTTTTCATTATTAATTAATTATTTTATTCTAATAATTGATTGTACGAATACTTTTTTCACCAGTTAGAATTTAAAAAAAATGCATTAATTTATGTTAGAATAAGAATTAATTATTGCATTTCAAAGGGAAAATTAGCAGGAGATAACTGATAACTCACATCCATCAAACATGGCACGTGGAACTAGAACAGTCTACCCCAGTGATCGAAATAAAGGGTTCAGTTTTGAAATTTCAACCACCTGGAGAAGGCCGGAACGTACAACGGCCGAAACGTTGTGATAAATATGGCGACAAAGATGAGGACAATAGTCCGAATAATGTAAATACTGAAATCAAACTCATTATTTAATGTCATATGTGATTATATCATTAAAATAAGGAGTTAATATGTGACCGGATGTGGCATACACCTTGTAATTATTCTGTGACCTCACGTTCTGACATATCTTACGTCGTTTTCGTTATGATATAAGAAGTTAAAACTTTTATTTCCAGGATTTCTTCATGATTTTCAAATTGACATTGACAAATTATTAAGAGAACCCTTGGGGGAATAGCAAGGCATATGCTAGAACTAACATCTTGTAATGTACCTTCCTGTAAGTAATCATGTCTACATTCATATTATCAATGATTAAGAGGAACCCATATTCTCGATTTAAAATCAGAAATAGATACTTTGAAAGTTGCATCTAAGTCTATTAGGTTGGTGCAAAAATAACATCGTTTTTTGATGTTAAAAAAATACGTCAAAAAACGACATTATTTTTGCACCAATCTAATAAATATCGATATACACTTTTGTCAGTGGGACACTTTGATGTAATGTAATTGTTATCAAGCATGCCTTGCTAGTGAGTTCAATACTCACTCTATGTTCTATAATTCTGGCCATGTGTCACATATTATTTAAACTTATTAATCGCTAGGGCACATCGACATGGTGTAATGTATATCAAGTTTGTTTCGGTCGCTCACTTACAACCGAGTAGTGAGTTTGATCCTCACTGGGTGGTCTTTAATATCGGCCTTGCACCACATATAATCTATACTAAGTGAATCACAATATATAATTGTCAGTAGAGCATATTGCGTATCATGAAGTTTTCTAAAACATGTAATCATAAAAGGATTTTATAGAATTTTACATCTGTATTCAAATGTAAACTTCAGTTAAAAGTCTTTCTTAGTTTTTATTTTTTTCTCCGCTGGTCTAAAAGCTAAGTGACCCAATGATGTTTACTTCCAAATATGACTATTCATAATTGCTTTTTTTTTCTTATTTGTTGTATATTTTAGACGAATATTTTTGCGTATCTGGGCTTAAACATACAAAGCATATAATTAAAGCAACTTGCAGACCTATTTTTTTATGCAATCTTAAAATTCTGGGAAAGCGAATTTGAAATTTTATGAAATAATCCAAATTATAACTTTTAAATATTTAGCCTTTTTTTTTTTATCGTTGAGTAGGTCGGAAAACTTTTTCTCATTATCGCTTATATTACCCAGATGACTGAGCAATAGCATTTGTTTTGCTATAAACAAGGAAAGCGTCGTACAGATTTTATTTCTCTCAAGATTTAATTTTATGACAATACTTTCAGTCTCACTGAAATAGATACATACATACATGCACATATATATATATATATATATATATATATATATATATATATATATATGAACTGGCGCAAAGGAAATTTTAAAAATGTTGAAAAAAATAGCTAAGTCGCTTTCATTTTTAAACGGATTACAGATAATTACATCAAATGTAATAATTAAAAGAATCTGAAAAAAATGTTTGGTTTGGGAATAAGATGTTTATGCCTAAAAGTAGAGATGGAAAGATTACATTTGAATGTCAGAAGTAATTTGAGAGAAATGGAATATTTTACATCAGTTCTTGTCTGGAAACGAATAATCGGATTAAAAGCATGAGTAGTCAAAGAGTGAAATATAGGCTTAGGTGTAAAGTAAGTAACTTCTAAATTCTTTGTCAGCTTCCTTTGGTATTACGCTCATTTACAAGATCAGCTCGCACCAGATTGTGCTATTTAAAAACTAATTATGCTCTGAACAGCGTTGGATTAAATTTTCATTCAATTTTTAAATTAGGATCTATGTAGAACTTATAAAATTTGAAAGATAAATGTGAGTATTTTTTTTTAATTATTTCACCCCAATCAAGGAGAAATTACTGGGTGTGAAAGAAAATGAAATGATATTTGAAAAGAACAGGAAACTCTCTCCTAGAAAGAAACAACCTTTTAGCTTCGAACACTTTGCTCCGCTTATCACTCCCATTAGGTGTTACTATTTCTGTCGCAAACATACTTTTGTCATTTCTCTGTTACTCTTGCTTCCAAATGTAGTATAGCGTAGATAAACACCGCTGATAACGGAGCTCGTCTAGTTCCA
>OZ010571.1:125878880-125888880 GCA_963932145.1 Acanthosepion lycidas
AATATTGTAACGAAAAAATCAGTTAATTGAACTCTGATCTCCTTGAAGGGACATATTCACAACTGGAAGCTACAAAATACTACATTTAATTCAATACGTCAATTCGAAAAAAACATGTAAGATCAATCATATATTTGACTATAAAATAACAACGAAAGTAGTTGAAACTATAACGAAAATAATGATTTCTATTTTATTTTTTAAATATGATGAGGATGATGATGATGATGATGATGATAATAATAATATTAATATCGTGTTTTACTATTCATAATTAAACGGTATTTCTATTATAAATTTCTGATGAATTTAAAGCATCAGATGATGATTGAATGAGCTCATATTGAGTTCTACAACAATAAAATATCCGTAGATATTCCCATGTTGCACCGTTAAACTTTTTTTAACAAACTTTAAAAAATTATTGCAATATCAATCATAAATATGAATGCTTGTCGTTATTTTAAGAATTACGGCGGCAACATTTTCATTTCATAGATACAGACATTAAACACGTCTATCTTTCCTTCTTTCTGCCATTTTTTCACTGAATCCAAGTAGCGTCTTTGATGTTTAATTTTCGTACTCGATCAAAACGGAATACTCTATTATTTATGAGGTATTAGCAGGATACAAAGAACATTCATTCTTTCTTTGTTTTTTGTTTTTTAATGAAATCAAGTTAGCCACTCTGATATGAATTATTTTTCAACATAATCATAACGGAATAGTCAATAATTAGAACTGATACGGCGTAACGGTCCCCCCCCCCAACCAACGAATGCAAAGACAAGTACAAGTAAAAAAGAATTACTACTCCTATTTCTCCTCCTCATACTACTACTACTACTACTAATAATAATAATAATAAGAAGAAGAAGCAGCTGTCAAAATACAAGGAACTTGAAATAGAAATCTCAATAATGTGGCACATGGGAACATCGACAATCCCTGCTGTAGTTGGAGCCCTAGGATTGGTTGCGAATGATTCTAGTAGACTAATTGAAGGGATTCCTGGAAGTCCATGCCTCAAAGATATACAAAAAATAGTTCTGACAAGTACAGCCCACACTTTACGAAGGGCTTTATATATGGATTTATTTTTTTGCCAGTGGAAAGTGCTATGATGGAATTTCTAAGCTTTTGGTCCCTGGGCGGGACTCGGAAAGAAATATATAAAAGCTAGAAATCAAAGGAAATAATAATAATAATAATAATAATAATAATAATAATAATAAAGAGAGAGAGAAGGTTAATTAAACACCAGGCATAATAAATAACAAGGAAGGAAAAAGTGGGAAAACACTCATAAGAAGTGTTCTTTTGAATGATTTTTAGTTGTTTTGATAAAAAATAAATCAATAATAATAATAATAATAATCCTAGTGGTAGCCTAATTTAGTTATTGGTACAAAGAGTATGTCGAAAAAAAAATCTCATTGAGAAAAATTGAAAATTATATCCCAAAATTCTGATCGCCTTAATTTTGAAAATAGTTCACTTATTAAAAAGGAAGAAACTAGATCTACGAAAACGATGTTAAAGACGATCCAGCTGAGAAAAAGTGAAAATAATAAACGATACATTTGCTGAAGAAATGGAAGTTTTCAAGAAGATAGTTAATTCCAACAACCAGGAAACATTTCATAATATACTTGAAATACATTTGTCAACGTCCCGGATTGAGACAGAGAACGATTTGGACAGATTTATTTAACACTAAAAATACTCCGTACATATATAATTATATTGTTCTCTGTAAAAAGGAGGCAATGAATTATCCTCCCGGAAGCAACTGTACAATGGTTAACGCTTTTATAAATTATGCCCTAGCAGAATAATGTAGAGACAAAGATATCAGCCATAACTGAAAATGGACTCAAATAAAAGCCGTTATTAGATAAGGGAATTTTCCTTACTGATCTCCTGCCTCGTATGTCATATTTCATTTCATTTAAAATACGTCTAGATATGTAAATACGATAATAAATTATTTTCTTGTGTAACCTCTGGTCTTGATGTGTATAATTATAGAGTAAATCGTGCTTGAATAATAAAAAAAAAGAAATCTAATCTCTAATTTAAATAATTGGAAGTGTTCACAAAACATAATTCCGTTAAAAGAAATGGTGTTACTCTCCAGGTCCTTTCAAGCAATTCTGTAGATTTCTGTTCCCTTCACACGGATGATTACATGATTTATAAATGCTGTTCTGTTAAACAACAATAACAGCTGTATAACTTCGGGATACTACTTGTAAATCTACTGACATTTTCCGTTTCGGATTTTAAGTTGTGATCCATACTGCTGTTCATGCTACCAACAGTATATCAGTATCAGCAAGAACCAAAAAATTATTATGCAATAACAAAAATGCATTACACAATAAAAACCAAAATATAATGCAAAAAAAGTGTTTGTAATATCTGACATGTGTAGCTATTGAGTCGTTCTTTTCCGATTTCAAATTTTCTAGACAATCAAGTATTGTAAATAAAGTACGTAAAACTATGACTTCATTTGACGAGAGAGGTGTTGTCACTAAAGAACTCATTTTAGGAGACACACGTAATGATTTACAACTAAAATTTTCAAGGTAAGACAACATATTCAGCTGTACTCTTCAAACACCAAATTTGATATTTACAATAAAATCCAGGTGTATCAAAATACAATGCTTATAATCTTCGTTCACCAACATTCGTGGTATCCACACAAATTTATGCAGTGTTAAATCGTTTCTCTTGGAAAGTTTCCAGACTTACCAGCTCTCTACGAAACTAAACTAAACTCTTCCATTTCGAACACCGAACACTCTGTTCCTGACTATATTATTCTCTGTCGGAAATATTCTAGGTTCCACAAGCATGGATTCGGGGTATATGTTTGTGAAAATCTCCCTGCATCAAAGGAATTAACTCTTGTGTTTTCGGATTGTTCATTCTCGCCTCTTCATTTCTCATTCTTTTTCTCGTTTCCTTGCTTAAAATCTTTACAATGTGAATGCAATGTGATTTGCCATTTTCTGTCCTCCTGAATCCGGTTCGGTTAATGCCCTTTCTCCTCACTAATGACTTCTCATTTTTTCCCACTTCAAATAAAACCTTTAACGCCTTGCTTCGCGTGAAATGATTTCTTATAAAATGTAAAAAAAGATTTTGTTTTTTCATGTCAAGTCGACACAGCTTAGAAAATGTAATGAGACAGATATGGCAGTCAATTCAAACACTGAGCTCAAACGACAGCAGGATATGTATGAATGTTTCAAATCGGCGGAGGAACATTTAATTTAATACGATACTATTACTATCGGAAAGTAATTACAATGAACTGCAATCTTTGATTACGAAATATATTATGTAAACATTACAAGATATAGATTTGGTATCCTGAGGAAATTCCAAAAATGCTCTTCCAGTAAAAGGCGTTAAAAGATATTTTTTATAATGGATTGTACAATGAACGATATATGACAACTTTATTTACCGTGATTTCCTATATATCGGACATTTTGACTCTTAAATCTATAGAGATCATATTGGAAACAAAGTGTATAGCCACGTTTCTTTTGCACAACAACGAGACAAAATCTTAAATGAATACAGTCCGTCTCACGCTTCTTATAGATCAACACAGCACCACTTGATAGTCGATAAGTTGAAGATTCTCTCCGGTTTATATGAGTTCTGTGAGAAAACAACTCAGGAGAAACCAAATGATATAAACAGCAATTCTGATGTTTTGGCGATAACATATATACGATGAAACCGGAGGATTTTGAAATGAGTGCCACTGAACTCATTTGCTTAGTATTTGGGACTTTCATTGTGTGCTCGGCCAGCGTTCATTGTATAATGCACGATATGTTCACACACGCATACTGACTCACACACAGACATATATATGATATCTTCATATATATGCATAATATCTGCATGGTGTGCATATACATACATACATATATATATATATATATATATATATATATATATATATATATATATATATATATATATATATATATATATGTTAATAAAAAAGGAAGAACACTCAGGTTTATAATCCACAGTTCTTTAGCATTTATTTTTAAACCAGTAGAGCATAATATGATACTATTATTATTTAAAAATATGTATTCATTGAAACAAATAAATTACCATGTTTCGGAACTAAAAAATAAACTTTAAATTAATCGTTAACTAATTTTCGTTTTTAGGCCTGAAGAAATCTTTCGATTTATATTTGTTTTACGAGATCAGAAATGTTGGAATCAATTTTCCGACCCCAACGAAACAAATATAATCTTATGGCTTTTTAAGGGTTCGTGATTTTATAATACTATTACTGAATATATATATATATATATATATATATATATATATATATATATATATATATATATATATATATATATATTAGTGTTTAGTAATATTCATCGTCGATAACCCTAATCGGGGTTTCATATAGTTAAAGCAAACTTGAGGTGTCAATGCTCAATATTATCTCTCGCGTTCTCATGATACTGATTCAAAATTCTTTATATACTATTTAAACTATAGAATTCACTATTAATAATTTATATCGTTCAAATGTATAAGTTAGAAAGTCGGAGAGTTACAACTAATAAAAAAATCAAAAATGAATAATAAAAAATATTTGAATTTGGATTCAAAAGTAAACAATATATCAATGGGTATCTCTTTATTTTTACTGTAAAAAAACGAGTTATGTCTATTAACGTAAACTAGAAAGCGGATAATAAATATAGTATAAAGGTGCAAATTATGTAAATAAATATATATAATAGGTCGGGACTATACACCTCTAAAGTACTTATAACTTTGAAATATCTACACACACGTTATATATTAATGGGTACTGTAATATTGCATTGTATGTGTGTATAGGTATATGAGTAAAGTTATAGATAATGAGTTCTGAGAATATTAGAAGCTGTTGCCTATAATATTAATATTCGTAAAATCCATTTTAATATCACTCTTATTCTGTGTCAACGTTTTTGAGCAGATACTTGGATTTGTGGATGCATATAGACATTTATTTGAACCTCGTGTTCAGTAAGTTAGAATTATTTATGTGCTTTAATGTAATAAGCTTCTCCAACGAAAACTGGGGGAGACGGCTTTCAAATATTTCAAATATAAGCTATAAGATATCTGTTTTCTCTAATGACTAAAATGACTTCAAACGAATATAACCTTTATTTCTTTGTGATACTCCTTCATCCGACCCTCATCACAGCTAGAATTAAATACCGGCATTTAAAAGCTTACATAAACATTATCAGACGGATAACACATATAACTAGAAGTGAAAATAATCAGGTATTCAAGCTGTTAATTTTTCAGAATATCCAAAAAAACATGCTTGCAATGAAGACCCGACAATATCAGAAAGAATAATTACTAACTGACTTGCGATTTCGACGTTACTCCATACTTACTACGACCTGGTTATGACGGTAAACTACATCCGCGTCCTGGGTATGACGGTAAACTACATCCGCGTCCTGGGTATGGCGATAAACTGCATCCAACAGCAAGGTCTTAGATAATGTTGCCAGCTCTACGTTTTTGAAACAATAATGTTGCCAGCTCTACGTTTTTGAAACAATAATGTTGCCAGCTCTACGTTTTTTTATTGTTTTTTTTTTAAACAATAATGTTGCCAGCTATACGTTTTTTATTCTATACAAAATAAGCATTTAAAATTCATATAAACTGGATTTGGCATTAAATAACCCACAGTGGTTGATATGCCATAAAACCCAAACAAACAAACAAACAATCCATACTTACTTTAAGCAAAATCCTTTATAGATTTCAACCGAGGGTGACACTAAATGTTCAGTGAAACTATGACGTATATTTCTTGTATGGAAAATGTTAACATTTTGATTTATTTTAAATTTTCTTGTTATTAAGCATATGTTACAGAACAGAAGTGGCAAAACTTGCTTAATAGAAGATCCACATACGATAAAGTTCAGATTTTTGAGAGCCCCAACACATGAATTAAAATTGCACATACGTTTTTGTTGCATACACATTAAAATTAAACTTATTTTTAACTCCAATGTTATATCAATTCATAAGCAATAAATAATTATAAAGCTTGAATTTTTTTTATATACCTTTTACATTACCTGTTATGAAAAAAAGAGCTTAGCCAATATTTGTCCACGAAACGTATATTAAAGGTCAAACGCCTCATGTGGATCACGAGCCTCGGTTTGGCCAGCATGTTATCAGGATTTATTTCGTTTAAATCCGACTCAAGTTTTAAGAAATTAATTAATTTGTGAATAAGTAATTTGCAGCCAAATTTCAATATAATCACAGCCGTAATCATTTTAAAAGATAAGAAATAAGATCAGACACTGAAAGAACATGTTAAGAGTGATTCGCTTTCTTATACTTCAATGAATCATTTAGGAAACTTTCTAAAACAGCGTGTCACTTGAATCGAAGCTCAACAAATTTAATATTACACAATAGTGTACGTAATTGGGAACTCAACCTCACGTGTGCCCTCCAGTCTAACAGAAAAAAAAAAACACTTTCAAATGCAAAACATGTGGCAAAAGTATTTAGCCGCTTACACTGTATGAATAAATATAGAAGAAGTAATGTAATCTTTTTTTAAGAAATAATAAAGCAAATTTAAGAAGGTTGAAAAGAAATCAAATGGAACAATCAAGGCACATAATACTTACAAAGTTGAATGTTCTGCAGAATCCCTCTAGAGGAATCGAAGACATCTCCAATTTATTTCACAGCAAGAATACATCGATTTCATTCGCTCCAAAAAAAAAAAAAAAAAAAAATATGAACAAAGTAATTCGTTTTTCCCCAAGTTGAATCTTTATTTTTGTTTTATAACCGATTAGACTCTATATGACATACAGGTAAATGAGCAGGAACAGGGTTGTCCCAGTAGTAATCAGTGAACGCGCGTTGTTTTCAAGTACAGATTATTTCCGTCTTCCAATAAATTGCACGATCAAATAACAAATTAAAGCAAAGTGATACACCGTTGTTCATTTCCTCTTTAATGTTCAGAATCTCATTGTTATATATTTACACTTCTTAATGTAACCATGGCAGAGATCATATGATGTGGAGTGTAATAAAGATTATCTCCTAACTATGAATGCATTTTCGTATATTCGAATCTGATTTCAAACCACGGAAACATAATTTTCAACATGAACAGGATGCTGCAGCAAGTGAGCAGTACATTGATGAGCTACGTAATCACATGATGCTCATATTTTCTAGCATCAAGAAACTGCAGAAGTAACAACTTGTTAAATACAGCGTTCCATACAAATATTATCGTACTAATTTTACACAACTTCTTTTGTATAAACTTTGACGTCTTTAATAAACCATATTATTAATTAGTTACATTTGTAATTGAAGAAGAGAGATTGTTAACGTATCAATAAACAGCTTCTTTGTTATTTTAGGTTTCACCAGTGTTGAACATATGATAAAGCATTGAAGAATACAATTTTCTTTTTTTTTAAATAAGACAGTTATCGCACTGAAAAATGAATTAAGAAAAATATGTCAGCTATGCTTTTTGATCTGGTAGAAAATGCAAACCTATTAAAACGACAAAACTATTTCTACAATATTAATGTATGTATTTCTATTATCTATTTTATATTCTGTTCTCTTAAATTGTATTTGCAACTTTAATTGTCCGTAGTGAACAGATTATTTCATATTGTTGTTGAAATTTTCGAGATTTCTGGCATATTTTCTTTTCTACTTTCCTCAACTTAGGTTAGTGTAGAGATAATCTTATGTTACAGTGAGGTGAAACAAGTATTTGGATAGGAAAAAATGGATTTAGAATAATATATTGAATGAAATGCATTGTCTAAAGCTCACAATATATTCGTAAAACAATTATAAATGCAAATAAACAGCAAAAATAAATTATTTGATACGTATATATATTTTATACACAAATTATTAAAACAGGTATTGAAAAAAGTATTTGGACAGTTCCGAAATTATGTTTAAAATTAATGTTCTGAGTATATTTCACGCTCGAATGTGTTAGAATTTTATGGAATAATCAAGAACGTGTATTACTTAAAGGTGTTAGCTATCTTGATGGTCAGTTCATCCCAAGACGTCGCACTAACAGTACTGCAGCAAAGAGACCTGTCGAAAGTTCTTAAAGATCGAATTATTTCTGCACATAAAGAAAAAAAGCTATCGTAAAATTTCTAAAGAGCTCTGTGAGGACTGTTGGGTACATAATTAAGAAATGGAAAGCCTTCGGTACTCATGAAAATATGCCAAGTACAGGGGCACCGCGCAAAATATCACAAAAATGTTCACGGAAAATAATACGGCGAGTAAAAAACGACCCTTTTGTGACTCGGAAATAACTTCAAAAAAATCTCAGCAATGCAGGAACTCACATATGCAAGAGGACCATAAGTTCTGAACTTCACCGACAACAATTAAAATCTCGCTCTCCTCGCAAAAGCCCATTGCTAAAAAAAACGTCATTTAAAATCCAGACTTGAATTTGCCAAAACTAATTTACAAAAGCATGATGACTTTTATAAGCAAATTTTATGGTCTGATGAAAGCAAGATTGAACGTTATGGCCACAACGATGCTACCCATGTTTGGAGAAAGGATGGAACAGCTTTCAATCAAAAGAACACCATCCCCACTGTGAAGCACAGAGGCGGTAGCATTATGGTTTGCGGATGCTTTGCATATAATGGTACAACTGAAAATTATTGAGGGCACAATAAATGCAGCAACATATATTCAGATTTTAGAAGATTGCTTGCAGTCATCAGTTGAGAAATTAGAACTTGGACTAGATTAGGTTTTTCAACAGGAAAATGATGCAGAACATACAGCCAAAGCAACACGTGCATGGCTTCAAAACAATAACATCAACTTGTTGACATGGAGCAGCCAATCGCCGGACATGAATCAAATAGAGTATCTTTGGAGAATACTGAAGAATCAGATTAATGAAAGGCGACCAAAGAACCTCAGTGAATTGAAAGGTTTTGCAGAAGAGTGGGCTAAAATTCCCACCAAATCATGCCAGGCGCTTGTAGAGAGCTACAGGAACAGACCGAGAGCTGTAGTTGCAAATGAAGGAGGACCAACTAAATATTAAACACATTTAAATCATAATTTATATTCTGTCCAAACACTTTTTTCACTACCTGTTTTAATAATTTGTATATAAAATATATATACGTGTCAAATAATTTTTTTGCTATTTATTTGCATTTATAATTGTTTTACGAATATATTGTGAGCTTTAGACACTGCTTTTCTTTTAATATATTATTCTAAATCCATTTTTTAATGTCCAAATACTTGTTTCACCTCACTGTAACTCAATCACTGTAGAAATAACTGCAAACACATCCCGCCTCACTAAATGTATAGACAAATCATATGAATGCTTGTAATTTCTTCCTAGAGAATACGATAGACCAATTCTTGGTTTCATCTGCTATATTTTTGTTTCTTGTCTCGAAATAAGAAAGCTGCGAAAACCTGTTGGTATACTTTTTGTTTTTTAACACCATTCTTTGTTAATTTTTGTCTTATTATGGTTGCTCTACCTACTTTTGTCTGTGATGTATTTAAGCGTACAACTAGCCTGGCATCTCACTTTCACTGTCAAAACTACTAAATGTAACCGTCTTTTCTACACCAATACCTTCATGTCTCGCACCTCGCCTGTGGAACTCCCTCCCTTTTCTTGTTTCCCTGATAGCTATAATCCCCAACTATTCAAGTGTAATGTCAATCGACGTCTCCAGATGGCTTGATCTATCACCTATCCTTCTCTTCATCCTTTCCTCTATCACTGCTCTCTCTCCAACTCTCTGTAAACCCTTGTGTGCTAGTGGTTTCCCACCTTGCTTGGGGTGAAGCGCTTATACATACATTCATACATTCACACACACACACA
>OZ010571.1:125893880-125961380 GCA_963932145.1 Acanthosepion lycidas
TAAATTTAAAGAGCATAAATATTATAAATTAACTGATTTAAAATATGGTTTCTTCGAAGAAAGCATATTTTAAATCAGTTAATTTATAATAAGAATATATATATATATATATATATATATATATAAATGAAGAAATATAGTCTTAAGGTGTGCTATGTTTATGGGATAAAGTGCTCATTATTAGAGATAGAGCGTGTGTAAATATAAAAGTGAACATAGAAGTCAACACTTAGAGGCGACAGTCTGTTTCATGATATGTGCAATCGTCAGGCCTGACCATTGCATATAGCATGAAACAGACTGTCGCCTCTAAGTGTTGACTTCTATGTTCACTTTTATATTTATATATAAATATATAAAGTTTATATATATATATATATATATATATATATGTGTATATATATATATATATATATATATATATATATATATATATATTATTATTATTATTATTATTATTATTACAATTAGTAGTAGTAGTATTATTATTATTTTTATTATTATTACAGGATCATTTTCAAAGTTATTCTAGAATTTATCGCTGTCTCTAAACTAACTTGCCTCATAAGTTCCACGTACAATTTCCTCTTCAAGTCTTTTTTTGCTGGTCTTTGAGCTATCATACCTGAGATTCCTCTCTTATGTGCAAAAACGACTTACGGATGTAGTTGGATCTTTTCTAATCCATCTCGGTAGCTCTAATTTGAAATGATAATACATCTTCCTATTGTGACCTCCTGATCCAGCTTGCGTTTCTAATGTTCATTCTTTTGTAAAGTTATTCTCCGTTCTCTTGATGGTTCTTCAATGGAGTTTGCAAATGGAAGGCAGAGTATGAATGTTGATACCATTAATGAAGGCCTGAATAATCTTTTTTCCTCTCACAACTGCTCATTTGCGATGACATTGTGTCTGTCTTAAAAACCATTTGAACCTGTTCTCTTTCTAGCTGAATAAGTAATTCTTACAGCAAATGGTGTCAGCATTGCTAAATGTTTATCTAAAACCTGGAAAAATGAAACTCAATTAGTTTCGTGGATTGTTAGATATGAAATATGTTGTAGGATGGAAAATCATGCTGTTACAAGATTTGAATAATTCTGCATTTACACACGTTATATACACATACGTCAAACGAAGATATGCGTGTCGTTTTTTTACGTCGGGAGAGAAGAAGAGATCACTGTTGGGTTGCGGTGGAGCTCTTGATTAATGCAGGTGTGTTGCGCACACATATCAGCCATGACTCGAGCAGTGGCAAGGAAACATTGCGGTGTCGAGCAGCTCGTTCGTGATTGTCGGTTTTATGATGTTAAGATTGACTTTAATTTTAAAAGTTATCATTCAAATGAATTAATATATATAGTTAAATCCTGTGTATCTACTAGAAATACATTGCCTTTAGGAGACACAGTATATTTTGAATGACCCTACCACCATCATAAATGACACAAGACAAATCTAATATGCAGAAACAACGCCGCAAATCTTTTTATGTATTGCAGAAATGATTGTTACAATTTCTTCACTTATTTCTTGCTACGTCCCGTCAGCTATTACGCTATTCATAGCCACGTTAATATCCCTCGCTACCGCCTGTAGTCACACAGGAAAGCACAGGAGTATATTTATCTATTTTCGGGGTTTGTGCATATATATATATATATATATATATATATATATATATATATATATATATAGAGAGAGAGAGAGAGAGAGAGAGAGAGAGAGAGAGAGTGAAGTTTGGAGATGGAGATGTAGATAGAATGATGGGCGATAGCATGTTGAAATATCGAAATGTAAAATTTTATTTTGGATGAAACGTGAGAGATGTTTTCTGTGAAAACCGTCTTAAACTATTGGGAACATTCAGAAATCCCTCGGCTAGACAGTCACTTTTACGGCTTAAGGGACCATTAAACAATGTGCCAAAACGTAATTCGCTGGCTCTCAATATAGGTCACTTCGTGATAAAGGAATTGAAAGAATATGGAAATTAAACCTAACCAGTTATTTGTTTTGGGATGATGGCATTTATTTTGATTATTTGTTTACTTAAATATTTGATTCATTTATTTTAGAATTTGTGTGAAAAATACGTTTTACATTAATTAAGGACAGTTTCGAAATAAAGATGTTTGACAATTTGGAATCATTTTCTCATGACTCATTTTGTCCCTGAGGACTTCATCGAGCTAGGTTTATTTACGTTAATTTGAATACAACTAAACACGAACAAGAAATGCTGGAAATTTTCAATTTAGAAAACACTCACACACACACAAACACACACACACACACACACATATATATATATATATATATATATATATATATATATATATATATATATATATATATTTCCCCCAAGAAAGGCGATAATGTCACTTAGAAGCAATTGTTTACTAGGAGTGAAAAGACAACGGGTGGATATTAACAAATAAAATGCGCAATAAAAAAAGAGATTTCCTAAAGGCAAAAATGGGGATTGGAGTTGTATTTAAACTTTTGAATATTGTATCTGGTAGGGAAGCAAGAAAACGGAAGAGGATTCCACAAGCGGGGGATGTGAGCAAAGAAACTATTAGAATACAACAAACGTTTAAATCTGAATAGTTCCATTGTAATATGGTGTCATCTAGTTGGTAATCTCGTAGCACACTGATATTCATGCAGTCTGGGCATGAAGAAGAAAAGCTCAGCAGCTTATATTTATAGAAAATACAGATGGAAGCCATAGCACAGAAATATATACATGGGTGTCAGGGTGTGCGTGTGTGTGTGTGTGTTGTGTGTATGAAATAGAATACAGAATCCGGACAAAGTTTACATATGACAAATGGAAAACTGTTTCATTGAAAATAGTTTGTGTGTGTAACCTTTATTATAAAAAATGAAAGAAAAATGGGTATTTGTTTGTTTGTGTATATGGGAAAAGTGTTAACGGATTTTTGTTTAAATATACATATAAATACACAAACCTATTTTTTATTTCGCTTATAATAGGTTGAAGTATAATAAGAGCGAAAGGCCTAATATATTTATATAGGACTAATGATTGCGCAGAGCATGAAACAGACTGTTGCCTCTGGGTGTTGATTTCCAAGTCAACTGATATATTTACATACTCTCTATCCCTGATATTTAGCACTTTAACCCATAATTATAGCTTACCTTAAAACTATAATTTTCACATATATATTACTTGTCTAACAGCAAAAATATCCAAATCGTGTTACAACATAATTGTTCATCCCGCAAAATGTTTGATATCTAAAAGGCCAATAAACTAATGGATCTTCTGTTTTCAGATGAGACGTTTGGCCATCTTGACACCATTAATCGTAAGAATCACTGAGAAAGACTTTGAGTTTTTCCGCTAGAAAGAGAGCAGTAATATATCTTTCATTTATATCTATATTTCTAAGATACAACGGTTCAGAGCTTAATCTAACAAATGAACAATTTTGATTTTTACACGATTTTGGACAATTTGAATGTTTCACTCGATACACAGACAAAAAAAAAACACACACACACACAAACAGACACGCACATAGGAGGAACGTGTACGTGTCTGTGTAATCGGTTACAGAAGAAAAAAGTGTTAAATATTTATTATTTAAGTATGTACATAAATACAGATACCTATTTTTATTTCGTTTTCGTTCGGATTAAGTATAGTAAGAACGAAACGCCTTATATATATATATATATATATATATATATATATATATAGTCGAGACGATTGCGTATAGCATGAAACCGACTGTCGCCTCTGGGTGTTGATTTCAACGTCCTCTTTCATATTTACATACCCTCTATCTCTGATATTTAACACTATAAACCCTAAATATAGCGTACCTTAAAACTATCTATCTATCTATCTATCTATATATATATATATATATATATATATATATAGAGAGAGAGAGAGAGAGAGAGAGAGAGAGAGAATGATAATTATAGTAAATATAAACATATATATACAATCACATATCTAAAATATATATAAATATATATACATACATACACATACATATATATTTGTATAAAAAATAAATCCAACAGGATAGAATCCAGGTAGAACTGAATGTCCGACTCAGAGTAAGTATATAATAAAATAATGCTGACCATGGAATATTAGTGCTTCAGCCTTATTATTATTATATATATATATATATATATATATATATATATATATATATATATATATATATATATATATATATAGTTTCCAAACGTGATATATTTATGGGATAAAATGCTCAATATCAGAGATACAGCGTATGTAAATATAAAACATTGATGTCAACATTGAGGTCAACACTAAGAGGAGACAGGTTGTTTTATGCTAGACGCAATCATCAGACCATGAGTGTTCTGTTTTTTCCCGATTATTTATAAATATGTATCAGTGGCACGCTGTGGGTAATCCATTGTGGTGGTTATTTTAGCGGGAGTTGCTTGTTTATTTACTCAATATTGTATTTATTTTCTTGGCTTAATTTATTTTATTTGTTTTTCTTTTTTAATTTTCACTTAATATATTTATTTATTCTTTGTCTTCGATGTTTTATGAACGTATTAAAAAAATGTTGGTTGCTTTTGTTTAGGTTGCCCATTTAATAGTTTGTATTGGTCTGGGAAGATAATTAAAGCTACTTATTAGTACAATTTTTGGATTGATTACTGTTTTCTATTCTGTAAGTTTGGCGGGGTGCCGTTTTTAATTTGTTTATTATTTTATTTATCTATTTGTAAGGAGATTTTTACTTGTTTTTGCTTATTTTTTTTATTTCTTTTACGGATTATTTTAGCGGGAGCTGTTTGTTATTTTTTTCATTTATTTGGATTAATTTATTTTCCTTTTATTTATTTATTTAATTATTTTTTATTTTTTATATTTTTATTTACTCTTTGCGGTTTTCCATTTTTAAGTAACGTAGTATTTATTTTTATCGTTATAGAGCAGTTATAGCCATTTTTTTCGTCCAATCTTTTGGATTGAATTTTGTAGTCTATTCTAACCGTTATTTTGGCGGGATTGGTTTTGATAATTTGTTTATTATTTACTTTTTTTTTTAATTTTTACGTGTTTTTTATGTATTTATTTTTTTATTTTCATTTATTCTATTTTTTTCTATTCTAGCGGGAGTGGTTTATTTGTTTATTATTTGCTTGGATTGCTTTATGTTACTTGTTTTTATTATTAATTCTTTCTCATTTATTCTTTTCAATTTTTTAGTTTTAAGATAAGTAGTAAAATTTGTTTTCATGTTTGCATTTTGAGATGAGCTCATATCGTTTATTTAGTAATTTATTTTAGTCAGGGAAGTTAATAATAGGTAGTTTTACCTCCAAGCAAAGTTTGCAGGTTTTGGATTGATTGTTGTAAACTGATCAACTTATTCTTATTTTCCATGGAAACTATGAAAAAGAAACGACACTATCCTCGCGTTTATGTAGACCGAATCAGTTATATTAGTTTTGTTTACAAATTTAGTCAGTTCTGAGTTAGCTATTGTTATTATTATTATTATTATTATTATTATTATTATTATTATTATTATTATTTTCGAAACACGTTCAGCAAATTGTAACCGTGTTAATAGTTGATGTTATTGTGTGTTGGCTTTTTCTTTTTTATTATTAACGCTTTCGTTATTTTTAGTTTTTACGTGTGGATGAGGCTATTATATTAGAATTTATGGCATAAACCTGCATCTCTATAACATAAATAATATGTGCGTAGTAGTCTTGCTGTTTGGTTCCAAGAACTGAGCTTATGTACCCTCGTGCCTGTCTGTGTTTGATGGTGGGTTTTATATTCATATGTGTTTGTTGTATACTTTTCGATAGCAACATTCATGAAATGCGATATTCATTAGAATATATGGAGATTTAACATTCGTTTTTGAGTCTTTACTAATATCAATATATCTTTTGCGTGAGATAATCCTTACAGATATACACATTCCTGTAAGGAACGGTTGTGTAAATCCGTCGGTAGTATAGTTTTTATCACATAAGTAATCCATAATCAGCCCAAGTTAAAAGTTTTTAAAAAATCCACATCCATTAAAAATCAAATATATATTTCGAGGAAAAACATCGCTGCCGATCTTTTAAATGTATGTAGTCTAACATATTTTTCTTACAAATACCAAATCCAAATATCTGATATAGGATTCAAATTGAATTCGTTCTCGAATGTCTCTTTATCGAGAATAAATTTCAATAAAAGGAACACTAGCTCCGATCCACTGGGACCAACACCAGAAATTGAAATATCCTCGAAGCCTACCAGAGAAACACAAAAGGAAATTAAGTTCTCTAAAAAAAATAAATTTCTTGAACATTTTATTTGAATTCCAATGTTGCTTTTTCTAAAGAAGATTCTACTTGTTATGGATAAAACACAAATTTATGTATATGAAATAATGTCTTAGAACGTTATGTTTTTACGCATTTTAATTTTTGAATGTTTACGATTGAAGAACAAAAATATTATATATTTCGAAATGATATTTCGATTATTCATGTAGAAAAATAATTTTTAGAATTTTCTAGAAAGAAAGGAAATAAGACAAACAGCAAAGCATAAAGAAAAATATCATCCCCAACATACTTATAAATACGGAGAAATCATGAGAGCAACATTATTCGAACATGTAAGCCAACATGAAGAATTAAACATACAAGCGAGATGGAAATTTAAAAGATTATATTCACGAGAACAGTTCGCTGACCATGTATATTTGTAAAAAATATTGCTGAAATATACGTTGAATGAAAGTGGCTGAGATAGATAGATAAACAGATTTACAAACACACTATCATATTCTTTATCTTTGTAATGAGAATTACACCGAACATTCGAAGAATATTACCAGAAAGACATATTCTCCAATACTGACATTGTTTTAATGGCGTCCAGAACTGACCATATATTCTTCCGTATTGTACAACCTTTGAAGACCTAATTTTGAAGGTAATTTGACTGTAGTAGATGGATATATAGGCTGGTTAACAGCGTATTTACGGCCGGCAAGGCATGCGCTAATTTTATATCTCCTGTACAATGCGATTCCCTTAAAATTAACTTTAAAATTAGCTCTTCAATTAGCACGATATGTTGGGTATGTTACGTACAAAATATAGTCTCATATTTGAATCAGACGTTAGTTACATAATATTGCACTTGCATAGTGAATCACAATTCCTGTGCAACAATATCTCCTTTATATTCGTGAAGATTTTAAAACCTCTTCTTAAATGATATATCACTTATTCTCATCAAACTATAACTTTTTATTTTAGTTTATATCTTTAGTTTGATTTTGAATTCCTCTTTAATTATACACTTTTTCCTGTTTTGCGATTGTAATTTCCATAATTGTGTTAAAATCATACTTATTTTTAATGTTATTTAGTATTGAAATTAGTAACAATAATAAATTATTCGTATAATAACTACAGCAAAAAAGAAAAAAAGAGTAAAAACTTTATCACTCTGAAGCTTAAGTTATTGAAAAAATATAATTACCTATATTATTGATAGGTTACGGAATCCGACTACAATGAAAATAACACTCGAAACGCGTACAGATATATTGACACAAAAGGCTAAGAGTGTCTATTATTTGTTGTAACTCAGTAAATATGAATAAATCAGCAGGAAAGTAATTAAGGCTAAGAGCGTCATGGTGGGATGTCGAATAATGAATTTATTAAATCCACAAAAAGTAAGGTGACCTAACTGAGAAATAAATTTTTAAAGCTGACATGAAATGGTTCCTGAATAATTTACCTCCATAACCCCTTTATGCAACATTGTCTAACTGTGAAAATTAATGAGATAATTTCTTGTGAATTAGAATCCGCTATAAAATATTTTTTTTATTAAGTATGTTTTCAAAACAGTGGGAAAGATGGCAGTAAATATGACACATGAAATATAATTCTATTTGTTTATCATTTTTTTTATTGCTAAGAAAGCACGAGCGAAAATATTTCTCAAAACTAATTTTAAGAAAAGTATGACACAGACAAATATTTTATGAATAGAGAAAGCACTTGTACATAAATACTTTCCATTTTAGCAGATTCCTTCAAATGAAATCAGCAAAAAATGAAAACAATGACAAGACGAAAACTTCATTTTATGCAAGCTGGGAATAAACACTTTATTTTAACGCCGTCATAGAAAAGATTTAAAAAATAAAATTATAAAAAATAGATTGATAACATGATAATAAATATTTCGAATAGGACAATTCATGCGGAATAAACACAATCTATGAAATAATTTT
The DNA here is from genome assembly GCA_963932145.1 of Acanthosepion lycidas. Classification (NCBI taxonomy): domain Eukaryota; kingdom Metazoa; phylum Mollusca; class Cephalopoda; order Sepiida; family Sepiidae; genus Acanthosepion; species Acanthosepion lycidas. The sequence goes on from OZ010571.1 coordinate 125,902,196, forward strand.
ATGAATAATTTATATTATAATGTATTCTATTAACTTAGAACTGTTTTGCTAACCAATTACCTACGTCGCAGAATGAAAGGTTAGCTGGGATAAACAAGAATAAGCGAGTGTATAAGGAAGAAAGTGAAATCGGCCTTCAAAGTACAAACATACACAAACCAAAACACAACAGTCATTGTACAGAACGGATAACCACATTAGTCATTTCACACCACACAGATTAACCCTTAGTAGACAATCAAAAGAAAACACACTCAACCTTAAAAAAAAACAGGGTATGCTCTCAACCAGGACAATGGATAGGGATATTGCATCCCTAATAAGGGATATGGTGAAAGCTTTCGAGCTTTTACGAAAGAACTTCGTCATACTTGCAAATGCAAACATGACTACGGACGAGTTATAAATCTAAGTAACAGTAAATTTTCGCTCAACACATTCAGATTATTAAATAAAGGACTAAGCTTTTGCCATAATCACCCAAGGTTTGGCAAAGGACCTGGAATTCTTCTTTAGAAGAATACAGCTAAAAGCCCACTACAGGGACAATAACACTACACATTCCATAAACGAAACTTTAAAAGAAAAGGACTATACTTTCAGTCCACAGAATACGGATATTACTATACAGACATTTGAAATGGCAGTAACAAATGGCATAAAGAAAACAATAGCACGTTAGCTGCCACGTAACCATATAAATGAAGGAGAACAGATGACCCATGACACGCTGACGCATTGAGATGCCCTAATCCTAACACAGACTGACAAAGGGAATGCCACAGTGATCTGGGCAATCAAAGAATATATTAAGGAGGCCAACAATCAGCTAGCTGACAAAAAAAAACCTATAAAAGATTAACCACGGAGCCTCTTCCCGAATACCAAAAAGAATTAACCAGGTCACTATATATGATGCTTCGCTAATCAACAAGGAAACATGTACAACACTTAAACCCACAAATATCACACATGCTCACTTCTATCTCCTTTCCAAAATGCATAAAAGCAACAACCCAGGAAGGTCGGTCATTTCATCATTCAACTGCCACACGACCAAAATTTATTAATATTTAGACCATTACATATAGCCCCAAGCTGAGGAAGTAAAACCTACATCAGTCACACAACAGACATACTAAACAAAATTAATCACATAGAAACAGTGAAAGAAAATTCTATTCTAGTGGACGTAAGATCACTTTATTAAAACATTAAACACATCGAAGGACTAACCACCCGTAAAGAAGCACTTACTAAAAGAAAAAAAAAACAAGACCCCCCCCCGGCACAGAAGTTATCATAAAACTCATGGAGCATATACTTACATTGAATATTTTAAACTTCAATGGAGTACACTGCCTGCAATTAAGAGGCTGTGCCATGGACACTCTTTCAGATATATCATATGCTACAATCTTAATGGGAAATTGAAGGAGACCCATATCTATTCATCATCGGTAGGGTATGCGTATTAACTGGAAGGTATATTGATGAAATATCATTTGTATACACCGTCAGTGACGACATACTCACTGAACAAAAGGAGCTTACGCTGTAACCACATCAGACACACCAACGCATCCATTAGCTCAGTCCCTAAATTCGCTTTCAAAATCTAACACGACTCTAACTGTAGAAGTCATAACATAATTCACCTTCTAGAATGCGCACTATGTCTGGAAAAATATGTGGTGAAATCTGAGTGGCCTTTTTTAGTTTAGAATTTATAAATATCGCAATCGAATTAATTCGGCTCCCCAGGAAAGATTATTACCTGTATAATAACATTTCCGAAAACACGATTTTAGATAACATTTGAAACATGTTAGAGGACTATGAAAATAAATAGACTCCGCGCCTCAAAATACTTCATTTGGACGGGCTTAATCACAAATTTAACAACATAGATATAATTTATATATAAATCTACATATCAGGCCCTACCTACATTTCTCACCCACACAAGCCAGACATGATTGTGGAGGTGCTGAGGCCTCACTCATACACACACCCATACTAATATACACACTTACACATATCATAATCATTCATTCCCGCAAGAATTAAATGCTAACATACACTTAACAAATCCCCTTTCCAGGAACCAATAAATCTGTCAAAATAACCAAGTGAAGTGAGAGCAGCATGAATCTATTCAGACTCTATCTAAATAACAATTTAAAGAATTTAAATTTAAAGTTTGACCAACACAAGAACTGAACAAAATTTACGTAATTTTTTTTTTAAAAACAATAATAAAAAAATTGAAAAATACAGATTCTTTTTTTTCATCAAGTCATTCATTCCTGTAGTTCACTGCTACTAAGAAGCAGATTATTTCCTCCTGATGATGGTCATGCTGGCCGAAACTAGTCGAGGAATCTACTTGAAATAATAAAAACAAAAAATATTATATATAATATACAATATATATATATATATATATATATATATATATATATATATATATATATATATATATATATATATATATATGAGCCCATGTATAGGATTGGTGTATACGGAATAAATTCCAATTAGCCAAAAATAATATTCTTAAAAGAGTAGAGCAAACATAATTTATTCGAAAATTATGACACAAATATGTTATAAAATCACTACAAATATAGTTTCAACACGTCTGGTAACTTATCAAGTCATGCTGCTGAATTAGTATAAAGAGTTTTAAAAGGTTCAAATTGACCAAACACCCCTCGATAGGGGAAACGCGATTACACATGTTGCAATAACCAATCAAAATACAATGATATGGAAATTCAGAGAACTTGACAACGAAACTTGTTAATAATTATCAACGCCTTAATGTTAAGATTAGACTAAAATAGAAATCATTCTAACTGATTAATATTAAATTTTACTATAAAATGGAAAATTAAAAATTACCAATTTTAAATTTAAAATTTAATGTGTATTAAGTCTAATATATAAATTTATTTAAAGAAGAAACTGAGGAAGAAATACATATATTTTATCATTTATTTTGTTGTAATTGTGCAGTGATTTCGCAGTGGAGGCTTGTATTTGTACTGTCGGTCCTAAAATAGGTTCGACGTACAAAACGTTAGGAACTTGATATAATAGGTATGACGCTGAGTAATATAGTTGTGGTCGCTGATACATTCGTATTCGACTCACTGTCGTTCGCCATCGACAAACTGACCGACTGACTCCCTCGCTCGTTAGTCTTACTACTCCTAAATATTATACGTGGGAGAGTCTATAAACTATAGAATACGTGTGTTCCACTATGACAAATTGAAAAGCCAAAATCTCAGTTGAAATAAACGCTAATCTAATGGGGATGTAAAACAACGTTACAACTTAGATATATATGCAAAAGACAATGCATACACAATCAGATTATAATATAAAAACGTAGACACACCACCATCTGCCGTAGATTTTATTTAAACTTAATAACTCAAAAGCGAAAGATTTGAGGTCATTTGTTTATATGAACTTTTGTCCATGTTTTGGAGTGAAGAAACCGTCCGCAAAGTTTGTAAAAGTATTTTTGATACAATCTAAAACAAACAAGCAAGGAGGGGATGCGGAAACTATCTACGTCTGGAATTTGTGAGCTTGCAGTCTAACGCAATTAATTCGAATTCTGATTTCACCTTATTCTCAGAGATCACAAGCATATTCTTCACATACTGTTTTTTCATTTCTTTCATTTTAACCGGTGGAAGCCAATGAAAGTACACGCTTTCTGGACAATCGTGTCATTTATAATATATATATATATATATATATATATATATATATATATATATATATATATCGTATGGGTGTGGATGATGCTATTATGTTGCATTATCTTTATAATATCAAATATATCTAAAACGGCTAAAAATAATGTAAGCATTATTAATAATTATTAAAAAAATAAAATAAAACGGCAACACTCAATAATATCAAATATAAATAAACATCGAGGCCTACGAACACTATTCGTAATATATATATATATATATATATATATATATATATATATATATATATATATATATATATATATATACACACATATATATGCACAAACCATCGCTGAATTTCACTTGTCAGGCTTTACCTTTAAAAGAGCCAAATAAAAAAAAATAAAAAATAAAATGTGACGTGGAATAATTATGTAAATTTCAACGAGGAATATTTTGAACGAGACTAATGTACTTGCTACATTATTTCGCCATTGGTATCAAAGAATTTCATATTTTTCTGAACACCCAAAAAAGACAATCATGTTGATATATATTTATGCCCATTTAACTCAAGTTCATGTAACTGGAAATCGCAAGCAAATATTTTTTTTTAAAAACAGTGACACGTGAATAGAGAAAACTAATGATAATTCAATCTAATCCATTACCTAATATGTCAGATGTTTCAAGTGAATTAACTAAAAAGTAAATAAATAAAAATCAGTTTCACTGCTATTACCATTGGGTATAAGACTAGATTTCTCACCAAATACCTTACTATATAAAAGTGATAGGTAAAAGTAAAACGAGTGTGCTCTCCGATTACCAACCGTTTACTTTTCAATTGCTTTGCTGAAATTCTTAACGCAATATTTTCGAAATACATATTTGTGAGGTGTGTGATTCAAGCGCAAATATCATCTGAATGTACCTGATAAAATGCGAATTTTGTGTCAGTTGCTGTAGGGGCCACGTATTTCATCGTTGCACAGTGTTTCTAATAAAAAAAATCTAGCTGAGAAATAAAATAAAACAATTAAAAAATAAGAGTCTTAACACTAGAAAATTAAAATAAATATTAAGACCATCAAAGATCGCCTGACTTGCCAGTGCCAGGAAGAGACGTCGTATAAGTGTCATGCTTCTAATGCATGTTTAAAAACTTGATTTGTATTAATGAAAATATTTGGTCAAATAAAGAAGTACATTTCCCCACTGGATGGATTGGATAAAAATGTCGTCATATAAAGAAAAAAATGTTACATTAAGACAAAGAAAAATGAAAGTAATTATGTTAGATATGTTAAATTTCTCATTGATTGTAAAGACACCTTGCGGCCTTTATAGGAAACATCCACTTTTGATGTATTAAGATAACTGATAGTTAATGGATGGAAAGGCGGCGTCTGCTTTAATGTTTATATGGCTTCTTATAGCATTACTATTTTTTATATATTGATCTGTTCATCATTGAAAATCTTTGCGGCTGAAGTTAATTAAATAATGCCCATTAGACTTCTGCATTCATCAACGTAGCCAATTTGTTTCTTTTCAGTTTTCTTTTTTTAATTTCTTTTAACTTTATTTTCCGAAAATATATCTCCTCTCTCTCCCTATCTATCTATCTATCTATCTATCTATCTATCTATCTATCTATCTATCTATCTATCTATCTATCTATCTATACCCCTGTCTGTCTGTCTGTCTGTCTGTCTGTCTGTTTCTTTCTATCTCTCTCTCTCTCTCTATATATATATATATATATATATATATATATATATATATATAATATAATTATTTCATTATAAATGTATAAATATATATATATAGTATATATATATATAATATAATTATTTAATATATATATATATATATAATATAATTATTTAATTATATATATATATATATATAATTATATATATATATATATATATATATATATATATATATATATATATATATATATATATATATATATATATGTATGTATAAAGCATTTCACCCCAAGCAAGGGTGGATGCCACTAGTACGCAAGGGGTTACAGAGTGGGAGCGTGAGTAAAGAGGCGTAATGATGGAAATGATGAAGAGAAGGTCAGGGGATATTTCAGGGCATCTGGAGATGTTGATTGATATTACATTTGAATAGTTGGAGATTATAGCTATCAGGAAAACAAGTAATAGGAAGGGAATTCCACTGACGGGAATAAAATAAAATTATAAATAATAAAATATAATTATTTAATTATATATATATATATATATATATATATATATACACACACACATATATAAATACATATATATATATATATATATATATATATATATATATATATATATATATACACACATATATATATATACATATATATATATATATATATATATATATATATATATATACCGTGTAACCGAGATATAAGAGGGTTGTCGGGACCGGAGAAGAAGTCTCTTATATCCGGGTTTATTTTATATCCGGGTTTGGTCTATTTTGTTTAGGTAAGTATGGCTCTAATTTGGGACCAGATAAAATATCTCTTATATCCGGGTTTATCTTATACCCAGGTCTCTTATATCCGGGTTACACATACATATATATGTGTGTGTGTGTGTGTGTATATATATATATATATATATATATATGCTGTTTATTATATATATTATTTATATATTTTATATGGTTGGTACTTATCGGAAAGCGCTCAATATCAGTGATAGATCTAACATATTTAGTTGTAGTCATGTGAGCTTGTGATCCTGGGTTTACGCTTTTGCGATCGTCATACAAACTTTGTACGACGATCGCAAAAGCGTGTTTCTAGTTTTTGTTTCGTCTGAATTATTACAAGCTGTTATTAAAAGACATGCGAAAATAATCATTTTTCTTATTTTTTTCTGAGGAAAGCAAGATCATATAGATTGTATTACATTTGGACTTATGCATTGCTAAATTTGTCAATGTAGATTACACTAAAATCATTCATTTTTCTCTCATTTTGATATTACATTCATTGAAGTATTTATTTTTATAATAATGATCCTATTTATGGAATATGTTTCACAACCAAACCCCTTAATCGTATCATCGTAGTTATTTTTTTGTTAGTGCAAGACCAGAAAAATAAAACAAAAAATAAAAAAAAAATCTATGCAATTTCAATACAGGTTTTGTGGTTTTAACTAATTGTCCTATCACAGAATAGGTTTGAAATAACTTTATATATATCAAATACTAATTGCAAAGGAATTTCCTTAGACTGTTCCTGCAATTTCCTTGTCAGGTGTAGTGACATAAATGTAACAATTATAATAATAAAATTAATATTCATTATAATAATTCTACTAATAATAGTGAGACTCCTACTGACAATTAGCGTGTACAAATTACCATTTTAATTCAATAAAGAAGTTGGATTATTATATTAAACAATATATTTACTTACAAGAAGATTTCCTTTCAAAAATACTTCTCCCAAGGAAAATAGTAATTTCAAGTCTACCTTCCCAATTTGCCAATATATTTTTACTTTCATCTTCCACCTGTGAATATGCTGCTGATATAATGATTCGAATCACGGAATGTAAAATCGGAAAACAGCGTTCGAACAACAGTGGGGTCCGATACGTTCACATACTCGTAAATACCCGCTTCGGAAAGTAATAATCAGACTTCTCCCTTTCCCCAGCGATGGGTTAAACAGTAATATTTGTATAAATAGTGATATTTCTATAATGAAAAAATCATTGTTATTCTAAAAAAAATAGTTTAATGCGATATTCACTCATACAAATAATTAATGTTAGATTCTGAAACATGTTTCGACTTTAAATCACTCCCAAAGTATGTGTAGGTTGTAATGAACTTATCAATCAACTTCCACCCAATCATTTACTGGTTGTGCTTATATTGAGTCTATTATCAATGTTTCTATTCTTTATAGGTAATTAATTTTTGTTAATAATCTTATTTGACTTGTCACACTCGTAGTAAAGATGACATACTTCGGTTTCTTTATCTCTTATTTCTATGCGCCGTGTTCTTTCAGGACGTGAGCGATCATGGCTCTCCACCTCCCTCTATACCTTACAGCTCTAAACAAGTCCATTCCTTCTGCCACCTACGCCAGACCACGATCTGCTATCCACTTATGACATATGTAGCGGACTTAAGGTTTCGGTTTCGCGGATCTCTAAATGAAGACGTTATTTCTGATTGTCAAACAAATGCTTCTCTGTTTTATAAGGTACCTCAACATGTTTTTAATTTAGCGCTGTAAGTGACAAAAACATTCATGTCTGTCATTCCATTTAATCTATAGCTTTTTGGAGAAATGATGGATTCATATGAAGGTAACGTCCTCGGGCAGAATTCGTGTTTCGATGTATGATTCCTTTTTTTTATCCGAGATGTTAAATATTATACAGCCCAATCATCGTGTTAATAACCACTCATCTTCAAAAGTAGGCCCAGTTTCCTAAACAAACAGAATATGTTAACGACTCCTCCTAAAGTCATAAAAAATAAGCGAGTTTTATTAAATCTATCCTAATTGGAATTGGTATTCCAAGTAACAAATTGCTCTGATTATATTTATCTGGAGTCGAAAATTATTTTCCATATTCGTGTAGCCCATTATGTTTTCCAAATCTATGCAACAACCGATCTGGTGGAGGGGGATGAAAGAACTCCATTCAAAAGCCTGCTTCGTGACTAATCACGATTTAAATCATCACTTTGTGATAACGCTGACTAAGTGAATTAAGTATTTAAATTAATTCCTTCAATGTTATTTGGTAGCCGGCAACGTAATGTGTAGTGATCAAATGTCCGATCCAATTTCCGGGACAATATGAAAACCTCAATAATATTTCATTGCTTCTTGCTTCACCAGTGAATCTGCTCTTTGAACAGGCGATCGGTGGAACGTCATTAAAGAACTATTGTTTTCCTTATGCTTTCCCTAATGAGGCCCGAACATTTAACCTTTTTCTGACTTAACTTTGATACTGTTTCTGGCATTATGGCTTTTTAAATTTGCTAGTTCTATAAAGAACTCACCTGAAGAAGAAAGTGACACAGTTTAGTACTATATATCAAACACTTAATCTGGACTTTGTGTTTGTCACGATTGGCAAATTATATAACATCAGTTTTCATTTAGTTATTATTCATGTAGTTTAGATAAACGAAAGGTCGTGCTTCTAATATTTAAAATAATGTTACACATTATATATCTGTATTTGTATATGAAAATCCGTATTATTTCACACATATTTTTATACACTGTTAATAATAACATTTCAGATTATACTCGATTGTTACATCGAAAAATATATCAGTTGAATGTCTGTTCCTGTAAGTTTATAAAGATACGTCACACGTATATATATATATAGTATATAGATACTAAAGGGTGTTTCATAAAGACGGATTATAAATAAGGGAGTTTCATTAAGACGGATCAAAGTCGGCACTAAATAAATCAGTGTTATTGGTGAAAATGTATTCTTTTCTATATTGGATCATGTTATTTATGTCATGGCAACATGACAATTATGTGTGAAATATATCTCCCAAATGTCCGCCAAATCTGAAAGATAAAATATTATTAGACGCTTAAATTAATTTACATTTAAAATCGATCCAAGTTATTGGAACACACTTTATATATAACATTATACGCAATTTTCAGAATCTTGTTGCCAATATAGAGTTTCATTAATAAAGAATTATCTATGAAGCCTGTCATGAGTCTCCCTTATTCATATCGCCACTTGATATAATACAAATTCATGTGTGCATAAGCATGCATGTAAAAATATTATAGAAACGTACACGCATTAGCATACGTACACATACGCACACATGAGCCAAAATATATAGCTCATTTATTAGCCTATCAACATTCAGCTTTAGAGAAATACGCAAATAAAAGATTATGATTAACAAGAATGGACAAATGTTTATGAATCTAATCTATCGCTCCTCTGTGTTGTTTAATTTTCGCTCTGATTTATTAGTTCTTGTTAGCTTATGATAAAATTGAAAATTATCTATACCAGTATATAACAGAATATATGTATAGATAATACTGAACAATCTATTGGACATAAGAGATCCTGTCTCTCAACATAATCTTTTTTTCTAATAATAGTTGTATTGTGACTTCATAGACTAGCATTCAGTGGGTTTCTTCTTTTGGACTCATTGTCAAACAAGGTTCAGACAATCATGATGTTTAACCGACAGCTCACTGATAATATATAGATTCATGTCTTTCCAAAGTTCATTAGAACCGATTGAGCTCAACATTTTAAGCTCGATTTTCAACTCGTCTTGCCGATTCAATTTTGGTCACCGATAACCGCTGAAATACTGGAACGTCCACTGGTCAGTTATCGAAGATTTTGTCAAGTACATCGTTTTGCTAATTATATGCATGCTCTAATATAAGAGTTAATGTAAATTTTTAGTTCACATCTGCATTTAGCACAGCGAAAACGAGTATTTAAAATAAATGTTGAAGAAAAATCCGTGTCCCATATATGCAAAGGTGATACAACGTTTATTATAATGATAACATAATTATTTGGTTTTGTATCAATTAAAACCAAGTTAAATAAATTCGTCGAGATCTATCGGAATTGAGTGATTATATTAACAAACTAAACATAATTCACATAACGCGAAGACTTTATCAGAGTGTTGCCGTTTCACACTACATCAAGCAAAAGGCTAGGAAGAAAACCCCTATAATTTCTAGAAAGATTGATAAGAGCTAGTGAACTTGAGAAATTTATTTTCATGATAAAGCTTTTGTTAATTTCAAACGGAAGTAGCACTGGCTACTCGGTAAATGAATGCCGAATGTTTCTATTGTGAGACGGGAACTACCTACACAATAGACTCTTCCAGGTCTATATTAAGTATGCAACACAACACTCTAGTCAGAGAGACAGACTCTCGGCGACTGTCGAACTCTCTGCATTAGCAGAGGGTAAACCGGACGAGGCTTTACCGAAGAGCAAGGTTTCGTCCGGGGAGGTTGACAGGGCCTAAACCCGTCTAGGCGGGTTCAGAAAGGCCATATTTTTGGCCTAGCCTACGGGCTCGGGGATACCCACATTAAAACGGCCTTGTGCCACATTCGATCCTCGTGGGTGGATTGATAAATACCGAGACACCGAGAGACAGACTCACGGCGACTGTCGAACTCTCTGTATTAGCAGAGGGGAACCCTGACGAGGCTTTGCCGAAGTGCATGGTTTCGTCCGGGGAGGTTGACAGGGCCTGAACCCGTCTAGGCGGGTTCAGAAAGGCCATATTTTTGGCCGAGCCTACGGGCTCGTGGATACCCACATTAAAACGGCCTTGTGCCACATTCGATCCTCGTGGGTGGATTGATAAATACCGAGACACCGAGAGACAGACTCTCGGCGACTGTCGAACTCTCTGCATTAGCAGAGGGGAACCCGGACGAGGCTTTACCAAAGGGCAATGTTTCGTCCGGGGAGGTTGACAGGGCCTAAACCCGTCTAGGCGGGTTCAGAAAGGCCATATTTTTGGCCTAGCCTACGGGCTCGTGGATACCCACATTAAAACGGCCTCGTGCCGCATTCGATCCTCGTGGGTGGATTGATAAATACCGAGACACCGAGAGACAGACTCTCGGCGACTGTCGAACTCTCTGCATTAGCAGAGGGGAACCCGGACGAGGCTTTGCCGAAGGGCAAGGTTTCGTCCGGGGAGGTTGACAGGGCCTGAACCCGTCTAGGCGGGCCAAAATTTTGGCCGAGACTACGGGCTCGAGGATACCCACATTAAAACGGCCTTGTGCCACATTCGATCCTCGTGGGTGGTTTGATAAATACCGAGACACAGAGAGACAGAGAGAGCCGTGTACGACTACCAGTATTGGACACTAACATATAGTAAGCTCCACTTACATTATCTCTGTAACCTGTTGTTAATATATCTTTCTTACATCTAATTCGTGTTTTACTTCTGTGGTCCCGACTTTGGCCCCATATCTATGGGGATGAGGATTCGAGAAATGCACTCACGGCGAAGCCTCAATACCTTACCAGTTCCACATCTGTGTCGACGAAGAATTCTAGAATCGCATTCACGCTGAAAAACCTCAATACCTTGCCAGTCCCACAACAGTGGCGACAGAAAGATTCGAGAATTTCGTTCTCCCCATATAAATCGCGACAGAGTACTCGAGAAATACACAGAATCTCTACGCGTTCCCACAGCAGTGTTTAACGAGAAATTAAGCTGGTGTTAATACATTAGCGATTTAAATGCAACACCCAGCGTCTACATATAAAAAAATATATATATTCCAATACCAAACAGCAGTGACAAGCAGTGATTCGACATCTACGGAATATTAAAGTCTGTCCAAATAACATTACGAGAACGATTTCTTACACACCCACACAGAGAAAAAAAAACAGTTTGTTCGTAAAACAAACTGACAACACATGAGCGAAGTACTACAATTGTACTCAAGTTTTCGAAAAAAAAAACTATTTTTTTTTATGTAACTGAGTTGAACTCGGGCATAAATTATTCGCCCCTCAAATTCACTGAGGTGATTTTTCTCTTTTTTGTACCTCTAAAAAAAAAATACATAAGCGTGGTGAAAAATTATACAATTACGTAAAAATTAACGGAACCACGGAATTGCAAGAAAGTTAAACACATTAGTTTAGTTTAACTAATTGTCTGTCCATATATTTTTTGTTGTAAAAGTAAAAAAGAAGAAAAAAATCTATCAAGATTCTTTTGTGTACCTCCCGTTTGTACACGGCTTTCAAAGCAACAAAAATAAACGCTGTCGTTTTGTCTGTCTAAATATGGAAGATGTTCAAAAAGTAATTGCCCAAGTGCTAAAAGTAAATTTGGATCAGCAACAAAAATCAGAAGAAAGACAACAACTATTTTTGGAATTACATAAACAAGAAATGGAATTCCAACGAATTACGCTTCAGAATGCTGAACTACAACAGAAACAACTTAAAGAATTACTCGTAAATGCATTAAAAGGGTCAAACTCTGAAAGAAATATAATATTCTCCCAGAGTACAATCTACAATTCAATAGAAACCTTTGAATACGTACCAGAGAAGGACAAAACTTTCGAGGCTTTTTACAGGCGCTACGAAGATATTTTCAACGTAGACTGTAAACAATGGCCCAGTAAAAAAAACGTACGTCTACTATTGAGAAAACTGGGAACTACATAACATAGTAAGTTCGGAGACTTCATACTACCCAAGAAAACCACTGACTTGGATTTTTCAGAGACTATTAAGCTCCTATCTGAACTATTCGGGCCTAACACAACCATGTTCCACAAACGATGGAAATGCCTGAACACAGTCAAAGACAACCAGCAAGATTTTCTAAATTTTACAGCATCGGTAAACAAGCTCTGTAATGATTTTAAACTAGCCGAACCGACTGGCGATGATATTAAGTGCTTAATTTTCGCACAAGGTCTAGTATCAGCAGGAGACGCCGAAGTCAGACGACGGGTACTGACCAAGCTTGAGAACGAACAAGGATTGACTCTCCAAAAACTGGCAGAGGACTGTCAAAGAGTAATATCTGTAAAGCGTCACTCAAACACTATCGAGGAATCAGGTGCGGCTCAGATTAATAAAATCAGAAGCAAGTCTACCTCCTATTCCCCTCAAAAAACAAAAGGCAAATCTCAAGTCCTAAATTACGCAGAAACCCAAACCCAAATAGGTTAAAGAAACCGCCCGCACAATGTTACCATTGTGTAAATGGCATTGGATGAAATTCTGTCCAGTTAAGAACATGCAAAATTTGAGAGGGTCTCTCAACCAACATTTAAAAAAGGACAAACCCTGGTCATGGACCCCGGAATGCCAAGACGCATTCGAGAAGATCAAGAAAACTCTTACTTCAGACCTCTCCCTCACCCATTACGACCCTAGTCTCGACACCATAATTGCAAGTGATGCAAGCTCGTACGGCATTGGTGCTTGCATTTTGCATAAACTCCCAAATGGTTCGCGAAAAGCTGTGGCTCACGCATCAAGATCTCTAATTGTAGCTGAGAAACAATAAACCCGAAGAGGAAAAAGTATTAAGTTTTATTTTTTCTCTCCTTTTCAAAAAGAAAACTCTTGGAAGGGGTGCATTGTGAAACCGGAACTACCGACACAATAGACTCTTCCAGGTCTATATTAAGTATGCGATACAACACTCTAGTCAGAGACACAGAGAGACAGAGACACAGAGAGAGCCGCGTACGACTACCAGTATTGGACACTAACATATAGTAAGATCCACTTACACTATCTCTGTAACCTGTTGTTAATATATCTTTCTTACATCTAATCCGTGTTCCGTGTTTTACTTATGTGGTCCCGACTTTGGCCCACATCAGTTTCCTTATAAGAAAACGGCTAATGTTGCCATTGCCACTAACTCAAGCAGTCTTGGTTTCCTATTTATATTAAACTTACTTAACTGTTCACCGTATAAAAATGTAAGACAAAAATGTAGATTCAAATTTGTCTTTTCGAATCATAGGAATTATAGGGCTTTCATTAAACGGTAATTCACACTCTCTTTTTTATTTATTATTGACAAATTATAATCAAGAAATAGAAATATGTTTACTGATAAATCAAAAAATATATCGTGCAGCAAAACTCTGTAACTATCGATTTTTATAACAATGGATTGCAACAGTTTTAAGTTATTTCCCACACCTAGACTGCTACCTATTTAATACAATTGTAGTAACATTTAATGAAATTATCTGAATAAGGACGAAAATTATTGGGTCTAAAATATGCTATGGCATGAACTTCAGAATCAAACATGTTACCTACATTTGTATAAACATGATTGCCTGTGTGCAGAATGTTAAAATGTGGGAAACCGTTGCAGGGAAATTACCCATGGGCGATTTGTATGAATTGCATGGTTTATTGTATATGTTTGTTATTTACAGATATATTTCAGTATTACTCATGTGTAATCTTTAAATGTGCCCGTCATATACAATATTATAGCGGCATTATTGATGGTTGATTTGGGATTGCTTGTCCCTAGATAGAAGCGGGCGATAAAATTGTGCACGAAATATGGTAAATCGAAAGCTGGACAAAATGCGCGCGCCTCTTTGAAAAGAATCCGGATATAACTTTACAAAGGCACATGAAGCAAATGTTTTTTTTTATTATTATTTGGATTAAAATCACTTCTACAAATATATAATTAGGCGACTCGCAAGAGAAATGGGTAGATTCTTTATGCTTGGTTGTGCCTCATCGTGTTCATTCCTCCAAAACATCAATCACAGATAGTTTTCTCCTACTTGATTTTGCTTGTTAGTTGTTAAATTTCATATCAAACTGCGGTCAAAATGTTTAAAGATATATGATTAAATGAATGCAAAAAAGTGTTGTTTTTAGATCGGTGTTTTTCTCTGATGCAACGTGTCCATATACATGGGAATGCGTGCGATCATGGCTCTCCATAACCTCGTATGCTTTGTACCTCTTACCAACCCTTATCTTTCATACAATTCTACTGTTCTGTAATCCATTTATACAAATACATTTTATATTACTAACTGTTCTTTTCTGACACTTTAATAAATCCTGTGAGTGTCAAATTTTCCAAGTCATCTTTCTTCATTATGATCTTCCAAGTCATCTTCATTATTTCAACCCCTTTTTGATTCTAATTATATGTGTTATTTCATTTTTCCATTTCCTAAAACTTCCACTCCGTAGTATTATCACTATCCTTCTGTAGCACCACACGTCTGTAACTTCAAATGTTCTCTTCATCTGTAAGAAATTTTCTACAATTCAATGCCATGTAAGATGATTGATATTACATAGTATTTCAAGTTTATTTTCTTTGAATCTAAGGAAAAGTTATTCTTCCTTAATATGTTGTTTAGCTTTTAGGGGACATCTTTCTGCATTTTCAATGTACCTTTGTATTACGATCTCATATTTTCCGCCATCTGTTAAAACAGATATCATATACTTAAACTTCTATATTTACTTCATTTTGAGATCTTCAATTCGTAGCCCGCGTTTTGGATTGTCTCTCTAGCCTACAACCATGTGTTCAATGTTGTGTTGAGCCCTATTGCTTATTTCGTCAGAACATGTTTAAACGCATCTAAATTTATATTGTTAATTTTGCTAATAAATCAACATTACTTTGTGTAAATCAATGTTTTCTGATGGTATGTTAATATATGTAAAGTTGATATAAAATATTTGATATGAATGACTATATTTTGTATATAATTTGTTTCATCTTTATTTAATTAAATTAAATGTGTTATAGATAAAGGAACATCAATATACTTATCAGTTATTTACTTTACTCGAACTATTGTCCCCATCATAATTATTATGCATATATTATTGTAGGAACGTTTCGGCCAAGTAAATCCTGGTCAATTTAAAGTGTTCATTATTTGAACTGAGATAGGATATCCCATGTCAGCCTAAATAATGGACACCTTAAGCTGACTAGAATCTACTTGGCTGAAAAGGGCCTAAAGTAGTATATATTTATTATTGTGTTATTTAGTATCTATAATGAGTTTGTCTTATTTTTTCCTGCTGAAGCAGAGTATATTATTCTAAGCATCAGTGTCTAATTGAAAACTGAACCCACAAACCCTGTATATGACAAAGACAATAATTAAAAGTGTGTTTTTGCAGAATTTACATCCAATGGAAGATGGTTTTGACATTAGGATTGAGCAGTAAAAAAAAATCATTACATGGAAAAGGTAACACATTAATCAAGAATGCATATCCCATACCGTTTAAAATAATATACATCAGAATATGATCTCAAAATGCCGATCAATTCCGTGCTATACGGGATACAGGATTGGACGAACATGTCTCTTTCGATTCATAACTGCTTAGGTATTAGGTTATTGCAAACATAATGACGTAATAATGTCGTTTTTCGACGTATTTTTAACGTCAAAAAACGACATTATCACGTCATTATTTTTGCACCAACCTAATAGAATAATTTCCCAAAGTAGTTTGCCGTTTCTTTCTACGGTATATTGGCTCCCAACCAATATTATTATAGGAGTCACTTTATCTTTCTAATCAACCCATAGCTGGAGGGGAGTAGAGATGGATTCATACCTTTCCCAAGTTTATTT
Source organism: Acanthosepion lycidas (assembly GCA_963932145.1). Lineage (NCBI taxonomy): Eukaryota > Metazoa > Mollusca > Cephalopoda > Sepiida > Sepiidae > Acanthosepion > Acanthosepion lycidas. The sequence continues at coordinate 125,919,131 of OZ010571.1, forward strand.
GCGAGTAAATGAATGCAACGAACCGAACCCGAGTAGAATTTGAAATCAGCTCTCCGATTTCTCATTCCGAGCCGATATCCATTATAAGAAAATCTACATTCGTTTGGTCGAAATTCCGAACCTATTATAACAACTAGTCTAACAAAGATTGCTACAGTAATTCGAATAAACTGAATAATTCAAACATATAGTAAGATTAGTTAATTTTAATTACAACTCCTTTCGCCTTCTGCTTAAATGTATCATAAAAAATGTTACGCTATAAATACGTTTAGAAGTAGTGACGTTTTGCAAGTATCTATATTAAAATATGGTTTACAAAACCGTATATTACTGGGTTTATCACCGTAGGAAATGCTTTATGAATCGACTCTTGCAATTTCTATTCTTATTGTCATACTGTCGTTGGCGCAATTCAAGGCCGCTCAAATTAGAGGTTTACTTAATGAACAGTGTCATTTGAAAGTAGGAGGAAGGAATAGGTATAGATATTATGAGGATATGGCGTATAAATAACAACTTGACCCAATGAGATTAAGGATATTAGTATTTAGGTTTTATGGGGAAGTATCTAGGTGGTAATCTTTTGCACGACGCAAAAGAATATTAATAGGTAATGTGTGATTCAACTTTGTAGACTTAACAAATCGGCTCATAAATGTGAAGTTTTGAAAGGAGATTGTCTGAATTTGTACAATGGAAGTAACGATAGAATAGCTTTAAGCTTGTTTATTTGAATCGGGTTATAGGATCGAAAATAAGTCATCTCACCCGATGCCGCATAAGAACTTCAGAATTTTTCAAGGCGGGAAATTAATGATTGGGCAGCTCCAGCCCGGATATGACAGGTATAATCCGTTTTGGGCCTTATCTGAATCTTGTTCTGTCCTTCTTTTCATCCTTTCCTCTATCACACCTCATTATTCTCGCTCTCACTCTCTGTAGTCCCTTGCGTTCTAGTGCTTTGGCTGAAATACTTTAAAAAAATAATTGACATTTTATGTACATTTTATGGCTGAACTTCATCTGAAGAATTAGTGTAATTATAAGAATAAAATGGAAATACTTTAATTTACAACATTTAACTTATTTTGGCACAAGTCCACAAATATAGTGTACCCAATGAGGATCAATTACTTACTCGTACCTTTCAACCAGACTACCTCGCTAAATATTACCCTATGGAAAATGTTTTGATTACTGAGTAAAAATAAATTGATTTCATATAACAATATATAATTTTAAAAGATTATGTTGCTGAATTTGTAGAAACATAGATTTATATAAGACTTTTTTTTTTATTCATAAACAACTTGGGTTTTCCAGCATTATCTGGGTTATTTTATTATTGCGTAAGAAGTTGTGCTGATGTTACTAAAATGGTTTATTTAATTTTCACGCTTGACAGTACTAAATAGAAAAGTAAGACATCTAAGTGTGACAAAACTAATACTGTATTAAATACAGTATGCAATAACGTATATTATAACAGATTTCGATTAATTTTAACTTTTCTATAATTCTCTTCATCTTTTTTTTTTGTTTTTTACACCGTACTTAAGTCAATAATGCTCTTAAATGAGATTTATTCAAACTTGTGTCCTTCTTTTTATGTACCGTGTCTCTTTAGGACTTGAAGGAACATACCCCCCCCCCGCCAATATCATACAATTATATCTCTAGGCAATTTTTGCATCCTTACTAGTTTTGTCGGTTCACATTTGGCCATTTATTTACAGAAGATCTTTAAGTACATCACTCAAAGTTTCCCTCCGCCAATCTTTCCTACAGAATGAACTGTGAGTTTCTTCCTCATGTTGCTTGTGATAGGTTTCTAACAAAACTGTCGTATATTCTGTAATTGCATTTTAAAATGAATAGAAACTTTGTGAAAATAGAGTAACTGAGTACATATTACAGTGTAACCCGGATATAAGAGAGTTGTCGGGACCGGAGAAGAAGTCTCTTATACCCGGGTTTATCTTATATCCGGGTTTTGTCTATTTTGTTTAGGTATGTATGGCTCTAATTTGGCACCAGAGAAAATCTCACTTATATCCGGGTTTCTCTTATATACGGGTCTCTTATATCATATATCTGTAAAAGAAAATAAAATACTTCAATGACTCATCTGAAAATGGAAGGATAGTCATACATCTTAATAATTTTCTGTTTCAGTTCTTTCTACAATTATCGATTATTAAATAGGTTTTATTATCGATTATTTCTACTGCATCTGTTTTGAAAATGTATTAATTTATTGGCGATGTCACTCTTCTTCCCTTTTATAATATATGTCGTGACATTATACAATTCTCTAAGAAATCATTCCTCATTGTGTATCCCTAAAAATAAATCTCTCATATCATTACTTTAACCAACAGTTTCTTTGTAGCTTTTCATCTTCTAAGAATATAGAATTCTCAGCCTGCGTCGGTCAAATAAAATCTAGTTAACCTGAAATGAAGATTGTCAATCATTAGTGCCATAAACTAGGATAAGTATCACATCATAGTTCAAGACTTTATGATTTGTTTCATGTGTTAGTTTTCGCTCTATTAGTACCTCATTCAATTTCTGCAAATTATTGTTCGTTATTCCTCTGGGGCCTCCAGTGTATGTCCAGCTGTTCGTCGTCATTTATTTCACGGCCTATATATTTGAATTTCCGCACTCGTGTTGCTCATATGTTTCAGCATCGATATTGATTGCCGTCAGGCATACCATCTTCTTATAATTAATGTTTATTACTTTAATGTTGCTTCTTCCCGATGGCATAGTCTAATAGTTCTTTCAAGTTTTCATCAATTGCTACCAGCAACACAGTGGGATCTATGGAGTGTGTATACCTTTATGGCCTCTGATAAAATATATCCTGATCCACTTATTTTATCGCTGAGTAAGTTAAAGAAATTCAACGAGCAAACGATTTCTTTTCTGGATTCCGTGTTCTATTTTATCTGCTTACTTAAATATTTGTTTATTTGTCGACACACACCATGTTTGCCTCCATTTCGAAATAGACAACTGAACATCTGTTTTATTATACAAATAAGATGATATATCCTTTATATATATATATATATATATATATATATATATATATATATATATATATATATGTGTGTGTGTGAGTGCCTGTGTTTATGTGTGCATATATATATGTGTGTGTATATATATAAATATATATATATATATATATATATATATATATGTGTGTGTGTATCTATGTGTGTGTAGATATATATATATGTGTGTGTGTATCTATGTGCGTGTAGATATATATATGTGTGTATATATGTATGTATATATACACATACACACATATGTGTATATATATATATATATATATATATATATATATATATATATGTATGTATGTGTGTATATATAGGTGTGTGTATATATGTGTGTTTATATATATATATATGGGGGTGTATGGATGTTGATATATGTGTGTGTGTGGATACATATATCTATGTAAGGATATATATGTATGTGTGTATATATATATGTGTGTGTGTGTGTTTACATATATGTGTGTGCGTACATGTCTGTATATGTATATATATATATGTATGTATATATATATATATATATATATATATTTGTGTGTGCATATATATATATATATATATATATATATATATATATATATATATATATGTCTGTTTGTGTCTATATAAATATATTATTAATTGCTCGCGATATATTTATGATAAAATAAGATACTTATGATTCAATTAAATCCACCTCAATAATAGGCCAATAAATATGTCCATCTGATACTATTTCTCCTTCTCCCATTCACACACACACACACACACACATACATATTCTTACCCTTTTAAAATGGTAATATCTACATTTTTCTGTGTTCTACAGAGGATTCGTATACATATATTGAAAATATATATTTTTCTGTTCTGAGTATTCTGTGTGCTTGATTACATAATTTTATTTTCGATTCATTTTAATAAAATTGTTTTTTGTTAGGAAGGTGGCGATAACATTTATCTACTATATAATAATAAACGTTGTGTATTTATTTATATCTTTCATGTCACGCCGTGTAGTTTGAAGGGAAGTAAATCAAGTTAAGATAATAAATCTTTCAGTGGTTCTTTTCGTAGTTATTTTATAATACATACAAATAAAGCATTTATGTTTATTCACACAAAATTAGTTTTTAAACAAAATAAGCAGTTCAATTAATCCGTTTACTCACTACTAAGATTTTTAATCTTACCTTAAATAACCTAGTTTCGTATTACTTTAATTGCACTAGCGATTTCTTGAGAACCATTCAGACGCATTTTCTACTAAGTAATAATATTCAACTTCGTCTTAAAATATGCTTTGTCTTCGGGGTCTTTGTCGACCAGTTTGTAATATTTGGCTTTCGAGAAGTGTTTCCTTTTCGAATCTCTTTTATTTTAAAACACATGAAATTTGAACATCAAAAGATATTTAGAAATAAGCGATTTATATAATGTCCAGAGTAATCAAGAAATCACAGATATCATTGACACTCTAAAATATAGAAAGACAACGGCTTGAGTAAACGGATTATTGGACTATATTTTAGTTGAGAATTCTGAATATCTACTTTATAAAATCTTGATGTATTATTTGAGAAGTTTTGTTTCATTGTAGCATTAAATCGTTATCATAATATCTGTTCCCTTTTAATTTCTCTTCCCATTTTAGCGTATGTTTACACCAGTGAAATAGTTTTTTTTTAATATGTAGATGTTTAACATATCGACAAAATGAAAGTTACGATATATGAATCTATCTCACAAAATTGGCCGCTTGATTGTTTATTGCCTATGTTTTGCTTTCCCTTGTCTGGTATATCCTGCAGTTTTACTTTTATGTTTCCCATCAAGACTGTCATCTTCTAACATTGCATCCTCTAATAATACACCTTGGTAGGAAATCTCGTTTTTGTTGGGATATATTCACCGCATTAGTTAAATAAATCCGGTAATTAAAAGCATTCTTGTCTTACCTCCTTTTCTGGTTTTGCATATTGCTCAATTCATTTTCTCTCAGTATGTAGGCGATTTATTTCACAGGAAATATTCAGTTTGAAATAACAACTTGTAGTTAGTCAAGGAAACATTTTATGTACGAGGTATCTCTGAATAACTATGGCTGTTATTGACATTATTCCGTATTCTAAACCCAAACAAATAAAAAACTCTCTAGCTTCTGAATGAATATACTGTCGAGAGTATATCCTTAACATAACAAATAACTATATGTTCCTCGGTTATAAAAAATCTATTATATATTTATCAACAGATAAATCCATTTTTTGTACATACGGCGAATAACATCTATTTTTTAAGTTATTGCTAAGCATTCTTCCGCAAGATGTTTGCAAAATTAAATGTATGACAAAAAAAAGAAGAATGCAAAATAAATATTACATTACTATTTCAGTAAAATTCATCCATAAATTTCTTGAACTGCTAAATATTATACGTTCCCTGGCATCGAGATGTCCGGCATATTGTGTATAGCCAAAATCACGATGTATACCGTGAAAGCAAGTTAAATTAGACTTATGATCTCAAATCCACGCTGACCAGGGCCTCTTTTGTAAACAGTCTGACTAATTCCATAAGTATTTCAATAACCTCGTTTGGGAATCTTGCCATAGACATCAGAACTATTTGCAGTGAATTACACCGTTTGAATCTTGGCAAGAAGTTAAAGAAACGTCTGCATAATTCTATAAAGCCTTTTAATACGTAGGTCAAATGCGAAAACGTGTCAACCATTATTCCAGAAAATCCTGCCTGTGACCATTTTCTTCTTCAGTAATTTTATTTTGGATGTTCATATCAACAATCTTACTCATCAGTCTTAGCTGTCCGGTTCTCTAAAATTAATATGGTAGCCTGTCTATGTATCCTTTGAAGCTCACGTCCAACCAGCGTAACTACTGGGTAAAGTTGGAAACTTTCCACGGCTATACTGATACACAACGATATTTCGCTAATGCAAATTATATCCCAATATAAAAAGCGAAAAAGGCATCCTTTGTATTTCTTAAATAGAATGCTATCCAATATTTAAATAATCAGTGGTCTGTGCAACCACTTATTCCACTCGACATTTTCACTAGTATTTTGAATTTACTCAAATTAACCTATATGCAAAATGAATATATATTAAGTTTGATTTTAACTAAAAATATCCCTTAAATTTCTCTCATCCTCAAACAATCGGACTTACTATCATTTTTAGTATAATATAGATGGTGGAGAAAATAGCAATTCCATTCGGACAGCTATAGATGTAGTGGTTCTGATGCTCTCACCAGTGATAATCGAACAGAGAAACTCTAAATATAGAGATTCTACACCGGCATATACTGATCTACTACCAGTATATCCAGAAGTTATGAAATAGCAACCCTGGACTGATAACTTCCAAGACTGAAGTCAACGTCAAAAACAGAGGGATCTTACTCTTGCATTAGCGGTCATGTATCTGTGACCAACAGAGCATTCAATTCTAAAAACACAAGCTGTGTTTTAAACAGGAGAGAGATGGGCTGCGACAGGTTTATTTGCTGAAGATACGCTAGGAATGATTGAATATCTAGCCAACTTTCAAATTAGCTGGCATACAACCTCAAATACGTTAATAATAGAAATAATAATAATAATAATAATAACAAAGTATAATAATAAAAAAATAAAGCAGAGTACACCGGCAGAATCTGCAAAATACATAAAAAATAGAAAGCGAAGACAAATGCAACCGACCAGATACAGAAACAATGGCAAGATAAATCGCTTCTTGGCCAATACTCTGCCCGTACCAAACAAGATGACGTAGACAAAACCCGTACCCATCAGTGGCTACGTAGTGCAGGGTTGAAAGCTGAAACTGAAGGTTTTATCCTTGCTGCACAGGACCATTGATTGTTAACTAATCAAGCACATATACTAAAATATTGTGTTAGCCCCAAATGCAGATTTTGTGATAAATATCGAGAAACGATTAATCATTTTATATCAGGTTGCACGATATTGACACCCACTGAATATAAAACCCGACATGACAGAATGGGCTAATATCTGCACTGGAAAATTTGCAACTTCTACGGGAAGGAAACTGAAAAAAAATGGTATGAACACCACTCAGACCCGGTTACGGAGATAGGACATTTTATTAGAGACCACAAACAAAAACATGTGATTTCTTACTGATATGGCAATCCCTGCAAACTGCAATATATTCAAAAAGTTGTCAAAATACAAGGACCTTGATATAGAAATCTCAAAACTGTGGCACATGGGAACATCAACGAACGCTAGGATTGGTTGGAAATGATTCCAGTAGACTAATTGAAGGGATTCCTGGAAGTCTGTGCCTCAAAGACACAAAAAAATTGTTCTGACAAGTACAGCCCACACTTTACGAAGAACTTTATGCAATTTTTTTTTTTTTTTTTTTGTCAGTGGAAAGTGTCACGATGACATTTCTAAACTTAGGTCCCTGGACGGGACCCGGAAAGAAATGTGGAAACGCCAGAAATCAAAGGAAATAAAAGTAATAATAATAAATAATGTCTCCCTGAAGAAAGTTGAAATAAAAATAGTTACTTTTAAAAAACTCGTATTCTTAAATCTTATTCACTTAAAATATATATAAATTATTACATTTAGATTAACTTAAAATTATTATGTTAATATCAAAAAAATATGTTTAATTCATATTCACTTGAAAATATTTTTTTTATTATAGGAAAAAATGATTTTTAATATACAAAATACTGATCGAAATGAAGATGAAGTATAAATAATCACAGAGAGATTGAAAGAGAGAGGTGGTAACAAACTTAAATCATTATACGGCTGACGTCCGCACAAACATTTAGTGTTAGATAGATAGATAGATAGATAGATAGATAGATAGATAGATAGATAGAGAAACAAAGACAGATGCAATAATAGTAGTAATGGTATTGTTGTTGATAATGTTGATTGTGATGATAGTGACTTTTGGTTATTTTTTTTTCATTTTTTTATATATTTATTAGTAATATATATATATATATATATATATATATATATATATATATATATATATATATATATATATATATATATATTATTTTATAATCCATACAGCACAAACACTTATAACAAACTTTTTTAAATATTAGTAATAATTTTATAATAATTATATTTGTAGGTAAAATATATTCGTGTAATAATAGGATTAGGGAAATGTGAATATAGTTTCATATTTAACATAAGAGAGAAAAATAGAAGAAGTCAAAGAAAATTCAGATGAAAAATGAAGTCATGTTGGAGTCTGGTGAGGCACGTCGTGTCTCCTTGGGATCCAAACGCTTGCAAATGAAGATTTTACTGTTGTCGTTAGTAATAGCAATAGTAAAAAAAAAAATAAAAAATAAAAAAATAACAGAAGGCCTGCGCCCTGAGCGTGATGGCCCACTACGGTATGATTATGCCCTGGCGCACACGAACCATCCTCCACGTATGGGTAAATACGAACTAACAATAATGCTGACACAAGGTAAGATATTGATAAACCGTATTTGTCATCACGCGGGTGAAAAAGAAACGCGATCGCAAGTGAGAATCCAGATTAGGATCAAAAAGACTTGAATTGGATGAAGGTCTACCCAACGAAAAGTAGAGAAAAACCACACCGATGACTGTTCTCGCAGAAGCCTTCGATATTCATTAACAGAAATTCCCACAAAAGATCTCAATATGAAAGATCTAGGGAAGAGTGTATTGTAGGAAATACACCGCCATGATAAATCCGACAAAACAGAACCGACCAAAGCCGCCTATAATATATGACAGGAAAAACATCCCACAAACATACTAAATATCGATGCCAAGAAACTAACCAATGCCTGACATGAAAAAATAATACATGATATAGAACTCAAATGCATCCAAGAAAATATCAAAAATAGATTTACCGTTAAAGCTGAGAGGCTAATATGTCAACAACCCAGATGGGATACATACAAAAGAACAAATAGAAACGAATTGTAATAATCTTTCTGAGGTACCGAAACAAATAGATTAAGACAATGAGAAAAATATGAAAGAAACAGAGATAACATCCGATATAAATGGTAACGGAAATGTAATTTGAAGAAAGGCCAACAATTCCATATGTAAGAAAGAATCATAAACTGAGGGAAATCAACAGCATTTCTAACTAAATAATTAGAAAAATAAGGTACAACATTGAAGGACCGATGAACCTGACAGAAATTAATTATCGTATATACGCAAACTTAGCAACAATCGCAAAAACAATAGGTGAAATACTAAAAACACAACATAAACTAAAAAGAAAAAAAATGCAAATCTTGTGAAAGAAAAGAAAAAGGAGGCGAATGAAATGAAACCTTGATATAAAGAATAAATCTGACGTACCAAAGATTAAAGAGAAGGTGAAACAGGTCAAAGCGATGCACAATGAATCAGGCGTTATTACAAAGAAACAGATATTTCTGGCAAAACAAGATCTTCAAAGAAGATGACAAGAAACTATATCAAGAACTTGGAAAAAAATAAATGATCCCCCAATATCCAGGAAGTCGAGGGGGTCTGATGTAAGATGTCGGAAAACTTCAAAATACTCAGTGAATGAGCTACATGGATGAAGCATCAGCAGGAACAACACACGCATATAGAGTGCCAAAAATGGATGGATATCAATATTACTGAAACAGCCGCTGCCATCTGCAAGACCAAAAACCATAAAGCACCAGGAATAGACCGAATAGCCAATTCCTGGATAAAAATCTATCACCTACCAAGACCTCGCACGGGGATTTAATGATATAATCATAAACCCAAAAGAAACCACATAGATCATGTTAGGTGTAACATACCTATTCCTAAAAACAGAAGAGACGCAGAACACAAAGAACTATAGGCCCATCACCTGCCTACCAACTATGTACAAGATTCTCATTCTATTATAACCGAGAAAACATACAACTTCCATGAGAAAATCAATTTACTCTCAGAAAAACAGGTGGGATGTAAAAGATGAAGTTACGGGTGCAAAGAACAACTAATTATCAATAAAACAAAGAAAATAATGCTTATCAAGAGCATGGATCGACTACAGACAGGCGTTCGACAGTGTTTCATTCTCATGGATAAAGAAGAGCGTAGAATTATACAGAGTATGCCGCAAAACGGTCAAATTCATAACGGAGAGCATGAAAAAGTGGAAGACTACACTAAATATAAATTATACAATCATGTCATTAACATCGAGACCAATCAACATCGAAAGCAGAATCTTCCAAGGAAATTCGTTATTACCACTGATCATATGTCTTGCATTAGCACCACTCAACTTCCTACTGAACAAAAGTAGCTACGGATACAAGTCACAAAAAAGCAAACTGAATCACCTATTCTCTATTGAGGATTTTAAAACTTTTGCCAAGGATTACAACCAGCAGAAAAACTTACTCACCCTTCTCAAAACCTTCAACGAAGACATTAGGTAAGAGTTCGGAATCTAAAAATGTGCTAAAGCCACATTGAAAGGCAGTAAACTAAATGACTACGGATTTAGACCTTGATATCAACAACAAGATTAATGAACTAGACCAAGATGATATATACAAATAATTAGGAATTAATGAAAGCGACAGAATACAATATTAATTCAATTATGAAAGAAAAGATCCGAAAGGAATAGTAAAGGAGAATGCATTTGATACTAGAAAGCGAATTAATGGGGACAATAAAATGTAGGCTATAAACAACTTAGCTATACCCTAAGTAACATAGAGCTTTAATATTATTAAATGAAAAGTTGGAAGCGAATGAGGATGCGCCACCCGAAATCAGCTGTATATACCAAGAGATTTATGAGGCCGAGATATAAACCAACTTGAACTAATTCTAGAAACTACTGCAATCGGATTGGAAGCCTATCTCACAAAAAAACAAATGACCTTCTCCTACAAATATAAACCCCAAATTCACTCTATCAACAAAGAAGTTCCACTCTTCAAAAGAAAGAGATTAAAATAATCTGTAATTCTACCAACAATAAACGAAACGAATACCATCTACGCCAAACGAGTAAAACAGAAACAAACAACTTAGCCAAATAAAATTCTAAAAAAGAAAATTGAAGACATGGCGTTGCATGGTAAATACATAAAAAGAAAGAATGTGATTTGTACCAACAGAAATGACATCAGTGCTTGAGGAGAACAGGGCTGAAAACTGAGACAGAATGCCCAAAGATTCGCAAGCAGATCCTATCACTGTCACATAATCAAAAATGGAAGTAACCCTAAATGCAGCATCTGCGGAAAATATGATGAAACTTCGGCCATATTATCTCAGGATGTCTGTAACTAGCAGAAATTGTACATACCTGCAGGAATAATAAGTTATCGACATATGTGCACTGGAATATCTGCAAGAAACATAAAATGGAAAACATTGAGAGATGGTATGAGCACCAACCAGACACATTTACTCAAAATAACGATGTAACTATCCTCTGGGACATGCCAATTACAACTGACAGGGAAATAAAATCCAACAGACCTGATATTATTATAAACGACAATAAAATCAGGAATTGTATGCTTATTGACATAGCTGTACCATCTATGAGTAACACGTCAACAAATATTATCGAGATTAAAAGGATGTGCGGAATGAAGACTGAGACTGCACCAAGGAATGGAGAATTTTACTAACAGTGTGCCAGGTAACATCAACTTAAGAGTTGCCCAAAAATTCACCCAACGATGAACATCCCACATACTAAAGAATACAAAACAGGAATCGTAACATGAACAAATAATAATAATAATAATAATAATAATAATAATAATAATAATAATAGTAAGAGGATATTGAATTGGAAATCCAAAAAAAGTGGCACATGAGGACATCGATTATTCCTATTGAATTTGGATTCCACGGATTGATTGGAAAACCTTCCGATAGACACATTGAAGTTATACATGGTAGCTCAAGCGTTAAAGAAAAATATAATAATGCATTCACAAGTACAGTTCACACATTACGAAAGTCTTTATCTATGTGTGTGATTTTAGGTTTTTCTTTTACAACATGTTCAGTGGAAAATGTCATTTCTGACCTTAGGTCTCTGGTTGGGACCCAGAAGAAAATGACTATTCAACAAATCAAAGGAAATAAAACAATACTACTACTACGACTGCTACTATTACTACTACTACTACTACTACTAATAATAATAATAATAATAATAATAATGATATTGCGGTATCTGATATTAATATTGTTATGGAAGAATTGGCGTTAGACATTACCATCTAACTTAAAATATTAGCCTGCATGTTGGGCATAAAATTAATCAAGGCCTGATCACAAACTTTCATGTAAGACCCAATGCAATATTTTCAGCCATTCCTTGGGAAAATAACTTGCATACGCCGACTGATACACTTTTGTTAACCTAAGGAACATAACAAACTTCTATTGTTCAAAAAGGATTTTAATAAAACCATAAATAAATAATGTTGTTGCGTTCAGATAATTATCAAAAACTCATATTGCTTCTAACTACAAGTAATTTTATTTCGTATTTACTATTTTAAAGTAGACAGTGTATTTTAACCTGTTCCGTTGTGTCTCTTTTGAAAACTATCGTCACTAACCATTTACTAAATATGTGAATATTCAATGACAAAATCAACAATGTGAATTGTTATATTCCAAACCGTCTCAACAAAGAGAATGTCACTGAAATGCAATAGAGTTTTGGAATGGAGACTTCGATTTTATTAGTTGGTTTATTGAACTCGAAGCAAGCAGGAGACAGGGGAATGTAGACATAAAAAAAAAACAGAGACAACTTACTGTGAAAGAATCCTCGTATTATATTGAAGGGATATTAAGGAGTAACTAACAAAGAAATAATTAACTGCTTCAAGGCAGATCAAATGTTAGATTATTTCCGAAATGCAACATTACAATCCCTAGTGAGCAATAAGTTAATAATGTTATCGACACGCGAAGAAATTCATTGTTTTCCAACTGGGAGTGGAAGTAACTGCTCATTTGCAGAGATACAAACTATAAAGAGTAGAGAATAAAAAAAATGTAAAGAAATATTTATCACAATTCCGATATCCTCACACGTGGCCACTTTATTCATATTCGTGTCTACGAAACTAAATGCCTAATTGGATCACATACACATACAGACATACACAAACATACCGACAGATAGACTACACACTCTGACAAGCAGACAAACAAATACACAGAAACACACGCACGCGTTTGACCGAATCCCTGTGCATCGTTGTGCATGCATTCACATGTATCTATATATATTGAGGGACGCACCTTCACAGTTACAAACCATTAAACATTAGAATGCACAAGCTACTCAATTGAGGTTGACAGCTGAATAATTTTATTGCCAGACACTGTTTCATACACATGCGCTAATAATTAATACAATTTATATGCATGAATACCATAAACCTACTATTATACGTCCAATGATTTTAACAACAAATATTTGCGTTTGTGTGCAAATATATTATTGTGTCTGCAATGTGCATAATACTGATATATACAAGGGCGTGAAGAAAAAGGTCTTTGTGTAACCCATTTCCCAAAATCTGGTCAAATATCAGATCTTTCCAGCAGCGCTATTGTGATACTTTTCCATGTATATTTGTATAATCATTTCTAATTCTTATGTACGTAATATTTCAGTCTACGAAAAATTATCAATATATAACGTTATTAGGAATACTTGTTTGAAAAAAAAAGTCTGTTAAAAGACAAGTAGAGTAAGATAACTTGTATTGATTTTGAACGTGCATGTTATTCAATATACGAGGTAGTATCTTGTTCATTCCACTCACAGTGGTTAGAGGATAACACTTCCAGGAATGTTCACCTTTGTATGCCTTGTCTTTTTTTTCTACAGTAGAGTGTGTGACTTCTACCTTTGTCAAACATAGGAATTAAGCTCCCATCTATAAACGATCCATATATTTTTTAAAGCGTTTCACCCCAACCTAGGCAGGAAGTCACTAGCAGGCAAGGGGTTACAGAGAGTTGGGACTAGAGCAAATAAGAGTGATAGAGGAAAGGATGAAGAGAAGGATAGGGTATAGATCAGGGTATCTGGAGACGTCGATTGATATTACATTTTAATAGTTGAAGATTATAGCTACCGGGGAAACAGGAAGAGGAGAGAGACTTCCACAGGCGAGAGGTGGGAGACATGAAGCTATTGTAGTAGAAGAGACGGTTACATTTAATTTAAGTTATAATTAACGCTTTGTCGACAAGGTCATGCCTCTATTTGAAAATTAATTGTTGTAAAATTGGAACTTTCAATCCAATGTCAATAACTCCCAGGAGGTTAACAAATATAAAGAGAGACAACTGAAGAGGAACGGAGTGTGCATCAGTTGAAACGTTGTGAGTTTAACAAGCAAAATAATGGAAAAGTATACAACAATAATAATAATAATAATAATAATAGTAATAGTGTCATCTCAATCATATAATTGACATCTATAATATGGTGAAATAAACATCAACAGCGGAATATTTCAAGGTAATTCTTTGTCTCACTTACTATTTTGTATATCTATAATGCCATTAAGCAAAACGCATAACAGAACGGAAATATGGCTATAAGATTTCTCAAAATTAAATAAGCCGTCTATTTTACATGGATGAGTAAATTTGGATGCTAGGGATGACAGTCAGCTGGATGGTCTCTTGAAAACAGTAAAATGTTTCAGTGATGACGTTAGAATATTATTCGGTTTTGATAAGCGTTCTAAAGCCAAACTTTTACTAGGATCATAACAACAAACCTCTCCTATTAGCTGATATTCAGAGATGACAATCAAATATTTCGAGCAAGAAGGTCGCGACTAATATTGAATGCACAGAATGGAATTATGGCCATTAGTAGCCTTACCATCCAAATGGTTTAATATAGTTTCAACACCTTCAAATGGACTCTAAATGCTATTTTCTAAGACAAGATAGCTTCATTCTAAGTATAATATTCGTCATGCAAAAGTTGATGTAGATCGTCTATATATATCAACTAAAAGTAGATGTCTTATTCAGATAGAATTATTATACACGGCAACAGCAATTCGCTTACTACCATATATGGAAACAATAAACGACTGAATGTCAAGCAACACGAGAACACTAATCAATAGTATTGAAAAGATCCAAAATGCAGTTTCTTGGGCAAATATCGGGAAACCATAGACCATCCATTTTCAGGATGTCTCTATTTGCGCCAAATGAATATAAACATCGTCAAAATAGAATGGGGAAATACTTATACTGGAAAATGTGCAAACACTTTAGAAAAGTTATTAATAAACACTAGTGTTGTGATCAATTAATTGGTTAAGAAATAACAAAACAAGAGGTTGCAGATAAATAGTGTATTGAACAGTAAATACAACCGAAGTGAGTTAAACGACTTGGGAGTGTGTGTCGATTGACCAGCGTTCAGTCTATATCACCGTTTCTCCGGGGCTTACTTTTCGTACTAACGTTATAGTAAGTGGACGAGTCGACAATAATCTCATTAGAGGGAAGACACCCCAACAACTAGAATAAACATCACCCAGCACCGCTTACAGAAATAGAAGACATCACAATTCTATGGGATTGCGACATCTTTACAAACTAAAAGATTGAAACAAATTGGCCGGACATAATTGTCAAAAACAGAAAAAAAAGAAAGACCTGTGTATTAATTGATATGGCTTGCCAAGCGGATTGCAACATAGCAAACAAAGAATTTGAAAAACTCTCGAAGTATGAAGATCTGGAAATAGAAATAGAAAAGCTGTGGAAATTGAAAACAAGAATAGTACCAGCCATATTAGTCGTGTTTGGAATGATAACAAAAGGAACAAAATAGAGTGTTGAAAACTCCCTGGAAATCCTAGTTTAAGAGAAATACAAAAAAATGTATTTGTAAGTACAGCCCACACACTAAGAAGATCTTTGTCCATATTATGCTAGCGATGTTAGGGAAGTTGGAAAAACAAATTAAGAAATGTAGCCATAACAACATACCACTAAATGTTTTAGATATTCACGCAGACTTAGTATGTAGTGTGACCATAGCATAAATCAAAATATAATGATAATGATGCTGATGATGATGATGATGATCTTATTATTCTTGTGCTTGCTCATTCCTTAGTTACTTATTTCGTCCGTCCGTTACACTCTTCAGTACTGAACTATATTCGGAGTCTCACTATCGGCAATTTTTAAAGAAACACCCTTACCCACTTCAACTCATACTTACCTCTAAACAATGCCGGCATTTTGAAAGAAACTCCCTCACCCACACCTAAGCAATGTAGGACGCCTATGACAGTCCATTTTATCAATATTTTCTTCGTGTGTGTAGACATATAATCTTGTATTTCTTTTCTGTATGTACTTCGACTTTGTCGCCACAATACAACATAGCATGTTTGTTATTATTATGAGGAAAGAGAAAATTATTTTTGATTATTTTATTAAATTTTAATCCTTTCTAGCACGTTCGACATTTTCGTAATATCCTTATTTTGCATTTTTTAAGTCGGCTACCCGGTTGATATTTACGTTAGTGTTTTTAAGCCCATTTTTCATTTGAAGAACACACTGACTTGGAAATTCTTGCATAAATCAAATAATTCTCAGATTTTAATGCAAATTTTAAGACTTACTCGGAAATGAATATGTTTGCTTTTCCTTTTTAATTTTTTCAGAAAATTGTAGTAAACCTTTCGTTTACATATTTTAAAACCCACCTAACTTTTTTAGTTTTACTTATTCTAGAGAAATATTTTTTACATTAACTTATTTTTCTTATTAAATTTCAATTTAAAGTTCTTATTTTTTTTTTAATTTGCATGTCATTTTGCAATTTCCTTTCAAATTATATTTATATTTATCTCCTATTTCATAAAAAAGATTATTTTAGTTTGTATTTATTTATTTTTTATTATTATTTTTTGTTAGAGTTTGGAAACAAACACGTTTGAAAGACAACGTTGAATTTAATTATAAATCTAATGTTTAATTTAATTATTTTTAGACTTTATTTCATTTTCATTTGAAATTAGTAACTTTCAGTACTTATTTTTGCGTTCTTTGTTTTTCAGAAATATGTAGTAAACATATTTTTTAAAAATATGTTACAACCTACTTACTTAATTCCATGACATTTTGAAAAATTAAATTGACCTCAGAATTTTTTTATTGTAGCATCGACATGTCGTTATCATTAAAATTTCATCTGTTTTAAGGGTGGTAAATGAAAACCAAGCGACAGATCGTGCGCAGAATCACGGACATAATGACATTATTAATAATCTTGCTTGCCGATATGTTTCTCCCGGAAAGCTATGTCAGAGTTCAAGCTACATGACATATCTCACAATGTCTACAGACATGCTGCACATGTTGATGACCAGCAAATTGTTGGCTTTCACGCAGACAACGCTCACCAGGCTGCTCAGGCACAGAGGAACCGTGACACTAACATTCACTGCAGGGTTTAAACTGAATGAGCATGGTGGTGATGTAAAGAACCGCATGTATCCTGACATTTCGCTGCATTATGTGTTTATTTGGCGCACAGGAACATAGAAACCAACAAAGGAATACAAATATCATTAGTAGAATGTATATAGTAAGATTTATAGACACAGAAATATTTCAATTGAGAAAGCTGCTGTAGCATATTTCAGGTGCCATTAGCTCCCAGTATTTGCGAACTATAGAAAGAGAAATCTTTCCAATATTTAAGGAATCATGACTGAGATATGGTCTTCTCTCAAACGATGCCATACTGGGAGAAGGAGTGCTAGAATCTGCTGCCTGTTGGATGTTCTTATAATTACGTGTTGTGGTTGCTGTCCTGTGCAGGTGTATGAACCCTACAAATACTCTCCACCTGTGGACCGCTCACAAGGAATCTAGGATAGATTTATAACACCAAGGTTTTAATGCAGACCGCGTAGAAGACATTGCACTGCATTCAATTGTTGCAGTTCTGAAAGAGAATATTATTACCTGTTTAGAAATTGGGCTGTCTGAACCTACTGGGGTACTGCAAATTGGCTATCATGAAGACCTCCATCACTCAGCCATTGCAGCATTTACTGATGATCAGAGACTGATTACTAATGCTCTGCTTTAATCTGTAGATAAGAAGGAGGTCGAGGTACTATCCACTCAGGTTTCTATGTAGATGAACCAGGACGTAGAACTAAAAAAATATATATATATATATAATAATACCATAATTTGTTATCTGCGAAGGAACAACTGCAACGTGTGTAGTGGTGCTTGGACACACGTTGCATCTACATTTCTGCCAGGTGTAAAGTTTATCCAGAGATTGTTCGAATTGTTTATCCCACTCACGGAGGCCAGCGTTTGTCATGTATCAGCCACTTCAGAGCATGTAAATTATTCACATTACCAGGATGTGATCATCTTGGATGAAGCTTCTAGGATCCTTTCACTTGCGAGATATCACAGGCATTGCTGCTGTTCATGGTAAAGTTCTGCTCTTGTTTTGAGACTTTAGGCAAGTCCTACACACAGTGACAATACAGATTAAGTCAATACATCAGGACAATAGCAGATCAAAGTTAATTTGTATCATCGCTCTTACATCTTGACAATGGAACATCAGCACACGATCCTAATCTTGCTGTTGATGACATAAAAGTGGCTCAAATTTCATGCGTGGACGATTATCTGGTGGAGGATATTTTGAATAATATAACCGAGGAAGTGAAAAGGAGCAGAGTAATTCTTTCGACAAAGAACTCAGAGTAGCTTCTGATCAATGAAGAAGTTTTGAGAAAACTTCCAGATGTCTGCTGCACCTATTAGAGTACAGATACAGTTTTTGATAGATGATCCTGCTGAGGCTGAGCGCTACCACTTGAATTTCTAAGAATTTTGAATTCATCAGGAATGTCTTCTTGTAAATTGAGTTTAAAACCCAGCTCAATAGTAATTCTTCTCCGTAACATTTCTTCAATGGTACAAGAATTGAAGTGCTGGTCATGTATCAAAATTCAATTGAGGCTTCCTTGATTAGTGGCTCACTAATTGGCAGACGTGTCCTCGTCAACAGAATAAAGCCGGCTCCAAGCGACTTTAAATTGCCATTCACCTTGGAGAGAGCACCGTTTCCTGTCTGTTTGTCATATGTCATGACTATTACCAAATCAAAGGGGCAGATATTTGAGAAGGTCAGATTGTTCTTATCTCAGCCAGTGTTCAGGCACGGGCGATTGTATATGTCATAGTCTAGAGCTGGCAAACTATCAGATACAAGAGACAAGGTGATGGAGACAGACAAAGAAGGAGAAGAGGGAGAACTGTTACTAAGAACACTGTCTGCCAAGAGGTAGTGACTTGAAGGAATGGATTGACACTTGATTGCATTATATATATATATATATATATATATATATATATATATATATATATATATATATATATATATATATTAAATGAATGTTTCAAAAGAGGAAAGTATTTATTTCTGGCATGTATTACGTAATTATCTAAGTATCTATCTATCTATCTATCTATCTATCTATCTATCTATCTATCTATCTATATATATGTCTATTGTTTTCTGTATTCAGAATACTATGGGCTGAATGGCGTTGGCAATCTTCGCACACATCGTAGACAGTCCTACGTGTCTCTATGTGCTGTTCATGTTCCCAGACTATGAGTATTGTATGTTAAAAAAGGATAGATTTAGGTAGACGTTATGTATTTGTAAATATTCCTGTACAAATATACGCAATTTTACAATTCGCTGCATAAGTATTTCATTCTATTATATATGTAGAGATTTTCATTGTACCTTCTTCAATATGATATTTTTATGCATACAGATATGTAAAAAAAAGTTTATTGTTGGCTCAGGATTCTATTAGTCGGTCTATGGAAATTTCATGTGTCCCTCTATTATTATTATTATTATTATTATTATTATTACTGATATGACGACTGTTATTACTGCTTCTGCTGCTGCCCGTACCAAACAAGCTTATATGGACATACTACGTAACAATCGGTGGTTATATAGTGCATGGTTTAAAGAGGAAACCAAAAATTTTATTCTTGTTGCACATGACCAATACTTATTAACTAGAAATTACTAAGATCACATTCATTTGTTAACCCGAAATGCAGATTCTGTGATAAATATACAGAAATAATTAACTATCTTGTATCAATTAGCACGGTATTAGAAACAACTGAATATATAACTCGGTTTGATAATGTCGGCCAATATCTGCACTGGAAAATCTGCAACTCTTGCGGAAAGGAAACTATAAAGAATACATTGGACCTGTAACAATGTTATGGAACATTTCAATACCTACAGACATCTCACCCAGTCATTGTCATCAAAAGCACAAAAAAAAAAAACGGATATGCTTTCTTTTTGACATGGTAATTTCTATAGATTTCCATGTATATTTGAAGATCTTCAAATAAACTATCAAAATGCAAAAATCTTAAAATGGAAATCTCTCAAATGTTACACATATGAACATCAATATTTCTAGTTGTAGTTTAAGCCACCGAATTGATTGAAAAAAATCCGATAGATACATTGAACAAATACTTTGTAGCCGATTCTTTAAATATATAAAAAAAATTGTACTCACAAGTATAGGCCACACCTTATGAATGCCCTTATCTCTGCAAGATATGTGATCATAGGTGGCTCAATTTTTTTTACAAAAATGAACAGTGGAAATTGTCATGGAGTCAGTTCTGACCTTTGATACTCGGAAGTCAATGAGTCTACTGAATAAACGTTGCTTGCATTAAATTATATATATGTGTATACTACTACTACTACTACTACTACTACTAACAACAACAACAACAACAACAATAACAACAACAATAACAACAATAATAATAATAATAATAATAATAATAATAATAATAATAATAATAATAATAATAATAATAGTGTGTTAGTCCAAAATGCAGATTCTCTCATAAATATCTAGAAATAATTGACCAACTTGTATTGGCACCCAGTGAATATAAATACGCCACAGCAGAGTGGCCCAGAATCTGTACTGGATAATCTGCAAGACTTACGGAATGGAAACTGCAAGAAATGATTATACACACCATCCAACCCCTGTTACCGAGATAGGACCTGTAACGATTTTATGGGACTTTAAAATATACACAGAAGGAATAATTAAAGTTAATTGCCCTGATACCGTGATTAGAGTCCGCAAAGACTAAATGCACCTCCTTATTGACATTCCAGTCACGGAAGTCTTAAAGGTATCTTTGAAACCTTCAAAAAACTATAAAAATACAACGACTTTGAAATCGGAGTGTCAAAAATCTGAGCGCATTAATAATTCCAGTTTTGTTGGATCACTCGGATCGATTGGGTAAAAATTGGGATCGATTGGGAAAAATTCCAATAGACTCATCAATGGGATCCTTTGTAGCACATGCCTTTTAGAAAATGCAAAATTGTGCCCACACATACAGCCCACAACTTAAGATGGTTTTTATCTATGTGCAATTTTTTTGTTTTTTTCAAAACTGCTCAGTGGAAAATGTCATCATGTTATTTCTGACATTAGGTGTCTGGTCGGGGCCGGAAAGAAATGAGCTTACACCAGAAACCAAAGTAAATAAAGCAGCAGCAGCAGCAACAACAACGACGACGACTACAACGACGATGACAACGACAACGACAACGACAACGACGACAACAACACCACACCACCAACACCACCACCACCACCACCAACAACAACAACAACAACGCTGATGTCGGAGTGATCGGGCGTTTTTTGCTTTTTTCATAGTTTGCAGAAAGTCTGTGGTACTTTGAAAGTCTCGATTATTTTAATTACCCTTTATTCGCATGTATTTCTTTCTTTATTATATTATAATTCTTATGTATTTATAATCATTAATTAAAATACATATTTTTTACTTTCTAATATAAGTTGTGGATTGCTTTATTTTAAAAATAAAAGTTATTCATAATTTATTAAGAATTCCCATAATTTAACAGAATTATAATTATTATATTAAGAACATTTAATAGATTCTCTTTGTTAAATTACTTATATATTGGCTCGAATAATGATACTCTATTCATATTTAAGCGTATCATTTCTACTTTTCTATGAAAGCGGTCGTCATTTTCGAAATTATAGGAAAAAGCATTTCGAGGAGTAATGTTTTTGTTTTGTTTTATTCTAATGACTGTTTGTTTATCTTCAATTTATTTCTTTGTCATTTATCATGCAAACATTTTTAATATTTGCCTATATTTTTTTTTATCATTCATCCTTTACTTATTTATTGATTAACGTAACATTTTTATAGACGAGGAAAAATTTTCAAGTTTGGAAAGTTTAGGAAAACAGTAGCGTTATTTTCTTTTGCTTACTAATTTTATTATTGGTTCAGAATATTGAATTTCTTCTATTTCAAATTTTTAAAAAGTATTCTCATATATTTGATGATAATTTTATACTTCTATTATGTTTTGTCATATGGGTTTCTATTATTATCATTTAATTTAATAATAATACTTAAAGTGATATATTTGTTAACGAAAAGTGTACTTTGATATTCAATATATATGGATGCGTTTCTGCGTGTTTAACTTCGGGTTGATAGAACTCGGGAGAGCAGTCCATCTAAGTGAAAAATCAGATTCTCAAACTCTACTGCCTTTCGACGATACTCAGTTATGAGGAAGGGTGCGTGAGTAAATCCTGAGGCCAAATAATGAACCGGTGTACCTAAAACAGTCCTATGTTATGATCAAATTCATTACGGTAACTCCTGCGAGATTGTCACTTATACAGCTATAACTGAAGTTGCGCCGCCACCAGCAATTAAGAAATATTTGGGTGGTTTGGCGCAGGTTCTTGGTCTCCCGAGAACGACCGATGCCATACATTATATACAACTAAACAATTAATTACATAATATTAATAATGATAACAATGACTCGAAGAATAATAGTAAATGCATGAATATTTGTCCATGCTTTAAAATATCTGGGTGATGTCTGGCGGGGATTAGCCGTGCCTCATATGTAGGACGATCTCTATAATTTCAGTCGACAGTCGTCGTAGAGGTGTTAGCTTGAACAATATTACCTTTTGGCTGTTAAGGATAACAAGAAAAAGAATACAAATCTCAATGTCTGATTTTGAGAGAATATTTTGAGCAAGCCAAATGAATATAATTCTAATGCAGAGTGAATGAAACGAAAACATGAAAGAATGAAAGATAAACATGTCCAAGAATTGAAAAATATAACCATTTAATTTATGCGAGTTCTAAGAAAATCCCCAAAATTGAAATCCTCAGGAAATGGCAACGTGCCCAACTGTTTACTCTGTCATCTGTCATCAATCAATAAAAAACTTGCGGAAACTTTATTAATGCCACAATGAAATACCAGAATGGAGGAAACAGATGATCTAAACGTTATAGGCAAATAAAATGCCTGTCCAATGCATAAACTGATCACCTCTGTCCTGACGGACGGTACCTGCTCTTATCTCGGAGGAAACAACATTCTTCCTCTGGAATAGAAATGATGTCGATGTGCAAATATCAACTAATAATAAATAAAATGATACTAGAAAATTCAAGGAAAAAAGTTATATATCTCAGCCGAGCTTGGATAAATTACACTAAAATCTTTCATAGTGTGCCACACACTTTGGTTCTTAATGCTTTGTTTATACAGAAAATTTCATCAATGACAGAAAATTTTGTTCAATATCGCATGCAACTGGATTAAAAAGCAATACACCTAAATCACACATTAGTTACTGCCATATCCGATTTTATGAATATCGGAGGAGGAATCTTTCAAGAAGGCACCCCGTCGATCTTTCTATTCTGTCTGGACTTAATCCATATTTCGCATGAAATAAAGTGTAATGACTATGAATAAAAGTAAACAATAAATTTTTAATCATCTATTCTCCATGAGTGATATCAAATTTTTCCAATGAGTTGAAGAGTATCCCGAATTCTGTAAAACGTGTCCGTGATAACATCGGTATGGATTTCCGATTAGATAAATGTGAAAAAGTAACATTCAAGAAAGGGTGAATTACAGAAACACACCTAATAGATTTAGATTTCGTCACAAAATTTAGGGAACTGGAATATAAAAAGAATATAAAGAAAACTATTCAGTGAAGGAAGAAGTTCAACATACCCAAATGTAAGAGAAAGTAAGAAAAGAATTATACAGGTGTGTGCATATGCTGTTAAATACCGAATTGAAAAAACGGAATATCAACCATAAACAATTGTGTTGTCCCTGTGGTGAAATACAGTTTCATAGTCCTTATTTGAACAAGAGCTGACTTTTCATGAATGAATGTCAAAACAACAAAACTTCTCAATTGCCACCGCATGCATCATTCAAAGGTTAATGTTGAGCGTCTGTATGCGCCCAGATCCGATGGAGGCGAAGAATAAGTTCAAGTAGAAGAGTCACACAATACCACAACAATCGTTCTTCAAAGATATCTGCAAACAACAGAAGACTGGATGATGTTCTGAGTCAAAGAAATTGAAAGAAATAAGAAACTGTATCCAGTAATAAAGTAAGTTAAAAAATTCAAATAAGAATATCAAATGGATTAATAAATGGAAATAAAGCATAAAGTACCGACAGCAGCGGAAAAAAATATAAAAGGAACAAAATCAAATACAATATGCCAAATGCAGAAAGGATGACAAGATAAGCCTCTTTATGGCCAATTCTCTACCCGTACCAGACAATCTGATGTAGACAAACCCCGTAGCCATTAGTTACATAGTCTAGGGTTCAAAGCTGAAACCAAAGATTTTATCCTAGTGGCACAGGACAAATGCTTGCTAACTAGAAATTACCCAAAGCACATATGGAAAAATTGCGTTAATCCGAAATGAAGATTTCATGATAAAAAATCGCGAGGAAAAACTGACAAATATCAAATAAACTGTTTCCTTTTAATGTGAAAGAAAAAAAGAAACAAAGTGAAAAATGAAAGAAAGAATGAAAACAATATTCAAAAGGAGTTTTGTGAAATTTTCACGGTTACTGCTAACGAATCTATTGAATTATTTACAGACCGGAATGGTTTATCTTGATTATCATGATCTATGGATGCTTAAAGACACATTAGTGGAACAGTCAATCTTAATAGTATTGTGTTTACAGCGTCTTGCATAGGCCTGGACCGAAGGTCCGAGTTCCTCACTGTATTTCACTAGCAGATTGCACTATTGTTGGAGCAACTTTTATCATTTTTTCTTTAAATATTTACAAACCTCTTTTACAATTCTTTTCATTTGCACCTGTTGTATGCTTTATGGGTCAACATTAGAGTATATATATATATATTTCATCGCATTTCTATTATCACGTGTAAACTGATATAATTTTATTAAGTTAATTTGATCTCGCTCATATTCTAAAAAGTCATTATAAGTTGTTAACTTATATATAAGAACAAGAATTCAAAAGATTTCTTAATAAAACTTCATGAATCGGCAAAAATATGATTTTTATTGCATTCTATCTCTAATGAACATATACATTCCCAGTTTACACATACTCCCTGCATCAATTGAGAAATATTAAGACAATTAATACAAATATTAACTTAAATTTATTATATTCCATTTTACAGAAAATATTTTGAGATTATTAACGGAGCTGTGCATCATACAACATTTCGGTATTTTCTGAGAGACTATGACGTTCTTCTTACAATACATATATATAAGTAAATCAGTGTAGTATGAACGGAATCTGCCACTACAACTCCTGCTACTGCTACTACTACTACTTCTCTTGCTACTACTACTTCTCTTGCTACTACTACTACTACTACCACTACTACTACTACTACTACTACTACTACTACTACTACTACTACTAATAATAATAATAATTATAATAATAATCCATCGTCTCATAATTCTTATTTAAGGTAGATATCCAGTTATTATAAAACTCACTATAACTACAATGGACCTTCTTTTTTTCTTTCTCTGTTCCGTGACCTTTCGGGACATAGGAGATCATGGCTCTCCACATCACTCTATCGCTTGCAACTCTCAAGAAGTTCCTTCTTTCTGCAACTTCCCCTCAGACCACATTAAATTCTGATCAGATAAGTCTAGATTTAGAGAAACTGACAGATGAAGAGATAGAGAGTTAAGAAGAGTGAGAGATACACATGAAAAAACAATCATAAAACCTTTTTATGCCATTACGTATTGTAATTTTCAATACTGACTTGAAATAAAACGTCTAAATTAAGTAGCAAAGGATAACAGTCCTTTATTTATACAATTAAAATTAATAAAAAAAGAAAAGAAATGATTACATTCCTCTATAATAGTTTCACACGCAATGGTATCTTTACATCTATTAGACTGAAATAAAGCTTTATTGAAAAAAGAATCTTAAAGCACATATGAAATGAGTAGTGCCGTTTTAATACATAGAACAATAGTATGAGAAAGAAAGAAGAGTGTACTTATATGTGAAGTTATATCTCTTTTCATATTTGACCGTTAATAATGGAGGATTTCCTTACATATAAAATAGAAACTTTAAGCCAAACCGGTGTTGTTCTCCAGGGGGATGATGAGAAGAGGGAATTTATACAGAAAGAGCTAATTTAAAAAAAAAGTAGGAACTGTAAAGCTATTTCTGCTTATAATCAGAAAGCGACATTTGAAATTTTCGAGACATATTATTATGAAAGTCCTTGGAAAACTTAAATATCACGAGCATTTGTGATAGGGAAAAACAGAGAGAAGACTTACCTAATTAATTGAGAGAAATAAGTTGTGGAGAACAACAAGAAAAAGGTAGTTGTGGAGAGCCATTTTCTTGAATGTACATGGAACATATATAATGATGTTCAAACTAGGATACTTATTTATATCGAAGTGGACTTGTATGTACTTCGAAAAATGATTATATCTGGAATCAAACTCGTTCTGTGTATAACTAAGTAACGAGGGATTAACGGGTCGATAGTCGTTACTTGCAAAGCCGGATGAAACAGATAAGTATAGTTCTACCTAAATATAGTAATTGTGTCTACTGTAGCTTTGCCATATCAGTTGATCGAGTGGATGCTCATAAAATTGTCTTCAGTCAAGAACCTTTGATCATATTGCAGCCAATTTTTATCATTATGCGTTTAATGATCACGGCTTTTCGTTTACAAAAGAATCCAGCTATCCACACAACCAGTTTCGGCTGCTGGTTATTCGCTCCGTCGTTTTGAAAGTGTAAAAATATACATTTCAAACAAAAATACGCAGTGTCTGCCAACAGAGAATACGAATTTCTCACCAAAGTTTTTCGTGTTAAATCGCATGGCTCATTTTTAGTTTAGGCCTTCAGATTTCAGAGATTGTACACAACTTATTACTTTGTGATTTCCAAATAACAACTACTTTATTTGCCCTAGAATACGCTAATCCCATACGTCTTGTTGATGCGAACTCGAAAAATAGATGTTGAATGCTAACAGAATAAATCGGAAGGAATGTTCAATTTCCAACAAGACTTTGTCATTGTCAACACTATTGATCAGGCGACTGAGTGAATCTATGTATTCGATTTTATCAGTGAATTGGCGAATGTGGGATCTGATTCAGAGTTTTCTTCATAACACACATCAATATCGGCATCAAAATGTTTACCGTAAGTGAGACTTTTCTATGGCACATCAGTTGCATCCGAATAATGGCCTATCTAATGTGCTTAACTCAGGCTTGAAGCGTAGTAGCTGTGTTTGTCTCCTCCATACATTCATGTTGAAAAGCTGATGAAAATGATGGTAGAACATTAAAACAGTGATCGACGAAAACTGAATGCTCTCTACTATGTAAGTATGCGGATCACGACGTTTGATTAAATAACATTATATTATTTGTCAGTAGATATCAGTAGATTTATGTCTGTACTCTTTGTTCATTCGTTGCAAGACAAACGCATGGATTTCACTAAACTAATTCAGTCCAGTAATTATGCTTTCTCTATAGTATTTTACCCAAGTCTCATATATCCACTGTGGCTTTTCAGTTTAACTTTTAGTTTTAATGAAATCATAAAATAAATTGATTGAAGCATGTGCTTATATTCCATCTGAGAAGAGCTTCATTTTCGTGTAGTTTACTATTCCATCATTTCTTTAACAGAAGTGACATTTATAGGTTAATGAGATTTCTCTATTCTAACTTTAATGTAAGTTTTGTGGACTGTGAAGATAAGGAATCCCTTTTCTTTTAATTCTGCTTATAATTGCCCATGATTGCATGAACGTGACGGTTTATAAGTATTATTTATAAGAATATTAACACAGTCGAAATTATTCGTTTTTGTTTTCCATTTCTTATCAATTACTGATTTAATGTATCAGCCACTGGAAACTGACATTACTGGAGTGAAAGTCGGATTTTGAATTTCGGAAATTGATTAGAAATAGAAATCATTTCATCTTGCCCTTTTTTTGTTGCTAGATAATATATATATATATACTATCTACTTCCATTTAATAGACATTCATTTCTTTCCACATTCCTTTACAAACATTAGAGAATTATATATCATGAACACTACTACTAATAATAATAAGCAGAAATAGAAGAAATAGTAGTAGGAAAATAGTAGTAGTAGTTCTAGTAGAAGTAATAATAGAAATAGTAGTAGAAGAAGAAATAGAAGAAGAGGTAGTAGCAGAAAAAATAGTAGTATTAAAAGAAATAGTAGTAATATTAGTAGAAGAAATAGATGTAGAAATAGAAGAAATAGGAGTACTAGTAGTAGTAGAAGAAATAGAAGTAGTAGTAGTAATAGTAATAGCAAACGAAACATAGACGGAGTAGAACAAGAAGAAATAGAAGTACTACTAGTAGTAGAAGAATTAAATAGAAGTAGTTGTAGAAGACAAAGAAGTAGTACTACTAGTAGAATTACATAGATGTAGTAGTAGGAAGAGAAAAAGAAATAGTAATAGTAGAAGAAATAGAAGGAGAAATAATAATGGTAGTAGAAAAATAGGAGTTGTAGTAGAAATAAATACTAGTAGTAGGAGAAGATATGGAAGTAGTAGTAGAAAAATAGAAGTAGTAGAAGAAATAGAAGAAATAGATGTAGTAGTAGAATTAATTATAAGTAGAAGTAGTAGTAAAATTAATTAAGTAGTAGTAGTAAAATTAATTATAAGTAGTAGTAGTAGTAAAATTAATTAAGTAGTACTAGTAAAATTAATTATAAGTAGTAGTAGTAGTAAAATTAATTATAAGTAGTAGTAGAAAAATAGTAGTAGTAGATTACAAGAAGTAGAAGAAATAGAAGTAGTAGTAATAGTAGAATTAATTAGAAGTTGTAGTAGAAAATAGAATCAATAGTAGCATAATTAATAGAAGTAGTAGTAGAAAATAATAGAAGTAGTAGTAGAAGAAGAATTAAAAGTGATAGTAGTAGAAATAGAAGTAGAAGTAGTAGGAGTAGTAGAAAAATAGAAGAAGCAGTAGTAGTAAATTAAATAGAAGTAGTAGTAGGAGAAATGGAAGTAGTAATAGTAGGAGGAGAAATGGAAGTAGTAGAAAAATAGAAGTACTAGGAACAGTAGAAATAGAAGTAGTATCATTAGTAGTATTAGTAGTAGAATTAGTTAGAAGTAGTAGTAGAAGAATTAAAGGTAGTACTAGAAGAGATATAAGTAGTAGTAATAGTAGAAGAGAAATAGAAATAGTAGTAGTAGAAAAAATAGATGACCTATGACTACCAAGTTAGACCAATAAGGGTAAAATCAACAAAAATGGCTCAAATCCAGCCCCCCCCTTGCTTATGACATAATTCTGATGAAACTTTCGATCACATTATATCCGACTGCTGTGAGAGAATACATTATTAAGCATGACAGGCTCGTATAACATATTCAATGGTGTGACTGTTTGTACTATCGTATTGAAATCACGGATAAATCTTACAAATACTAGCCGAAAGATTTTACATATGCTGATGGAGTGTCTATATTCTGGAATTCTCCAATTCTCACAGACAGGAAGAGTAGTTCAAATATTCAACGCCACTATGAAATAATTCCAAAAATTAACCTGCCAACACATCGAGATGACTTGCTCACATAATTCCAAAATTCTACAAAAAAGAAATTTCAAAAACTTTCAAATTATAATGACCTGAAAATCGAAGTAACCGATATGTAGAATCTTTAAAATACAATTATTTCTGTTTTGATAGAGGCATTGGGCATTGTAACGAAAGAACCGAAAATCATGTGAATAAAATTCCTGGACACATCATCACCTCAATATTACTTTGTGCAGAACTGTACATATCTCAGCAAAACCATCTCTTTCTAAAGCGAATCGTTGCAACTACGCATATATACATCTGTAGTGACATTTTACTCATAGACCCCTTAATATTACTATCTGATGTGAAGATACAGCACACAATAACTATAATATGCCTTAATGCTAAACCAGGCGTAGTTGTCATGCCTTTTAAGTGATTCGCTGTGTTAAAATATACACGATATTTCTTGGTTAATTAATATGTTTTATAAAGTCCAGTACCACTGGCTACTTCGCCGAAGTGTAAAGGTTAGCAAATTCGTCTCGCTAGATCAGTTACGTTTGAAAAGTAAATCCGATCCTAACTCGGTACTCCCCTCTTTCGAACTTGTGTCATATCTAAGCCGTGCTTAATAAATCACGATACCGTTCAGTATTATAGACTTGCTTGTCAGTTGCCTAACCATAATTGGTTTGGCATAGCCGCAAGGGCCAAACGCACTATACATCTTTGTTCATGAATGTGAATAGTGGATAGCTTCATTGTTGGCTGATGAAAGCGATGATTCTTCTAAGTTTGAAAGCTGCCGCAGCCAAACCAACTTGCACGTTAGAAATATATATTTGCAGAGACTTTTAATCGGAGACCGTCTCGTGTGGCCTGTGTTTCACGACTTGAAGAAATTTTGAACTGAGTCTCACCTGAAATTTATGCGTTGTTTCTATCAAAACCTTTCATCATGCAATACATTCCTGACTGTGATGTATTTACCTGGTAAACATGTCAGAATGATATATCATAATGAGTATATTTGGTTTTCACATATTTGTACCCATTGTCATTTTGCATTTTGTTCATTCATTAAGTAATAATAATAATAATAATAATAATAATAATAATAATAATAATACCATCGTGAGAGAAAAATAATTCCTGCGTTAATTAGGTCTGATGAGCAGGAGTCCTTTAGTCATAAGTGACAATCCTTACAGATTAACTGTTTCGAAAAAGAAAACAAAAATTGCTTTGTGGCTAACCTTAAGACATACCTCCTTGATAACTGCAATGTTAAATAAAACTTGAACAACATAAACACAACAGTCATCATGATTTAAGAAAATCACAACGAAATTAAGTGGATGAAGGATCTTACCAAAATTGTAATGTAACCCTACCTAATTTATCGCCCTCTCTGCGAAGCGTAGAAAGGACGACAAGCAAAATGATGACCATATGCAAAAAAGTGAGAAGAAAATTGGTTGAAAGTGTCCGATTTGTGTTGAGGAAATTTTACAAATTCAAACCGCTACCTTGTGTCACTATATATTTGAAAATGTAACCGAGGAACGATTATGTGAGGTGAAAATGGGAAGAAGAATCGGTGGAAACAGAGTCCCGGAAGGAAAATATCGACTTTGCAATGAAAAATGAAACGGAATTTTGGATAAAAAATTCCATTCATTTTTTTAAAAAAGAAACATGCCAACAAAAAGGCCATAAGGCAACATGGGCATCAGAATATGTTACTGGATGAGGGAACAGGGATTATTAATGTCAGTTCATGATCAGTCATTGTAAACAAAATAGGTACAAGTAAATTGCTATCATGTGGAACCTTAACTGTTATGCAAATTGTAGAGAATGAGATGAGACTATTAGTTAATTTTATATCAATTGCATGTTTTGAAATTTTTATAGGAAATAGGAGAATAATAAATATGCTACCTTTAGAAGATTGTAAAATGTACGAATTTGAATGTAATCTTAAATATTATAAGTATGAGTTTCCAAAAGTAAAAATGAGCTGGAGAATAACAAAGAGAAAAGTCTGTGTGATATCCTGATACAGACAATGACAATTTCAAAGAATTATAAAATATGTTTAATCTTGCTGGAAAACTAGAACAAAATTTGACACCTGATATAAGTGTCCCTTTCATCTGACATGAGAACGTAAAGGAAAAAATAGAACATGAATAAATTCTTTTATGTGCTGTTTCCCTTCAGGACATATACGATCATGGCCCTCCACATCTTTGTATCGCTTGTAGATCATAGGTTTTGTCAATGATCCAATGGATAAATGCGTCAGTTGAATGCATTAATTTGAACCAAACATTTGTGAGCTCAAAATCTTTCTACAGCAGAGGTCTACAAAATATCTTGAAGAGTTGAGTTAAAAGGGAGATAAGTAATGCTGAGACATAAGGAAGAGGCATGGCACATGGAACAAGAAAAAACTACCCCGGTTGACAAAATGAAGGGTTCAGTTCGAAATTCTTATCACTTGAAGATGGACGGCGCGTACAACGGCTGAAACGTCCGAAAAATACACAGTGTAAATTTGTCTTTTTTGTTAATTCTCCCAAACCCCGTTCTGCAATACATTTTTTCATGCTCATCATGTATGATATACGCTGGTTTCGTCTTTACCTCTTTCCCTCAGTCTTTTCTGTGAGTAAAAGTTTTTCCAATTCCTCCTTCCTTATTAGGTTCCCCAGAAATTTCAACCGTTTTTACTTGATGTCAAATATAAGTTTCCATTTTGTTTCTATTTTCTCCAGAAACGCGTCGTTGCTCACATATTCGATCCATGGTATCCCCAACATCTTTCTGCAGAACCACATTTCCGTTGCTTCAATTCTCTTCATCTTTGCGGAGAGTGTCCACATTTCGCTGCAATACAACGATATAAAGTAGGAAACTTGGAGAGTTTTCAAAAGCACTAATAAAGTAAGTAATCCCAGAATTGATGTTTTTGTAATATATAAACGTCATAACAACACTAGTATTTTGAAAAAGATCATACATACAGACTGACAGAAAAAAAAAATCGTAGGATTATTTTATGTCATGCATGGGGATCTGAAAATTAATTTTTGCTTTCAAAAATATCATATATTGTGAACAATAATAATAATAATTTGTACAATAGTTTTATTTATATATTCTAAGAAGTATTAGCTATTATATTGTCTTCACACGATTTTGTAGATAAATCCTTGAAAATTTCCCAAAAGTCCTCTGTCGAAAAATGAATATTTAAATAAATGTATCACGTTATAGCTTATTTAAGAGATACTAATAACAGTAAGATTGTTATTAAAAGTAAGGTTAAAAATCATATATATATATATATATATATATATATATATATATATATATATATATATATAAATTTTAAATATGACATTATTTCTAGGGAAATATGAATTTGAAAAGTTTGTTTGAATGTTATATGTAACTGTGAAACTTATTTGTAGAGCATAAATTAATATAGAAATACAACATCTCACAATGAATTTTTCTATTAAAATAATACAGAGCATCACTCCGAATGCATGAACCCCGAAGCATGATTTTTAAATACGCACAAAATTATGTACAATGACCTACGGGATAAATACAGAGATATTTTTTTTTTTATAATCTCCTTTGTTTGGTAAGTAACTATTAAAACAAATGATAAATAAGCATATTTCAAAAACAGCAATAGAATAAATAAAAGCTGAATAATTTTTGAGTTGTTTATGTAAAAATATGCGATTAATTGCAAAGTTTGTAATAAAGCGTTCAATGGGGAAGCATTATCAAAAAATGTCGACATAGCTCAGGGAAGAATAATTAAGTCTGGCAAATGTATTATTCCTTGGAATTTAGACAATAAAAAATAAAAAATAAAACAATGTAAACGCAAATACATTTTTCCTTAGTTAATTTTCACCTTCGTTTTTATCATTTTATTCTGCAACGCTCAGAGATTTTTTTTTAATATCCGACAAAGAGTATGAATGAACAGCATAGTGCAAAAATAAAATTTTCAAGGTACGTGTTCAAATACGAGTCTTAATCAATTTTTACAAACGTATTTGTGTAAGAAATTCACTTGTTATTATTTCAAAGTGATATTACTAATATATGTGTATATTTCAAAGATGAGGTATTGTAACCATTTAAACTATTCACATTGTTCGGACTGTTGTCTTCATCTTCATTGCCATATTCACGGCATTTCGGCCGTTGTACGCGCCAGAATGCGTCAGCTGATATAACCTGGAATTTCGAACAGGGCCGCAGATCACCTTAAAAATGCCGGAGCGAACATTGACCAAAAAAGAAAAAAAAAAACAAAACGTTAGGAATATCACAATAATGATGAAGGGAAAAGTCCTAACAATGTAAATAGTGTAAATTGACGTTACTAAGATTGTATTTATTCTAAGTTCGATGGGTTATGAAAAGGCCCTAAAATATCCGAACCTCTATTATCCGGATGTGAAATCAACAGAAAAATTGAAATCAGAACTTTACTCAGTAGTCCTTTAAGGTTTGATGGACGAAACATTTCTATCAGTGGTAATAATTGTGATCATGGTTAAGTGACGGTTATTTTCTATCTAATATTGTAGGGTGAGTTACTTTAGCTGCAATTAAATTTGAATAGTCCTAGTGTTCAAGCTTGTTTTTATTAAAGAATGTTGTCACATCATGCACATTTGCTTTTGACGAACAAGACCGTAATAACCTTATAAGCTGGGTATCATGATGCGTTTTCTGCTGTATCACCAGATTAGCCTTCTAGTGCCTACCTCTATAATAATAATAACGACAACAACAACAACAACAACAATAATAATAATAATAATAATAATAATAATAATAATAAAAGACTGCAATGACGAATGCAACCGACCAGATACAGGAGCGATGGCAAGATAAACCGCTTCATGGCCAATACTCTGCCCGTACCAAACAAGCTGACGTAGACAAAACCCGTACCCATCAGTGGCTACGGAGTGAAGGGTTGAAAGCTGAAACTGAAAGTTTTATCCTTGCTGCGAAGGACCAATGTTTGCTAACTAGGAATTATAAAGCACATATACTAAAATATTGTGTCAGCCTAAAATGCAGATTCTGTGATAAATATCCCGAAACGATTGATCATCTTGTGTCAGGTTGCACGATATTGGCTCCCACTGAATATAAAACCCGACATGACAGAGCGGGTCAATATCTGCACTGGAAAATCTGCATCTTCTACGGAAAGGAAACTGAAAGAAAATGGTATGAACACCACCCAAACCCGGTTACGGAGATAGAAACTCTTACAATTCTATGGGACTACCCAATACACACTGACAGAACAATCAAAGCCAACAGCCCAGATATTGTTATTAAAGGCCATAAGCCAAAAAAGTGCCTCCTTATTGATATGGCAGTTTCTGCTGACTCAAATGTATCTTTGAGGATATTCAAAAAGTTGTCAAAATACAAGGACCTTGAAATAGAAATCTCAAAAATGTAGCATATGGGAACACCAACAATCCCTGTTGTAGTTGGAGCCCTGGGATTTTTTTGGAAAAGATTCCAGTAGACTAATTGAAAGGATTCCTGGAAGCCCATGCCTCAAAGAGATACAAAAAAATTTTTCTGACAAGTACAGCCCACACTTTACGAAGGGCTTTATCTATGTAATATATATATATATATATATATATATATATATATATATATATATATATATATATATATATATATTTCAGTGGAAAGTGTCATGATGCCATTTCTAACCTTAGGTCCCTGTGCGGGACCCGGAAAGAAATATGTAAACTCCAGAAATCATAGAAAATAATAATAATAATAATAATAATAATAATAATAATAATAATAATAATAATAATAATAATAATACAAGAAAACTACGACGACGAAGAAGAAGAATGACAAGAATAAGACGAAGATAATGTTGTTGATTTTGATATATTTAAATATTTCATAAGAATTTTTGGTTATTTTGTCATCTTTCAAAGTTTCATAAGAATTATATTGTGCTGTAAATATTCATATCTTACAATATATTTCATTTCATTTGAACATATGTCTGCTTTGCTCAAAAAAGACCATGCGAATTTCTAAGAGAGAAAATTATATTGGGCATTTGCCAACCAATTTTAACGGAATATTTAGTCATATTCTTATACGCATATACCGATAAAATCAAAATTTCCGGCTTTAGAGATGACTTTATGGAGTAAGTCACTTACTCTAAACATATTTCATATTGAACATTGCAGAGATTACCTTAAAATGAAGAAACAGTCCTTTACTAAATAGTTTAGTCGAGGTGATTAGTGATATAAATCCAAAATGGTTGTCATTTACATTGGGCAGCAGATTGTCTTGAGGTAATTCTCATATTTTATCACATATGATCTGCAACAAAAGAATCCTGAATAACGCCTGTTAAAATCTTCAAATGTACAGTTAAGAATAAATTCAAGGTAAACATTTTATGCACAGGATTTGAAATAATTATAAAAATATAGGCCAAGTACATTTTGATTGGTTAAACTGAATTTTGCATGTGGTTTAAAATACGAAATTATATACAAATAAATTAAATAGTGTAATATAATAGTGATTAGATCGGTTCATTTAATTTTATAATGGATCTAATCGTGTATAATTTTAAGTTACCATTAATCCACTTCAAATATATGGATAAACTGTACGAAATTAATGTTATGTCATTCGTACATTTCGACCATCATTAATCATTGTCAAGAGAGTGAAAACTATCAGCCTTATAGAGAAAATATTGTATATTGAAAATACTGTAATTAGCGTCATCCTGGTAGGCAGGAAAATAATGCTTTTACTTAAGTTTAATTGTGATAAACCTTCCCAGAAAACATTGAAGCTTTAAAAATAATATATAACATTTTGACAGCTCTGTTCCTCAACAAATTTGATTCAGATACATGGCAACTTATATGCAAACTAGAAAATTAATAAGAATTACGCAACCAGTCGATATTGGTCGATTTTAATAAAACTTGTTTGAAAGGATTTGTTGCCTGTGCGTGCATGATATATACGTATATATAAAGCTATAAGAGTGAGGGTCAATTATATATTTA
Source organism: Acanthosepion lycidas (assembly GCA_963932145.1). NCBI lineage: Eukaryota > Metazoa > Mollusca > Cephalopoda > Sepiida > Sepiidae > Acanthosepion > Acanthosepion lycidas. The sequence goes on from OZ010571.1 coordinate 125,956,528, forward strand.
TATATTTACACGCAAAAGGTCTACAAATATACACACATGCACACACAGTGTGGTAAAAGAGATGAAGAGAGAAAGAGAGAGAGAGAGAGAAAGGGATATATATTTGAGACCATAAGCAAATTTTGATTAAAATCTTGTAATATTATTGCAAATATATTGGTTATTTCCCGCCAAAATGCCGAGAAAATGAAACGGTACAAACATTGGTGAGTCTATCATATCAATGAGGACATTGGTCATGAAGGGGAGGCATACTCATTTCAATTCGTTTGCACTTAAAATGGCTCCATTGGGACTATCCAAATGTGACTAATTATCTCAAACTAACATAAGAGCTAATTATCATTCTGATTGGTTGAATGTGATATCCATTAAACCAATCGAATTAACTGGTACTGTATATGCTGCCAAGTGAGCTCAGAATGTTTCAAGAAATATCAACTCAAGAAAATTATTGTATAGAGTTTGTTTTACTGACATGAATTTAGACCTTACTGATACGAGTGCATCAATCTAAAATTGTTCACGTTTTAATCATTTTATTCCCAACAAGGTGATAAAGACACTAAGATGCAAGAGAGTGAAAGAAACATATTGGAGAAACAGGCTAATAAAGAACAGGATTCAGGGTGACAAAAGATAGCGATTCATATTCATTTAAATGTTTGAACATCGTATTAGACAGGAAAGTAAGAAATCAAATGAGAGTTCCACACAAAAGACGCGGGCGAGAAGAAACTATTAGCAGAGAACTTACGGTTAAAATGAGAAATTTCAACAGTAAATTGCTGATACTTACTTGCCAATGTATAACTGCTTTTAAATTCAACATGCCGAAGTACCAAGGAGTAAAGCTCAAATGCACAATAAGCATGAAAGTATTAGGTTGTCCCGCATGAAATGACGCATTGATTGATTGGTTGTTGATCTAGTCGTCTAACGAAGTATAATCCTTAGTATATAAAAACATATTGATTTATTCCTGACTCGTTTTCTTTCCAGATATTTTTTCTTTCAATATACTGTTACTCATAAACCCAATGAAAATGATTACAATGAAACAATGTCGAGTAACCTTAATGTATGATAAAAAATGGGAAAAAGTATCGTTTTTACATCGAATCATTATATGCGCTGAGAAATAGATACTCTTTGGAAACAGTAAGAGAGTTGTCCAGTGGTTTGATGCAAGTGGATAACCAAAACAATACCCAAAACTTCCGGTACACCTTCAAAAGTTAATGCTTATAGTAATGATGTCATTCTAAGGGGTTATACATTATTCATTCTTGCCTCGAAGGAAAACAATAACAGCAACGTCGTATTGTAGATAAATTGAGAGTATGCGCATAAAATTGAAAACAAAATAAATATCCTAGATTTGTGAATAGGGATGGCCTAGATTTGCTGCACGGCAAATCAAAAGTTGTCCAAAAAGTTGCATAACCTGAATTATGAATTTTTTTCTCATCCTCCAAATTTATCTTATATCTATCCAACCGATTATCACTGATTTAATCCTATTGAGCGTTTCATATGCAATAAAACATTCTCCAATAATGTAAAGTTAATGGGAGTATTTGAACAGTTTATCATATTAAATGATGATAATTTGTTTAAAGATCTGATAGAGAATTTAGAGGTACGTTGAAGAATAGTCATTCATCAACATGGTGCCTCCTTCAACTAAATAAATTGTTTATTTAACATTTCAGAAGCTTTCTATTCATTTCCTATAAAGTGCGTCATTTTCTGTTGAAAAAATTATATTTTCAGAAAAGCCACAGGCAAATTACAGCGCAAGCAAATGTCTGAAGCCAAGAAGTCAGGTCAAAACCGCTATGATTGCACATTCTTCTTTGGATTTTCACAATACCTTGATAGATACGTAGCAGTATCACTACATAAGTCAGGTTATGGTCATCCTTTTTCAAACAGATTGTTCATATAGAATATGTTATTGGTCCGTTTTTTTTTGCGTAGCCATCTGAAATATCTCTTACTTAAATGAAAAGTTATTTAATAAAAGTTCTTGAGACAAACGGAGACAATGCTTCATAAATATATTTTACAAATATTGATTGCATTTCGTGCATGATTCGGACATAATCTAAAAAGTTTGAGAAGTTATTTCTGAAGCATTATTTACAATGCTAGTATAGTAAACCTAGGCTTGTATAGAGAATGTGAATCTCAATATCTTTTTTAACTAGTTAATCCAATTATAAAACCACATAATTAATTGCTTGGAATAAATATTATAAGTTTTCTTATGACGATTCCTATTATAAATATATATATATATATATAAATAATGTAAGATTATTTATTTCTCCATAAGAAAAAATTAATTTGAATGCAAAGAATAACTATAAAATTATAGCGGAAACAACATGAATATTTATCATGCATAAAACAATTTTAGATGAGCTCTTATGAAATAAATATTATATATTTCATAATCAAACAGGAATGGAAAGCCAGTTATCAGATTAATGCAAAAATCAAAGGCAGAAAAATTCACATTGATATTACTTTGCATTGGAATAGTCTGTTGGAATTTTTGGGTAACCCAGTACTAGTAAGCCATCCAAAATGTGCTGACTCATTTTATAGTTTACCAACAGAAGGGTTAACCAATCAGAAGGCTCAAAATATTCAATGCGACTTGTATAAAGGCGGTCATGTTTTTTTCCGAATATTCACTGCCAACCTCAGATATCGAAGACAGAAGAATTACCTAACAGCTTCTGGTAGTATTGGCGATATAGTCAGATTTAGTAGAGTGTCTGACTCGAGAGTATTAATCTTTAACGTTGTTTTATTGAACAGTTTACGTACTGCGCTATATTCTATATTCATAGACTTGGCGAACATGGTCAACATAGTCAGAAGTGCATCCAGAAAATAAATAAGCTTAATACACAGGAAGATTATTTTAGGAACGACAAAAATTCTACTAAATTGCTATCTTTAATATAAACTTATATATGGCAGTTAAGGCGGTATAGTTTCCTCAGTGATGAAGATGAGAATAAGAGACATGGACAACGGTTCTACAGTAGTAACTTGAAAATAATATGGAGAGAATACGCGAGTAACAAAGAAAACTTGAGAAAAATGTGAAAGATAGCACATTTGCTTATAATAAGATAGAAAAGGTTGATATTTGTGTGACATATAATTAGGAAATGAGACAGAAAATTCATTATTCTTTTTATGAGAGGTCAAGAGGGGTGAATGGATGAGCGAGAAACCTATCTGACGTAAACTGCAACGGATCATACCAGCGCAAGCGGCAAGGTGAGCTAAATGTGACGGAAATTTGTGGAGAAACATGATCGAAGGGTCACGGTACCGAAAATAATATTATGAATTTTGCAAAAACGGAACATAAAAAAGCTGAAGGTTCGACTGTGATAATAATATACAACTACATATTTCCATCAGTGAATAAATTGCAGTTACGAATCGGAATATATGCGTTATATTAACCGAAGAGTCTGCGCTCAAATAGAAACTACCATCTGTTATATGGCAGTTGGATTCTAAAGTAATATTTTATAGTAAAAATTAAATTTAATATATTTTGATGCTTAAGCGTTTGAGACAATTAAAACGCGAAGATGTTTCCACGCATAGAGAAAACGAAATAAAAACAAAATCGCTTGTATGACATAAATCTAATAATTTATATCCTATGACATAACAGATTAACCTAATCTGAAAATTATAAACCGTGACTAATTTTGTAAGGTGGCAAATCAGAAATTCAGTACGGGATTAATTTTCCCCAGTATATGTGTGTGAATATATATATATATATATATATATATATATATATATATATATATATATATATATATATATATATATATGTATATATATGTATATGAAATGTGCAAGAAAAAAGGATTGCTGCCTAAATACACAAATTTTAAATTGCATGACATGGCAGCCAACAAGGAAAGCGACACTAACTTTCAGAAAAAAATTGTTTTACGACAAATAACGAAAGCTGAGAACGAAACCCAACATATAAATAATAAAATCCAAAAACATATTGCAGTACTAAAAAAACTTTAACCGAAACTGAATATAAGGAAGCACAACACCACATCAACACAATTTTTAATAATGATGAACTTGACCTTCGACAAATAATTATAAAAAAGCTGAGTAACTTATACCAAGGAAATATTCTACTTCCCAACAACCATGATAAATACATTAACCTATCCAATCACATATTAACGGATGATCAAAAGGAATTTCTAAATCTAGGAACAAATTGCCATCTCTCACCTAAATTCGACCTTCTCACAAAGAAGACTGAAATTGAAATCTTATATCGACTGGAAAAGGACAAATTGATAATACTCCATGCAAGCATCAAAGATTTTTTCAAGGTAGAATGTCTAAAAGATTAGAAGATTAGAAAAAAGAACGTTCCAACAAAACTCAAAATTGCTGCTACAGAATTAAAAAAAAAAAAACAACCCTAAAACGTTTTATAAAACATATTTAAATAAAATAATATGTATTTTAACAATTAAAATATAATATATAAAAATGGCTGAATTTATAGTCGAAAGCGCGTAGATAAAAATAACATTCGGGCAGTTTTTCTATAATATATCACATGAAAAGCAAAAAAAAAAAAAAAATTAGATAACAAGAGAAATGGCACAAAAAACGAAATAAAAGCACCTTGTCTTTCGTTTTCAAAGAAATGTGTTTATATATATATATATATATATATATATATATATATATATATATATAATATGCTATATATAATTTATATATATATATAAGATATATTATGTTTATATATACTATATATATTCAAT
>OZ010571.1:125971380-126023880 GCA_963932145.1 Acanthosepion lycidas
TTATTCTAATGCCACTTGCGGACATATTTGGTGGTAACATTTTATTTTGAATGCATCAGAACATGCGGGCTGAAGAGAGCCAAGAAAAGACAACGCCGGATTTGATAAATATAAATGAGGCGGCATAATGACGATAGCTCCGTATGGCGTTATGCTATAATATAATTAGGGTTGAGCACAATTAACCGTATCCTATTTTGGCTTCAAGAGACCGACTTTCAGATGACACACTCGATTAGATTGATGGTTTTTGCCAAGACACAGCCCGATCATGTGAATGTCATTCAGACGGTATTGAGTATTATTTATTATAAAAGAAGGCCCTTTGAAACGATGATATTGTTGAATGATTTTGAAGAATTAATAATGTCATTTCACGCGTAGCATGATAAGTATACAGGGACTAAAAAGAGTGATATTGGGATGAGAAATTGGAAAGGTTTATATTCTATTATTCTTCAGAAAATTAAATAATCTCATTAAGGGTTTAGTACTTAAAAACACTGAAATTTCAAGAGATATAATGAGTACATTTTTGTTTTATCGTTCATGTTTATTTTCGCGAATCCATATCAGTTTCCTCATGCAAAGGAGGAGAGAAATAAGTCGTATGTAATTAGCATAACCCATATCTTCCGGATTTTTGTCACTAACAAAGACTACAAAATAAAACATGAGTGATCACAAACGCTAAACACACCTACAAACACGTGTGATCATCAGCAATACGGAACATATACAAACATTCACACATGCGAGAGTGAGCTGAAAAGATCATCGACAAACAATGAAATTATTGTAGAGCTGTTTTTATTAATAACCGCATTGTTTCGTTTCATGTATTCTGTTAACTTACTGTTCTTCCTTTCGGCTCAGAATATATCAACAGCAGATATGTCATCATCATCACTGCGATACTGTTTCCCAGACAAGTGTTTTTTGTTGTTGTTGGTTTTTTTTTCTTTTTTTCATATTGGCGAATTGATGATAGTCGAATAAGATTATGGTAAAGGTGACCAAACAGTTCAAACCACAGTCATGGACAAAATCATTAAGACCAAGGAGTTGTGCACTGGAGCATTGTCCTGATAAAACATGACCATTTTCATTATTTTTTAAGTATGCAAGTTCGCATAGACCTCTCCATGGATGGTGTGGCCCGTGATGTAGTCAATATAATTTTCCATAAAAAAAAACAAAAAAAACTGAAGCTATCATCTACCCTGCAGATGAAACAACCTTGATCATCCGTGTTTCCTTCATTCATTTATGCAAGATCGCTAGGTAGGTTATGTGTTTTTAGTTTTCTGTTCCTCTTGTCTTTAATCTGATGAATGAGACGGTCGAATATACTTTAATCTAAAATGAAGAAGACACGATATTTGGACAGTTTATCAATTATATTGATCTCTATTTAGAGCAGCTAATTGGAAAATTGGGATAAAATATTATGATTTTAAAATAGGACACGTTTTCAGTTTAATTTAACAGACTCACTATCTCTATCACACGCTCATAAACACACGTGCCTGGGTGTACTTGGAGTATATGTACACATACCAACATATATATATATATATATATATATATATATATATATATATATATATATATATATATATATATATATATATATATGTGATATACATATATATGGTATGGAATATAGGGATTTTCAGTGAATATCAATCTAATTATTCCCTTCTTCTAAATCATTCCTCATTAATGCAGGTATCTTCGAAGGCAATAACATTACGCCAAGTTTGTTTCTTATCTTAATCCATGACTTTGTTGATGTCATTAGTTCCCAACTCAGTTTTATATTGATTATACAACTGTTTACACCTGTCTTAATCGTAATTTTGATAGGTCCGATTAGCTGAAACTGGTAGCTAATTGGCAAATGAACCCTCATCATTTGTTAACTGGAGCAAGTAATGGATTGTAAATTCCAATGCCTCCAAACCGAAACTGCCATCATTTAGACCTAATAGATAGCATTTACTGCCTTACCTCAACCTATCTGATCCTAAGGACTAGGTGGTCAAATCATTGTGACTTCTAGGTCTCACGTTTTCCATTGTCATGAAGTGGAATGAGTATATTGAGCTAATTGTTAAGGTTGTTTTTAATATAAATGGTTCAATGTCATACTGGACAATTGTTTTCATCAGAATTCTTCTTGTACGTTTATATATCTACCTTCTTTTCGTACTTGCTGTCATATTTGGTCTGGTGTCCCTGCCATATACAGGGTGCAATGGATAAATCGTCGCCATATTATATATTTTATTTTGCGCATGCGTGATGGTCATTTTTGATATCGTCAACAGCCCAGTAGAGTAGAATCAGTTAGACACCGTCTGTGAGAAAAAGAACACTATGATGCAAATTACTCTGCCAGAAATTTGGAAAAGGCATTCTGCTCCAATACAAACATTTCCGAGTGTTTTGCTGTCAATATGAAGACAGTGCAGAAGATTCAGGAAGAGTTGGATGAGTCTAATGTTGATTAAAAATGTCCGGTAGCTCGAAAATCTAACTGATTGTTCTGATAAGAAAATAACTCGAATTTTTTGACCAGGGTTTACACTCAACGGGAAGGCCTACATCAGTTGCCTCGAGGATGTAATGCTGCCCTGCGTCAAAAGAATGGTTGCTAATATACACGATGTCTGGCAACAGGGATCTGTACCATGCCACACAAGCAGGAGAACCAATTTATCCATAGCATTCTGCATCTTCAGTCAGTTTCTCAACCCTCTGACGTGCATTCACAATGGCGGTTCTATACATATTTTCATTGAAACTGCTGTAAGTTTTACTTCGTGGTAATGAATTTAATCATATTACTACATTGGCAAATATATTTCCCTTTTTAATTATATAGATATAACCGTAAGTTCTATGCTAATAATTTCTTTTCTCGTACGTCTCGCTTGTGGAAATTTCTTACTGTTTCTTGCTAACAAAGATTTACAAAAATAAATAGAAGGCCAATCGCCATCTACAATATACCTGATTCAAGTTCTTTTATTGTTTTTTCTTTCAAAAGAGTCTTCTCACTTTCTATCGCTCTCGGTTACTTCTTGCGACTTAGCGGCATCATCGCCTTGCTTGGAGTGAAATGATTTAAAAAAAGTATGCGTATGTGTGTGCGCGCGTGACTGGGTATGTTTTCTTACATGTATCTCTTATTTCTGCTACTATATAGATAAGTGGGATTAATGCTATATCACGTTGAAACTCGTATATTTACTGAAGTTAAGTACCGTCGAGACTGGGGAGTACCTAGTTGGATGACCGCTTGGGAATATCCGGTGTTATAAGATTGGATGTGCGTGTTGGGTAATAGATAACGGCTGGGAATGAGAAATCGGAGAGCCGAGTTCGGATTCCAGTCAGGTTTGTTATATTCACCTTACGCGCAAATACCCTTAAGAAAGGTATGGGTTAATTAGTATGACTTGTATAATCATTATTATCTCCCCAAAATACTTACAATCTAAAGGTGTCTCTTGTTTTTAATAGCCGTAATAAAACAACAAACCATTTAATAAGCTGTAAAATAACTAATAAATCAATCAATCATAATATAGGATATGATATATGACTATGGGCGTTTTTATGAATTATAACTGCTTACTTATGCCTTAAAGATTAAACCTAACATAAGCGAATATTTAACGCCAAGTCTGGTACATATTTTTAATATTCTCTCTTTATATGTCGCCTCTTAATTATAACTTCCGTTTGTTCAATGCTAATATAGAATGATCGGTACAGTAATATTCCCCACTAACAGAACACTACGAAGAACTACATCGTCTTTAGCTACCAACCATTCCATACAATTTCTTTTCGAAAAATGGTAAAGCCGATTCCGAAAAAGCAACACTTAAAATTTATTAGATCAACAAATTACCTGATTTGAATCTCGACGGAAAAGTGATTTATCTTATTTCTTGACAACCGATAATTAAATCTTTCTTGATCTCAGTTAAAATCCGATGAGATTGAAAGATGCTAAAAAATGTATTAAAAAAAACTGGGTATTGCAACTGCCTAAGTATGCATCAGACCGAATTTATCTACTCATAATATTATCTGACTTCGTATACTGTGACACTGTGACACTATTTGGCTTGCTAAAAAAAAGAAAGAAAAAAAAAGAAAGGCGAGAATTAAATTTAGGTGATAAGAGGCCATCACGAAAAGGACACTAAGCGGTGTTATTTTTCTGACAAAGAAAAGTGGTAATTTTTTTTATTTCCATTGTCGAGAAAGGAAGATACTGGATTTAATCTGATTTATTTTACGGGGCGGGTGAAAATTCCAGGGTGGTCAAATGACCTACAGGGCCGAATTCTAAATTGATAAAAATTAATTAAGCACCCGCTGTCCGAAGAACGAAAATGTCCATTGGACCACACAGAGTTACAAAAAACAAAAGACTAAAACATTAGTTATCTACGGAAAGGCCGTTTGGAAAAGGCATCTGTTTTGTGTCAGAACTGGCTAGGATAGCGAAACTATTTTATCGGATCAGTAATTGGCACCAAGAATGCAAATACGTTCACATGACCACCCACTTGATGCTGGCGAAAATCTGATTGACGAATTCCAGGTAACATTTAAGATAAGAACTGCGATTAAGGGACCACACTACGAAAGAAAAGAAAGGAAAAAAAAAAAAGGAAGATAATTTTTTTTTTCTTTGAGCAAGATTTTTAAACCGAGGCTAGTCTGGCATCACCCACAATGCTGAGCGCCCGTTAGCTGAATGGTGGCATGAGCGTTAGGGGGAAGTAATCATGTGAAGAAGGAGGGGAAGCCTGTTGCGCCCCCCTGAAGGGATAGGTGTGAGATGCCACTGTGAGAGAGAGGGGAAACCCGTTGACACCCTCTGAGGGCATGATGAGATAACAATATGAGAACAGAAGGAGGTGGGAAGACGAAAGACTTCTAAAAATGGAAAATAATAAAATTTTCCTGACCGAAACCAAAGAAGTGGATTGTGGGTTAAGAATTATCAAGGAACCTCAAACCCCGACAAGCCCACCCAGGTTTTGGTCGGCGTCCATATAAGCAGAGTCGCAGCGAGTGAAAAGCAGTTGGAGTTGGAGTTGGCAATTGGCAGAGACAGTTACAGATTTAATAGCCTCGCAGATAGCTGACCTGAAAGATTCGCGCAAATTCTGTACTCAACTTCTAGCAAAGAACAATTTATTTTTGAAGAACGACTTAGACTCACACTACCAAAACAAGTTTTACGAATATCACCTGAAGATACAGCAAGAACCAGTTTCTTAAAGAACAAACAACTTAAGATGTTAAGACTCGCCTAACAAACACAAACTGTCACGAATCCATATAGCGGGTTGGGAAGAAGACGCAGTCCTGTATTCAGCAACCATATATAAAATATTGTTATCCTTTTTAACACATTTGAACATTTCGAGTTATTATTTTATTTTCTTTTACATATACTTGTGCGATATCGCCCATATTCGAACTCGACTTGCATTACGGCCCGGTGACTGATTGATTTCGTCTGCCTAAGATCAATTTACAACGTGGGTAGGTTAGACTGGAAATCAAAGCAGTTACTTCGGTAACCAGACGTTGGAAGCGAGCTGGGAACGACAAGGCTGATACCGAATCTAACCAGATTCCCATCCGAATCACCAAAAAGTTAGAACGTCACATTTGGTGCCGCGAGCAAAACCAAGCCTGTTGGTCGTCACAGGACAGGATAGCACGACGGATGCGGCTAGGCAGACGTCACATTTGGCGCAGCGACACCGGGGGAACGTCCCAACACATTATTGTGTTTGGAGTAAGTCTTACTGTAGAGTTCAGAGACGTGGTGAACTTGAAAAATGAGGTTCACTTAATAAATTCAACATGGGCGTACAAACAATATGAGAAATAATAACATAATCTTTAACTATCAACAATCAGTTCACAACTTTCCTATTTTTTCAATAGCAGGGCAGCATCGAAGAAGGATGCCATTAAAATATAGATTATTATGAACCTAGTTTGAAACGTAAAACATATTGATGTGACTGAAGATGATGTTTAATGCAAAAAAAAAAAAGCGTTAGGATCCCAAATGCTGAATATAAAAGACGAGAGACTTTTGGTTGTAAGAAAATTAAAGCAGTTAATATTCAAACTTCTTTCACTCTCTGTGATTTATGACGTAGTGTGAATAACACATGACTTATAAACACTATATTTTGGTAAAGTAAACACAACCAGGATGTAAATTATTGATTAGGTTAAGTATGATAGTAAACACTTCTAAACCATTCACTTACACACAAACACACGAACACACTTGCACGAGCGCGCGCGCACACACACACACATACACACACCCACACACACACATATACACAAACACACGCGGGTACATGAAGTTCCACATCAACTTTTATATATCAGAGATGCTTTACAGGACTTGGTTTGACCAGTTTCATAAAATCGTACCAAATAATAGGAAACATTTGATATGCTTCTTGAGAACGCTTCAGCAACACTCGTATATATGGGTGAATATCAGAAACACACGCAGACACATACGTACGCACGCGCATACACCCACACACACACAGTGATTTAATTAGGATAGGTTTGTTGTAGCGCTCGAATGGGACAAGTTTGCAAATCATTACACCACACCAAGTATCCAAACGCACAGACTCAAACACAAGCGCATTAAAATATATATATATATATATATATATATATATATATATATATATATATATATATTTATGTATATATATATTTATGTATATATATATATATATATATATATATATACATATATATATATATATATATATATGTATATATATATGTGTGTGTGTGTGTGTGTGAAAAGTGTGTGTATATAAATATAAATATATATATATATATATATATATATATATATATATATATATATATATATACATATAATTATTTATATATTATATGCGCGGTACTTATTAGAAAGTGCTCAATATCAGAGATAGAGCTAACATATTTGGTTGGATTGATGTGAGTTTGTGACCCTGGGTTTCACGCTTTTGCGATCGTACGATCGCAAAAGCGTGAAACAAACTCACACCAATCCAACCATATATATATATATATATATATATATATATATATATATATATATATATATATATATATATATATTTAAATATATATATATATATATATATATATATATATATACATATATATATATATATATATACATATATATATATATATATATATATATATATATATATATATATATATATATATATATATATACAGGGTTATTTAAAAGTAACTCCCCATTTTACAATACTTAACGTTTATTAGATATATTTTTAACATGAGGTTTTATTTAAAGTTTGTTATGGGCACTAAATTTCCCTACCAGCTTCTCGAGCCACGCAGGAATCGAGACAATTGATTTTAGCAAGAATTCTTGTGCTTTGTTATACATCTTGCATTGGCGTTTCAAATTCTTCGAAATTCTTGGTTTGATATAGTAGACATCCTTTTTTAAACATCCTCACACCAGCAGAGTATTATGTCAAGATTTCTGGTTGGCCACCCAGACAAAAAAATATGGTGTTACTTCCCAATCACACACACACACACTATATATATATATATATATATATATATATATATATAGATAGATAGATAGATAGATAGATAACTAGACTCGTTTTGAAAAACCCTCGAATTTTTGATTTGCAAATAATCAAATCAATCTCGAGGGAAAAAAGGTTTTAAAAAAAGAAAGAGCTACAAACCTGATCTACTGTCGAACAAATCGCACAGATGCAGGTCTGAAGACCAAAGAAAAAACCCCAATACGAGTAGACAACTAACTAACAAAAGAGCTCAATACAATCGTAGAGCAGACCTAGATACACCTAGTGAGCCAGACAAACCTACCTAGGTTTCACCTAAACGGATTGTCAGGGAAAGTATAGCCATACTTTCCCTGACGATCCGTTTAGGTGAAACCTAGGTAGGTTTGTCTGGCTCACTAGGTGTATCTATATATATATATATATATATATATATATATATATATATATATATATATATAGATAGATAGATAGATAGATAGATAGATAGATATGCATATATTTTCCTATTTACCTTTATATATATATAAACAAAAATCGAAAAATAATTCATATTTTCTTTCAGTTTTAATCTTCATAAAGATATAATCATAATTAAACAAAGATAATGCACGTCGTTATCATGAATCTTAGTTTGAATATTCAGATTCGAATTGAATGCGGCATAAAAAGCATTATTTCGAAACAACATAAAACCCACACGAAGAAAATCGTAGAGAATATCACGAATTTCCCCTGCAGTGCGCACTCTATGAGTTCTGCTGCTGCGTAATTAAGTACAGTTATCTAAAATATTCTCCTTAATTTTCATCAGGCACGTGAAGGAATTCTCCAAAATATCTGCCCGGGTAATATGCACCATATTTCCTGTCTAATTTGTAGCAGATGAAATGACACTATTAATATATGACACTGTTTTTATGAATTCTAATTGATTTCTGAAATTTCTCTTTATTAGACGGCTTACTGAAACTCTAAGGTATGTTTTGCTGCAATTAAACATTATAATTATTTAAGGAGAGAAAATGTTCGAGCTAAAATATTTGAAAGTTAAATAAATATATATAACAGTGTTTTTGTATTGACGACAACGTTGTAAGGAGGATATTAATGTGAAATATTTATTTTAGAATTATTCGTTCATTGATAATGGGAATTCTTCATAATAAACACATAAAGTAATATATAAAGATTCTCTTGTAGTCTACACAACTTTTCAATAGTATTGTATTGGCGCTAAAACCCAAGTCCATTCATCACACTAACTTCTTTTAGAAACGTAATTATTCAATACTCATTATGTTCGCCAAAATTGATAAAGAATTTTAAGACACATATGTTATAATATTATGAAAGATTTTGGTTTCTTCTCCTACCATGGCACCATTGGTGTTTTCAAAATTTAACTTAGCTCTCAAAAGGATATAATGCAGATAATGTTATATGCTCTCAGATTATATAATTCCGTCCCAAAATCCCATCGAACCACATGGTTTACGGAACCTGTGACTTTACATCATCCGGTAAACTAGTCTGATGCCTATTTCATCCGATTTACATACGTAGATATTTTTAAAAGACATGGAGATTGGTCTCATATGTTTAGCACCTATTTTCGATAGGATATATTGTGCTTTTCTTTACATAATCGCCGCAAAGATTCATACATTATTTCCTTGTATCAAAAGTCTTATATCTCCAACCTCCATTTTGATGCGGAAACGAGAACGGCGAGAGAGAATACACATGTCCTTATCAGGCTTACATGAAAATCTGCCGCTGACATCAAATACCTACTCTTTTCAGGGAATAAACTAAACAGTTGTACAATTTCTAGTGTTATTCCACCTCTTGTAAGCTTTGAAGTTAGTGAGCATACTCATTAATCGAGACTAAAATTTAGAATATTTCATCCAAATGGCTTTCATTTGTTTGCATCTAGACAGAAAGTACTTCTGTATTTCTTCTTGATACCTTTAGAGTCTAATAAAAAATATTCCCTATATCGAAAAAGTGACTTTCAATATAAGAAGAAATGTATGTAGCGATATATATATATATATATATTCATAGATTTTTTTTTAAAACTTCTTCTAATATATCAACGTATATACGGTGAAATTTCAAAACCAAGTCCATATGGGCTCACGTCTATTTTAAGTACAGCGCAGCATTTCTAATCCAGTTTCATTTACAACGTGTTTATCTCCGGCAAAGTTGATGTTTTCATTATCTGTCTATATTTCTGAGATGAGGTATTATGTACACTATTTACATTATTCGGACTATTATACTCATATTTGTAGCCATATTTATCACAACGTTTCTGTCGTTGTACGCTCCGGCCTTCTTCAGGTGGTTGAAATGTTGAACTGAACCCTTTATTTCGCTCAGTGGGGTAGACGGTTCTAGTTCCACGTGACAGGTCTAGTGGCTGTCAGATAATTCAGCTCTCCACGTTCTCCACTGCCTTAACCAGGTATTGAACTCACAACTAATCTAACCAACGTTTTTATCCACTGTGCCATGTGTCCTTAAGTCCATCTGTGTATGAATTTCTGGGACTTATAAATTTAATGTCTTCAGCAACCATTTTATCAGTGCTCACATTGCAGTTTTTGCTGTTATCATTGCATTTTTTTTTAAAACCAGAAACGTTGTGATAAATATGGCCACAAATATGAGGACAATAGGCCAAATAATGTAAATAGCTGTTTTCATGTTTGCATAAGTGAGATTCAGATTAAGCCAAATAAATTTCAGTCTTAAAATGTTGTTGCCCGAGTCTGGAGGAATATATGACGTCATTCCGGTTTTTGAATTGGCTGATGGCATCTGGAATGAAATTGAAAATTCCTCTGTATGCGACTTCAGTGTTTATGATATTTAAACCATTAAATTTCCTGATCTTTGATTCCGAAACTTAGCGACAAATATGATGTTTACGATGGCTAAAGAAATTATCTAAGCTATGTTTCACGCTTCGCTGGTGTATAAGGATATTGCAATAAATCAATATTGGTATGAAAGTTAATGCCACTGGCTTCATATGCGCTCTCGCTATGGCAACTGAAGAATTCAGAGTAAGATTTATTAGAACTGTCGTAGAGATGAGAGCATTGATATTTTTATCTTTATTCCCTAAATGCAAATTTATTTGTCTATATATCTACGTGCTGTTGGTTGGCCCTACTATTTCCATAATTCAATTCAGCGCCAGTGTTTCGTGTTCAAGCCATGGTTAAAGCAAAATCAGAAATTATTATGTTTTAACATTTTTAACAGCAAGAATCGCTCTGTACAAGGCCCGCTGGCCACTCAAGGTAGAGTGAGGTAGTTTGTATGGATAGGAATAGACGGTAAAGGCTAACTATAGACATAAACTGGTTAAGATTTTAGTGATCGGGGAAACATCCCCTCTTGAGAGTCAATGCCGTAAAAATGTAGTTCGCGGGAATACTCTGGTTGAGTTGAAATTTACTTCTTGCCGATGGAATACGGGGGGGTAATGTGGATGGTTCGCTACGATTTACGTAGCATGGCGGGTCCTAGCCATAAAGCTTAGACGTGGCGGAACCAAGGAATGTAGTTTGTCCGAGCACTTTCCATAGAAGTAACGATGTGAGAAGTGAGAGACTCGCTATATCTTGCCTGTGAGAGAGAGGTTGGAGTGTGGAAAATAAATATTCTCCAACAAGGACCCACAGACACTTTTGAACTCTATGAAGCCTAGAAAGTTAGGAGTAGTCAATTTCCGCCCAACTTTAGCAACAGTACTCCAATTTGGTCTTGGTCTTATATCATGATAGAGCATTTCACATCGTGTGAGCTACTTACTGGATAGGTACAATGAACCGATCATTTCACCTGCATCTTTAACGATGGATCGTATATAAAAGTTTCACTTGATGTCGGGTGTGAGTTTGAGGCCTAATATCCTATCAAGGTACGGTACCTCCTTGAGGGGAAATCCATTCATCACGACTGGCGGTAGTTCGAGGTTTGATCGGCAGTGATATAATATTACTAGTTTAGCCAGTAATTTCCATTTCGGTTATTTGGGATATATATTATAGTTATTTTTGATTCAGCTTTTATTACTAACAATTTTGTATTATGAAGCTATATATATATAATTTTTCTAGCTGCGATACTCTTCAATTTCTGAGACTCAGAGTAATTTACTTTTAGTCAGATTGCGAGGCAACTAATTTATACTGATTTGTTATTTTGTGTGTTACAGCGATTATTCTGAGATTTGAAAGAATGGCGTAATTGAATCTTCCTACTTACAAAAGAATCAGGATAATTGTGTTATCCTTTGTACTACTGCATATTTGCTGACTATAGGTCAGTGTCAATAAATAATGAAGAAAATAACATTGTTGTGTCTGTCGTTACATTTCCTGTTAATTCCTGAACTCCGATCATTAACATTTCTTGATCTCAATGCAAATCCCATAGGCTGACTACTAAAATTTGCTTATTAAACTCTGCGTTAAAGCGCCTAACTCTTCATACGAACAAATTTAGCAGCGTATAATATTCTGTAATTACATTTAATTTGATGTCACATATTAGGGAGAAATAGGAATGTATTTAGTAAAGTTAATGAGTGCAAGGACGATGTAAAAATAATTTATATATAGGATTTGTCAAAATATAACAGTTGGGATCTACTGATTTATATAGTTTTGCTAAAAACCGCCTCTTAATATTTTCAAATTCATGTAGATATAAGGTATCTATCGATCGGTCCATGATCATTAAATATGTTCATTAATATGTTCATATCTATCTATGTTCATATACATTTATGACAAATAAAGTAAACTGAATGAAAACATGTCCATGTAAGTAAAAGGTGTTTATTTCATTTTATTTTCAGTAAAA
The DNA here is from genome assembly GCA_963932145.1 of Acanthosepion lycidas. Classification (NCBI taxonomy): domain Eukaryota; kingdom Metazoa; phylum Mollusca; class Cephalopoda; order Sepiida; family Sepiidae; genus Acanthosepion; species Acanthosepion lycidas. The sequence continues at coordinate 125,983,929 of OZ010571.1, forward strand.
TAATTCTCAACTGACATAAAGACGTTGTTATGTTATGTTCAAGTGATTTCGGTCATCGTACGTTTTAAGAGTTTTTCCACATTTTTCATTTGAAAACTGGAAGAATGAGAAAATATTAAAGATACAGAACTACTCAATTGAATTCTATTTTTTGCAAGCTTTGAATTTATTGAGTATTTTTCTTCATGCTTTATTTCATACCTAAATGACATCGTAACGCTTCAAATACAAGAATTGTCGATTAAACAGAAACAAATGATTTTCGTTTATTTGCATCTGTATAGTACGAATCAACTTTCCACCTTTGCGCAGAAGGGTAACCATCTTTTAGCAAAATGCATACAGAGACCAATAAAAAAAATATTTTGTATATCGAATAAATGACATTAATATGAGAATATATGTCCATAGCGTTGTATATAGTCATTGTTTTTTTTGTAATGATTTATCATTTCCTTTAATATATAAAGTTAAATGTTGTTAAAATTCTAAACGCAAATCATAATACTTTTATGTATATTGAGGCTTACGCAACATACTTAATCATGTTCTTTTACACTAAGTTTCTCTCTAACAAAGCAGTAGCTTTTAAGTTTGAATAAGTGATGTCCCGAGTAAGATAAACTCATTTCCGTCTGAGATCATTGGTGCACTCTCATTTTCAATCGCCTGATGCTAAGTGTAATGAATTTAAGAATACCCCATTTAGAGACTTCTGTTTTTAAGATATTTGAACCATCAAATTTCTAATATTTTCTTTAGAATCTTATTGACTAATAGGATGTTAACATCACAGTGACTAATATAATGATTTAATCTTAACAACAATATTATATATATATATATATATATATATATATATATATATATATATATATATATATATATATATATACAGTATTAATTAAAGATCGCTATAGTCTCGAAGTAAACTTCCTTAGAGTCCGGCGTCCTTGTAACTGACTTCTAACGTCAACTCAATCACAGTGTCTATGTACTTTCCACTCTGTTTCTCCACCCTGTTCCCTTACACCTCTACTCTCATCTCTGACTGACTGTGGCTATTTTATGGCAGCAGAACGAGTCTATTTATATCAGAAAAGGGTGGACCCCATAACAATATATATATATATATATATATATATATATATATATATATATATATATATATATATATATATATATATATATATATATATATATATATGTATATATATATATATATGTATGTGTGTTTGTGTATGTGTGTGTATGTGTGTGTGTGTATTATACAATGGGAATTAAGATTACATTAGGTTAATGAACATTTTTACCTTGTAAATTGAAATAAAATTTATAAGAATTTTTCAAACCAGTCAATGGATGATAAATTATTGAAATAAACCTATCCAAAGAGAAGAATGGAAGAAAAATAGAAAAAGAAAAAGAAAAAAAAAGAAGAAAGCAAATAAAAAAGGAAGTAATTTAAGTCTGGATATGAGGTATGTTTAGGGGAGAACGTAAAATAAAGTGAGGCGTAGAAAAAAGAGCGAAGAAATGTAAAAGAAAATAAGGGAGAGAAAAACAGCGTACCCACTAGGAACAAAAGCCAGTCCAGAAACCCCTCATAAATCTATTAACAAAAATATGTATAATAATAAAAAGTTATATTCAAGTAAATTATTACGCAATATATTTATAAAATTATAATAAATATTATGTAATTATTATTTATCAAATAAATTAAACCCTTATTCATTCATTGTATTATATAATAGATGTTAAATATTTATTTTTTCAATGTAGATGTGAATTATTTTATATAGGTTTAACTTTAAATATGTTGATTTAAATGTAGATTTCAAACTAGATATTTCCTTAGATAATTACAATCATTTCAGTATATTGATTTCAGTTTTATTTTTTCCTCTTATTTTTTCTGATATAATATTTATTTTAATATACCTTTAATTATGAATTAACTCTTTTATATAAATGAGTTTACCTCTTTATTTAATATCATATTATTTTTGTTCATAGATTTTTGAAGGGTTTCGGGACTACATTCTGTCTGCTACTGGGTATAAAATAAATAGGACATTTCTTCTCTCTTTTTTCCTCCCTACTATTTTCTCTTACTTTCTCCGCTAAACAATCCTCATATCCAGACTTAAACTACTTTCTTCTTTTATTTGCCCCCCTTCTTCTTTTTTCCATTTTCTTCCCTGCTTTCCTTCTTCTGTCGTCCAATTTTATTTCCAAAATTTATCATCCATTGACTGTTTTGAAAAAAATCCTTGTAAATTTTGTTTCAATTCACAAAGCGAAAATAATCATTAATCTAATGTAATCTTAATTTCTGTTGTATAAAATATATTGCTCTGTTTAATTAAAACATTGAGCTCTATGTGTGAATCAGTTTTAATATTTAATATTTATATTGTATTAATAGGATTTACTTGGGTTATATACCAAGGGATTTTTACCTATATATATATATATATATATATATATATATATATATATATATATATATGTGTGTGTGTGTGTGTGTGTGTGTGTGTGTGTGTATATTTTCAAATAAGTAATTGACGTTTTATTCATTAATCCGACAGATTTAGACGTTATTTTAGTGGATGTCCAATTTTGAGTAGACGCTACGTTTCCTTATTAGACTGTATATTGTTTTTATTGCCGTGTTGACGGATTCAACGTTTTAAAAATGCTACACTCATAAAAAAAGAAAATAACACATTCAGAAGGAAAATCCTCGAGACTACCGCCATTGAATATCATCTAAATATTAATCTACACCCAGGCATTTTTCCAGTATTACCTTTGCTAACAGAATTACAACTCTACGAAGCAAACGTACACAACTGTATCAAGAAATCAAAAGAAAATGGTTGAATCTGTCAACACAACAATAAAAACAATGTCTCCACACGTGATAATACTTGACGTAATATTCAGTTGACAATATGAATACATCAACGTTTCTTCTGACTGCTAAGAACATTTTCTTTTTTTGTTAATAGTTACAATATTTTTGCATTAAAAAATCCACATTGGACGAAACGCATCGTCTAATAATACAGATATCCTAGTGTTTCTTACCTTTATACATATTGTCTTTTTCTACAGGTTAAATCTGATAAATTTTTCATTTATATTTAAATAGATACATACATACGTACACAGATATGAAATCATCTTACTTTGTTATGTTCTATGTGTGCATTTAAATGTTTGATTGCATTGGCTCATTTTTACTTGGACGAAATATACTTAAGTTTCAGAACAGGTCAACTATTGAGTTTTACATAATGTTTACGTTAGCTTTCTGGGCTCAATATATTCTGAGGTATAAAATGAATCTCAGTATAGAGAATGATAGACATATTCGATCAGGGATTAGACAGTGCCTGATTTCAATAAGTTTTCCTTTGCTTCCCTGTAACCTGCACACGGTCAAAGGTGGACTTCACATTCAATCACCAATGGTGACTATTCGGTGGAGATGTCACTGGAACGGATTTCATTCCAGCCTTTTAGAAACGAAGTTATAATTCTGATCTGTAATACAGATTTATACTCACAATTCAAACAATTCTGACAGATAAAACCAGGCTCAGAAAGTAGATGTCTATGAAAAACGCTAGTTTATGATTAGAGTTAAGTCCTGCTACGTGGAAACAATTTTTACAGATGTGATATTAATTTTGGAAGATTTTCAGTAGGATATTCCTTCCCAAGTATATGTATATATGTTTGTGTCAATATCACGTTGATTAATTGGTTCTCGGTCAGTCAACGAAGTTAAGGAACATCGAGAATCGCAAGAACTTAGATCGAGAATGTCAAGTGCTGGGACCTTGGGGACGTGCGAGTGCTGTAATGAATAGTGGCTTGGAATAATATACCGGAGAACCATGGTCGTCTTCCATTTTTGATGCTTACATTCACTTACGCGCGAGTATTATTGGGAAATGTATGAAACTACGTTTTATCCTCCTAGTTATGGGTTAAATGGTAAAACTTGTATTTGAAAAAAATAGAAAAAAAAGCAGTGCAAGTTACATGTTCTTCCAAACTCTTCCCTGGTGCCCTGAGCCAATATGGAGGTGAAGCTTCACCAAACCACATGACAATGCCATCCATACGAGAGATTGATCTGTGATGGTAGTAACTGTACACGTGCATACAAACACAAACACATTCACACAACCGCACATATATATTTGTGTGTGTGTCGCAAAACTGAATTGCAGACTAAGAGAAGAACTGAGGTACATTACAAAGAATACTATGGATAGAGAATGTGAGAAACCAAGAACTATTCAAGAAAATGAGAGCAAACATTCACTTATACTTACAATCAGAAAGAGTCGAACATTCTGTGGAAAATAAGAACTTGTATAAGTTGGCATTCACAGATCATACTGAATGAAATCATGGTAGAAAGAAACATCGAGTAACCGACCAAACAATATATGCAAATGGATGAATGAAAAGTGAGTGGGAATGATAGTACTAATATCAATATTGCTGAAGACTATGAATTTTAAGAAGTTCTGTAGAGCAACTATCCTCTTCGACGACAGGACACGATAGATAAAAGAATAATTTGTAATTTATGTTAGATTGTGTAAGGTTTAATCTAGGAGCTATTTAATGACCAATTTTTGATGGATAACCCAATTAGAATCGATCTAACAACTTTACGTAGTTGTGCAACTATTATAACCTCGCCAAAATTATATAATGATTTATAAAGATAATAAACTTTCACAAGATCATACAATATAATCGAAATTTAGTGCATATCTCTAAGTGGCATCTGGAAAATTCTCAACCCAACCAAGGTGCGAAAAATGCTGATAATATTTCAGATGAAGCCACCAAATACAGCTTCCCTGATGCAACCTATTCGCAGAAATGCACACAGGTACACATATTCGCATATACATACATACATACACACACACACACACACACACATATATATACATATATATATATAATATATATATATATATATATATATATATATATATATATATATATATATATCAGTGCATGTATAACCTTGAATATATTAGGTTGGTGCAAAAATAATTTCGTTTTCTAACATATGTTACTATGTGAGAAAACGAAATTATTTTGCACCAACCTAATATATTATATATAATGGCATATTGAAAGACGTGCTTTCTCTCAAAATTCTTGACAAAACTCTTTCAGTCACTACCCCAACGCCGTAACGGAAATTGTTCTGATGGGCTTTCCTGATTGTTACGTCCATTTCCCAAATTTACTCATAAAACTGCACTGGAAGCTAAGGTCTCATAGTTTCACTGCTAAAAATACGATATAAAAAGTTAAGTTCCATAATAATAATTTATACTGTCGCACATCTCTCTTGTTAAGGGTTAGGGTTAGGGATATATTCTGTCTCTTTGATCCTTGTTCATTTATGCGCTCCCCGACAATTTTCTTTAACTTCCGTAACCCTTACCTTTTAATGGCTTTATCTTTTTGCTTGGAACGAAATAATAACAAAATCCGCATGCTTATCAATTGAAAATCTCAAGAAGTATTAAGTTTCAAATTCTATAGACATGCATCAATGATCAATAAAATTTAAATAAGCGGATACTCTATTTCAAAGACTAGCATTATTTTTATCAATTTAGACTAATTTTAGACAAAGAGTTCTACATTCGAGAAGTGCAAGAGAAGAAAGTTTTAGAATAGAATTTAGTGTTGCATGTCGCTATTTAAACAGTAAAATGATGATAGATTTAGTCGATCTCGTAGTACGCTCAAATTTATGAAGTCAAGGTACTGAGGATGAAAGCTTATGAAAACAATTATCATGAAAATGTTTACAGAAAATTGTCAGGAAGGCTATGTTAAGGTTGTGTGGTCTGCGGCTGAAACAGAGATACCAGGTCAGGACAGATAACATTGTATACTCTTCTTTAGATTACGTCAAGAATCTCAGCTATATAGACGTAATAGCAGACCAGATGTGACAGCAATATTCAATGTAGAAACGAATAGTAGACTTATAAACGTACAATATATATACAGTACAACAAATCTTCTCGAAGAAAGTTTAGTTATTCGTTCAATATAATCGTTCTAACTCATATCAATATTAAACATAAAACCGTGAGGACACAATTAAACGCTGGCGGTTGGCATCAACCATGCTGATGGAGGGCAAAAATGATTCAAAACAACAGTTTCAATTTAGATGCGTTAAAATTTACAAGTCATTTGTTGCCCCAGATAACAACATATCGGAAATAAATTGTCGAGACCAGTTAACAACTTAAATGAATCGAACATATCAGACTTATCATTAAGACCGGATGAAATAATTTTCATTAACATATATACCGAGTTGCAAACTGATGCCCTCGGGAATGTCTTTGATGAAGATAAGAAACCAAGTAGGTCCAAACATAGAGCCATTGAGGACAAATGTATTAATGTTAAAAGATCAAGAAGAGTGGAATTTCAATGCTATCTCATTAAGTGATTTCCTGAGAAAGATTTGATCGAATCAAGAATTCCGGTGGAGAAAATCCTTTAGTTTGTGAAGATGAAAATCAGGATTTAAAGATCTGTGTCTGCTTTTGTAAGCGTATGATGGTTTCTGCTATGCTTATAATCTTGATATATAGGACATTAAACTTGACCAACAAACATTCGATTTACTTGAATTCATTCTCTGTTGGGGCCAAGCATCTTTCAGCACCCGTCGAAAAAAGTATTTCCTTTTTATACATTATATGTTGAAATTAGTAAAATACAAGTTTTGATTTTTTTTCATGTTTGTCTGATACCGTACGTTCTATCAAAAATAACTTTTTCTTCTGATTTTGACATTGAATTCAAAGTCTAATTACGCGGTGATGGGGACCAGAAGTTAAAAATAGTGAAACCGGATGATTCTTTTAGGAACATGAGGCGGTAGTATGGTGTGTAATTACAGAGGAATGAGAGATTAATCAAAGCTTACACTCAAACGGTGTATCACAAGAGAAGATCAGTTTATTTCTGGTAATTTTACTAGATGACAATATCTAAACTCATGACGCAAAGGCGACACAACCAACGATGACAAAACTGTAATGGGTTCTTCTCTAACATCTGGCAACTTTGTTTCGTTTCATACAATGGTTTATAAAACAGAAATTGAAAAACATTCACCATACTAAAAATCTCTTTAAGTGTTAATCCAATCTACACTACTCTAACCATATACAACTTAGGTTTTACCCAACATTTAGAAAACTAATAAACGGAGTCACAGAAATATTTGTGCGAGTCATTTGTTCGATTACGACAAGAAGAGCAACTTTAAATAAAACAAAAATCGATTTTACACAGGGAAGATATTCCAGTAAACCGTACCATCTTCTGGGAATGAACAGCGGGCAGTCGGATAAAGGACACCAAAGTTGAATTTAGTACAAGACAGAGATACGTTTTCTCAATGGATTTTCTTAAATTATACAAACTGTCGATCCTAAGAGAACTAGTATATCGTCTAGGATTTATTATCATCAGACATAATGCTAACAGAACAAAATGCGCAAATCGCACTGAGTTAATAATGGATTCTGAAAGAAAAATGAAGGATCCGCTATACAAGTTAATCCTTTTCATATGGATTTCTTTTACTAACAGATACCTTTAAGAAAATATTTTTTCAGCAAAAAAAAAAAAAAAAAAAAATCTATGCGACGTATTGGTTGCGTGAAAATCAAGTAGTTACACAAATTTATATGCCTGGGTAGGATAGTAACTTACGACAAGAGAGCATGATACAGAATCGAAGTTGCATAGAAAGAGTGAAATTATTAGCTTACATTAACATGTCCCTTAAACAATGACATATAAGTAATATCAAAATAATGACTGCTGGAAATTGCCTTTATAGATGAAAACCTGTATAGCGAGATATGCTTACAGTGACATGATTAAAGTTTTCAGCCAGGAGAAATAAACTTGCGATTCCTTCCTGGCTTTTGCTGCTTTGCTCGTATGAAATGGCGCTTCAATTTCTTGAAAATGGTAGACATTTTTGTCAATCTGATTGAATTCTAATAGTAGAAGTAGTCCTTTCTCTAATATTTGATAGTATTTTGGACCATTCAACCGCTCGACAAGAATCAGTTCAGATTTCCTTCCAAACCAGACAGAGTGTCACACTATTACTCCAATCCCTCTATGTTTTACAGTTACCTGCAGACACGCAGTGTTTCAAATCTCATTCTGATTTCTCCAAACAACCCTGTCTCGAGTTCGAATATTGGCAGAATTTACTTTCATCTGGCCAAATTGCAAACTGCCAAAATTCATAATATTTACTCTCAAATTCTCTCACTTAGGCCATACGCCTGTTCCGGTTAATCTCTGATATCAAGGACTTCTTTCTTACAACACTTCTTTGATAGCGTAGCTCTTTCAGAGTCTTTCTCATCACATATGGCCACAGCTGTGACGCTCTGACGACGGTTTCTGATGAACTCCCTCTTCAGCTCCCATTTGGTTCGCTCAGACACGATGCTTCGTCTTCCTGGAAGTTGTTCCACAAGACAATGGCTTTAAATTTCTTGACAATATTATTAACCGTTTGATGATTGACCTGGAAAAATCCTAGCAATTTCTCTATTTGACCTGCGACACTGATGCCAGCCTATTATTTGCCCTTCTTGAAATTCACCAATTTTTTTACTTCAGCGAACTTTCATTGCAAAATATAAGTCATCTATCGTTCATAGATGAGCGTAGCTTGATACTAACACGGTATTTTCTGAAAAAAAAAGACTATTACACAAGCCAAAAATTGCTCTAATCAAGGGTGATTACAACTTATAGCCCACTGTATACTGATATTTATATGAATAACATCAGAATATGAGAGCAATATGTAAGTTTTATAGAAGATTGGAACTATAAAGAAGATTTATATTTTCAATCAAAAAAGGGACCTTGAAATATGTATGAGAGATAAAGAGAAATGTGTGCGTCTAGAATTTAACGCTCATAGTCAAGTGAAGCTAGGTTAAACAACAACATCTACTTGTGTGGATAGATGGCAGGACAGCGACAGATGGCTGGGGTAAAGGCTTTAACGTTAACGCAAAAATTAAATTTGTAGAACGCCATGATAGCCAAATCCCACGAAGGGATATTGCACATAAAATAACGTCACGCATAAGATGTTACGAGTTTGATGAATTTTAATAGATTTTACAATTTTTCCGTTATTAATCAGATTACATATACCCCAAGAAAAAACTTTTGTAATAAAGATTGTTATAAACGCGTGAAGTGTTTACAAAGACGAACAATTTGAAGCAGCACGAAAAAACTTTTTGGAAGAACATCAAAATAATAATGACTTTAATTGAAAATATATATTTCATGTTCATGAACTATTGGTCGATGTCCTTGAGCAATTCCTCTTGTTAAATAATGAATATTATTGTACAAAACAGACTCTAAAGTATTGCATACCAAAATTTACTTTTGAAGTCTGTCGATGCAAAGGCAAACAGGTGTCATTTAAAACCACTATATACAAAAATTCGTTAACTCTACTGAATCGACATGAATAATATCTACTTGTTTCATTCAAAGTATAAAATATTATTAAACGTCCATAGCATAACGTATTAACATTAAATGACTTTGGATTTATTTTTTTTTAGTATCCACATTCGGCTTCTATATCAATAACAGAATAATATATTTCAAACCTGAATATTTTATGTATTAAAAAAAAGCTAATTGGCCAACAGGCATACTTCACATAATCGGGTTTATTTGCTAAAATATATTTTGAACAACTTTTATTTTTGTTCTGTGTGGTTTTAAATACAATATATATATATATATATATATATATATATATATATATATATTCGTCATTGAAATATTCAATCCACACGACTTAGAAGGCAAGGTTGAATATGATTTCGAAAAAGTTTTACTGGCAGTGAAATTATAGGTCACTATAATGCAGATAATTATATGATCTCTTGAGCAAGATATTTACTGGAGTGCAGGCTTCATTGACGATGTTTTAATCTAAAACGTATATTCTTTCGTGATATTGATCTTTCACATTTTAAAAACACTTATTTAATGGAAAAGCCAACCAGCCTCTGTTTAATCATTTAAAGCAATATATATGTGAATGGAAATTAATTTCCAAGAAAAGATCTCATATAAACAATACTATTGTACGTAACAGAAAAAAAATTGAATTCAATCGTGTAAACACTGACGAATAATATAGGATAGCAAAGAGTACATATCAACGTTTAATAATAAAAATAATTTATTCATGAATATGAGATAATGTGTCATTCAAATATATATTTAGGCATATTGTTTGGATATATTTATCAGCACATATTTGATAACCTTCATTAATTTTCATAATAAAAGCATACAATTTAACATTATTTTCTATGACGGTAAAACATTTTAATAACGGTAAGATGAAATTGATAAGATATATGTTATATATGATAAGCTAATTAATATTGATATTATCTGCTAAAATTCCCAAGATATAAAATGTATGATATTACAGGTGTAAATTCATATGTGAAGTTCCCATGACATATTCCCGTATAATATATGCCATATATATAATATATCATGTGATGACATATGCTATCTATTATGCCCTGTTCTGGCATCTCGTCTACAGTCGCTCTCTCACAGACGCGCCGTCGCCTCTCACTTTCTTTTTTACAAATACTTTCATGGTAATTGCTCCGAGGAGCTGCATTCGCTGGTTCCCAGACTTCATGAATTCAAGCGCCCTACGAGGCTGGCATCCCGCTCTCACCCTTTCACTGTCGAAACTCCTAAATGTAGCCGTCTCTTCTACTTCAGTAGCTTCATGTCTCGCACATCTCGCCTGTGGAACTCCCTTCCCTATTCCTGTTTCCCTGAGAGCTATTCAAATGTAATGTCAATCGACATCTCCAGTTGCCTTCATCTATCCACTATCCTTCTCCTCATCCTTTCCTCTATCACTCCTATTTGATCTTGCTCCAAATCTTCTGTAACCCCTTGCGTCCTAGTGGCTTCCCGCCTTGCTTGGGGTAAAAAGCTTAAAATCTATCTATCTATCTCTCTCTCTCTCTATATATATATATATATATATATAGATATATATATATATATATATATATATATATATATATATATGTATGTATGTATTATGCTGATATTTATATACACAAATAAAAATGATATTATAAGCGGGAACTCACATGATTTATATAATATATTATTTGTTGAAATTCAGAGAAATATCATTTTATATTTCCACGACATTATAAATTGAAATGTAAATTGAATATATCGTGTATAGAGTAATATTAAAAGTTCTACATGTATCGGTTAGTCATTACTGCTGTAAAAAAGATTTGCTTACCTAATAAAGTCTGATTTAACGTACTTGATAAGTAAAGATTTCTTTCTCGTATGTACTGAATAAACTTTATTTTTTATTTCTTTTCTCGAACCAGAAACCCGTCTGTTTCATTGGATGTAACTGCTTGTCGATAAAAATTACTCCAACCAGTAAACTAAAGAATGAAAATATTTATACTTTCTCGGAATTAAACGTTTTCAAAAGTATGAACTGAAAGGCAAATGAAGGATTCGAAATATCAAGACCAGATTTTGTTCAGAAGGTAAATATCAAGACAGCAAAGAAGCGAAGTCAGTGAGAATATAGACGCGAAACATTGCAGAGTAGACTATTCAATTCTCGCAGTCCGGTGCTGTTTACTTATCTGTCTTCGTCTACAACTTGAAGATGCCTAGATAAGCGTTGGTTGGTGATGATTATCCAAATGAATAATTTCCTTCGATTTCAAGGCTTGTCTTACTCTGTCTCAAATGTTTGCTGAGGCGAGGAACACCCAATATTTACCTAGTACCTCATTAACTCCAATGAGCCGGCTGCTAATTTGGCTGTTCACTCTCTCAACTCGCCCTCAGGATTTGAAGGAAATGAGCAGAGAGGAGCGCCCAGCCGTTCTTGTTCAGTTTTCAACCTCAATGAATAGAATCATTTTCTCCCCTTAGTGCATTTAAAATTTTCTCCATTTTAAAATGGATTAGAATCGTTGTTGTGAATATGAATCATATCTTTCAGAAGCCCTAATGTTTGCAATTTCTTTCCAATTTTTAGACTGGTTCTAATGCAAAATTACAAAAAGGAGTGTGGATAATTAAATATAGATGACAAATAAAGTGAGTATATGCAAAAATATATATGGTTATTTATGATTTGGAAGCTAAGTATTTTTGTGTCTACACAGAACGCTTTAGTTAACCTATTTATATAGAGTAAAAAATAATCATTGGTATTGATTTATTGAAGCTGGTTTGGTTTCAGATTTAAAACAATTCAACTATTTTATACTTCTCCAGGTTCATATATATAAGGAACTTCTGTAAACGTAAGGAACAAATATCATTCGAACTGTTGCGATGATAAAAAAATGCTGGATATTACTCCGATTAAAACAATGTATAATTATGATATTTTGTCAATTCAAAAATTCAGATAAATATTTAAGGGTTGATAAACGATAGAAACAGATGATAGTTTGCCTATCTTGATTCAGAACATAATTTGATATTATCATGAAATGTAATTTCATATAAAAATAACATCTTTAGGGAAGTTATAGTAAACGAACCATTTGTTTTCCATTTGGAGAGGTTTCCACAAAATTATTATTAGAATATTCATTTCTATATTGCACACGCTTTCATTTAATGAGTTAACAATAGCATATGTGTTTTCCGTCACAATATTTTTCGAACTTTCCTATCTGTCTAGTTATAATAGATAAATGTAATATATTCATTTAATAGATTAATACGTATAATATATGAGCATAAACACATTACAGTTAACGATTCAGTGTTGTGTTAATTACTTACTTAACGGCTAAATTATTTTGTTAATGTCAACTTCTTACGAATATTATATGAAATTTGCATTGCGCTTTTTGGAGTTTTACGAAACTAAAATTTACATTTAACCATTTCTAATAATATTGGTGTGAAATTGCTGTAAATATAAGAAAGTGTATTATTTCAACTAAAAATGAAGATTATATAAGTATTACCTGAGAATGCTACTCGATACGACATTTGCAACTGAAAATAGAACTATACATACCGACACCAGGTAATTTAATTAATGGTATTTAAGGGCGTCTATGGAAGTGTGAGAGAATATCAATTATTTTAATTAAAGGTTTGAGTTTGTTTATTTTGTGTTACGGCATATCAAACTTTTTCAACTAATTTAACGCCGTATTCTGTCGTTTTCATACAATGAACATTGATAACCGACCCATGTTCAAAAAATTCAGAAGATTCAAAATGACAAACATACAGCTTACACGAAAGTCAAAAATCCACATAAGTCCAGTTTGAAAGAATGTATATATTAGGTTAGGTACCTCCATGCGTTCGCTAAAAAAAAGCCCATAGTCTGATGAAAAAGACGTCAAACTTGATGAAAACAAAATTTTATCGCCAAAATGTTTATGCTACTATTAAGAGTAAAGAACAAAGTAATTTTTAATTATTTTTTAAAATTTTTCTGTCTTTATTACAACATTCTAACTTTCGATTGAAAAACCTTGTTTCTCGTCATCACCGGAAGTCCCGTAAAAATAACATAGCGAATTTTTTGTCCATTTTTTTTCTTATGACACACATTAAATTTGAAAATCTTGCAAAAATAGAAATAATTGTCAGATTTTAATGAAACTTTCAGAAACTATTCAGGAATGATGGAAATTATTATAAATATGTTATTTTTTTTTAAAGTCATTATAAATATATATATATATATATATATATATATATATATATATTACACCCCCATAAATAAATTAATAAAAACTCTAAAAATGCATGCTCGAAGCACGCAAGTCATTATATTAGTTAAAAACACAAGGCTTTGAGGAAAGTAAATCATGTTTTTTTTTTTTTAAAATCTGACCTCGTAAACCTAAAATCGTCTCTGAATTGTAACATACAAAACCCAATAAAACAAAGATGCTATTTAATTTTAAATGCTTCCAGTTGCTTTTATTTGTTTTTAACAATATGCATAATATTGTCTGAAGGTAAAAAACCTTTTTCGATGAAAAATGAATTTTTAAATGAATTAAATTGTTATTTCATAAATTATTTTATTATTTTTACATAAAGTTACTAAAAGTTGTTAAATATTCTAAAATTAGCGGTACGGGTGAATCCTTTATATAATTTTTTTTTAGGTACCTGTATCTGTACAGATTCTAAATAGCACAAGGTTTATATACAGTCAATGAATCAGCAGTGAGAATAATCTTACTGCTTTTTACCCTATGTGGGGAAAAAAAAAGTTAAATCAAATGTACGGAGGCCCGGAAGAAACATGATACAATAAAAACACCACGTGACTTGATTTGTACGGCACTGTTAACGGCCTTTACATTTATATAAAATTACTTTAAAAAATTATAATAATTTCCATCATTTCTGAAAGTTTCATTAAAATCTGACAGTTATTTATATTTTTGCAAGATTTTCAAAATTAATGTGTGTCATAAGAAAAAAATGAATAAAAATTTGCCATGTTATTTACTAGAGTTCCGGTGATGAAGAGAAACAAGATTTTTCAATCAAAAGTTAAAACGTTCTAATAAAGACAGAAAAAATTTAAAAAATAATGAAAAATTACTTGTTCTTTCCCCATAATAGTAACATAAACATTTTGGTAAAAAAATTCTGCTTTCGTCAAGTGTAAGGCCTTTTTTTCATGCTATGCCTACTTAAAACTAACGAGATAAATTGTTACTTATGATCTTCTGTACTATAAATTTCCGCACGTAATATGTCAGTGCGTGATGAAAAACAGCCACATGTCATTTGTCAATCAACACCGCAGTTCAGATCGGCTTTCTCCCATTTGAAAAAACATGTTTTCATCACAGAAAATAAGCAATCTTTGTTTCAAAATATATTAAATAAACTTTATAATTTCTAATTTTTTTTAAATTATTTAAAAAAAAATCATAATTGATTTTTTAAATAAATTTTAAACGGCAACATTCACTTTTGTAAACAAATGTTAAAAAAACGGGAGATTAACGATTTTCTGTCAATTTTTCCAATTAAAAAAAATAGAAGATATTTAACGAAAATTTTGGACGTGCTAGAAATTATTAAAAAATCTAAAAAAATATTAAAAAATACTTTGATCATTCCCCTTGATAATAACATTAACATTTAGACGATAAAAAATTATTTTAATCAAGTTTAAGGCCTTTTTTATTCATTGTATGCTATTTTTTTATCGATTTCACAAACATACCTATATTAGGTTGGTGCAAAAATAATGACGTAGTAATGTCGTTTTTTGACGTTAAAAATACGTCAAAAAACGACATTATTACGTCAATATTTTTGCACCAACCTAATAGTTGAATATAGGGGTAGTAAAATGCTGACACCCTTTTCTGGTGTGGTGACCTCTCTGCACGATTATACTCACATTGTATACTTGAAGACTTCTAGTTAAATTTATGTTTTTAAAATAATTATATTCTTGATGTTGTCATATATTTATCAATGAATGTAGGTCTAAATTAGTTTATGTCTGCGAATTGCATCAGATATGAGTGAAACATTTCTAAAATGTAAAATGTAGGAATATCTTTCACTGCTTCATGATTAGGTAGATATCGAGTAACTGTTAGCATATATTTGCTGTTTGTATCAGTTTGATATTCGCTGCATTCTCCTGCAATATTTTCAGTCCTGTCTACAATTAACTGTATTATATATCCACAAGCAATTAGCCATGGAATATTTAATTAACATGTCTACATATCGTGGTGAAATTATGTTGTATATTGCTGACATATTCTCATAGTCTATTTCCTAGACCAAATCAAAACACATGGTTCAGAATCATCGTGAGAGGCAAAACATCTGTCTGTAGACTTGCTCTAACGCACTCTTCGTCTGCGATGTTTTTTACAAAGAAAATATCGTACCAGTGTAATGATATCGTCTTAGACATTTGTGTTTGCTGGCTGTAAAACGATATTTAATAAGTTAGTCCGAGGAAATATTATCTTGTTTAATGAATACTTGACAAGGATGAACGAGAATCAAACGAAGGGGAACATAGTTAATTACTGTACTTTGTCTGTTTAGCAGAGGGGATAAATAGTGTTATCTAAAATGAGAACAAACAGAATATAATATGTTGATTAAATTAAATCCTATATATATTTCAGACGGTCGCGTCATTCAATGGAATGTTAGTAAGTTAATGCTTATATTAATTCTGTTAGCGAAGAATTCGATTCGCCATTAATTACATCATTATTGAGAAGTGATTCATTGTATGATTATCTCTTTATAATATAAAATATATGCAGCTCAATTTAATATGTTTACGAAAAACAACTGATGCACTGTACGAAATGCCGAAAAAAAAGCTAAGACACATCACTCTTTTAATAGTACTATATACTTAGTTCATATCCCGTTAACTGGAAAACACTTGCAAAAAAAGAATTCGTAGATTTACCACATTCCAAAATTCATACAAAAGAAATTCTCACTTGAAATGTTTGAAGTCCATCTTTGCAACTTGTACGTCCCAATATTATATAACTGTTAATAAATAACACAATTAAAAAAACACATCTTTCCTTCTACAATAGATTTATTTCGTATTAGAGTATTATTTTTAAATGAAAAAGATAAAGCCTGTCGATGAGAACATGACGTTTTCGAAAGTGACTGCTACTATAAAAAATACACCCCATCTATCTGACAGTAATTTTATACATTAGTATCGCCTCATTCAATCGATTGTTAGTAAGTTAATGCTTATATTAAGCCTGTTAGCGAAGAGAATTCTCCATTAATTACATTAATATTACTAATTGAATCATTGTATGATTACCTCTTATAATATATATATATATATATATATATATATATATATATATATATATATATATATTAAGAAATGGACAAAGTGTGACAATTATTTTAAGACATTTTATTATGTTTCCACGTTCCATTTATATATACATCTATTTAAGTAAAAGCTCTGTATATAATAAACAGTATTAACGACATTTACTGAATGTCCGAGAAATTTTCATAGAAAATATGCATCTTCTGACATGGAATCGAACCTGTATACTATACGGAACCGTCATATAGCTTGACGTGCTATTACAGATTGATTCACAGAGGAGCGTTTCGATTACCAAGGTCGATTTTACTGTTTTTAAACTACAATTCTCCATGATTTCCTCTCGTACATTCATATCTGCTCGATGCGTATCCAAATGTAAACAAATGACGTCCCGCATTATGAAATGGACAAAGTCCGACAATTATTTTAAGACGTTTTGATTGATCCACAGAGGATCGAAACGTTTCTCAATCGGTAAAAGCTCGTCAGGCTTTATGTCGGTTCCGTACAGGATATTTTCAATGAAAATTTCTCGCACATTCAGGCCGGTAAGTGTCGTTAATACTGTTTATTATAAACAGAGCATTTACTTAAATATTGGTATCTATAAAAAGAACGTATAAACATAAAATATTGTCTTAATATATATATATATATATATATATATATATATATATATATATATATATATATATATATAACCTGAGAACAACGAAAATGATTAGTATTACAGTTCAGAATATACATTATAAGATCCACAAAACGAATATAAATAAATAAGATAGTTTTCATATTGGAAGGAATATTGATCTGACTATATCACTAAGAACCAGTTAAATATAAACTAAATAGTGCAAAGTCGATGAACAAAAATTGTTTCCATTAGATTATACATAATAATAATAATAATAATAATAATAATAATAATAATAATAATAATAATAATAATGACAGAACGCTACAAGTTATGCACACCTGTCCGTTAGGGCTAGCCAATCCCGAGTTCGTAGACGTTTCTTCAGTTTGTGGTTTTCAACAGACACTGTTGTTTAATACTATAAATATACTGGGCGTCAATTAGTAACATATTATGGAAGAGAGCACATAATTCGGAGTTATTAACAGTTTGAATAAAACTGTTACGTTCAAAAACTTGGGCAAGTGGTTAGAGCGTTAGTTTTCCGACTATAACACACAGGAACTTGTCTGTCCATGGCTGATTTTCGTGACTCGGATGGTCATTGCAGATTTCGGTACAGCTGAAAAATTCCGTTAAATCATACATAAAGAAATTAGGTAGAGAGTACTGTCCACCAACTATCTATGGTTGAACGAGTAGGAAATCACATCTCCTGGTGACATATATAATCATAAACACATATTTGTGAGTTATTATTATACAAATTGCAAGCATTTAATATCTGTTATGGCATGTGACGACATCTTAAACGTTAAATAACATAAGTTCTGTCACCTTAATAGGTATCTTAAAGATTATATAAAGTATTTAAAATACGTCTGAAATATTAATTCCAGTTTTTTTTTTATATGTTAATGATAACGAAATAGAAGACCCAACAGCCACTCATAGTGTGCTAATTTGTGGTACTCTATGAGTGTATAAAAAGGCAAAAAGCGATTTCATGAGAATATGCACTATAGACAACGTTTAACAGGTGAAGACAGAAAGATTGTACTGTTTGGGAAAACATCGTGCCAGGAGTATATTTCACAATTCGTGGGAAGGAGTTGCTCGAATAGAACTTACTTTTAACTAATAGAATACGAAGGGAATAGTGATGATTCACTCTTGTGTACGTGGCACAGCGGGCCCCAGCGGGCCCCAGCGGGCCCCAGCGTAATGTTCAGAGTTTGGATAACTAAGCCTATCAAGACAGGAAACTGAAGACTTGGCAGCTCCAGCCCAGTGGGGTTTTTTTTTTTTGTTCTTTAGTTTTGTTTGTTTTTTGGTTTGGTTTGATCTGGCTATTGTAAATATTGATTATAGCAGATAGAGTCAGATACTTACTGGTGCGCTATAATGAACCAACCGTTTCCCCAGTATCTTAAGCTATAGATTGGATATATGGGTTCCACTTGAAATCTTCGGAGATGTTCAGTTCAAGAAAAACAATTACCTTGAGAGAAGACCCAGCCTTCATGATAGCTCAGTTTTAATAATTTATGCATTATTTCTTTTTAGATTAATTTGAAAAACTTTTAACACTGAAGCGTAACAGTACAAGCGCAAAAGAAGAATCCACTTGCGTGCGCACATGTCTGTCTACGTCTATTAATCAGATCTGGGTTTCTCCGTTAGCAACAGGACAGCTTGTCATATCCAGATACGTGCCTCCATACGTCTTTTCCACATACGCTTCTTTATCAATCGTCTCATATCAATAAATGCGAAAGAGAAAACACGATGTCGGCAGACTACTTTTGGAGAAACTCGTTTTACTGTCTTCGGAGATACGGTGTCTTGTAAATATGTTCTATTGGCGTATTTTCTGCCCAAATTAATTACCACCCTTCGTGCTGTGGTGTTTGTGGCATCGTGCGCACACGTCATATTCGATATTTTTATTCCTTTTCTTTCTCTCTCTTCTCTGGTGTTCCAGCTTAATTGTTAACAGATAAATCTATTTCCTTTTAAGTGATTCATCCAGCTTCAATGCACCCTTACCTTTATTAATCTGCAAGTGTTTAAAGAAAAAAAGAAAAATACATGATCCTTAGACAATTTATTTACGATTTGTATCCCGATGCCGAAGAAATTATTTAGAAATTGGAAAAATATCAAAAAAATAATCTGATAGCTCTTGATATTAAATTTAACAAAACCTTTGGATGAATTCTTCTCCACGCAATATACCGTATTTAAATATTACATAATATATATATATATATATATATATATATATATATATATATATATATATATATATATATCATTCTATTCTATGATTAAAGAGGAAGGAAGGAAAAAAAAACCTTTACATATTTAACTAGTTACAATTGTTTATTTGACTTCCATAGTAATTTTTTTTAGAAGTGGACTAATGTTGAATTAGAATTCAATTTTTCGATAAGATTTCGAGAATTAAAAATATCCGAACTGAAGCAAACACATGACGCTCATAAAGATTAATATATATATATATATATATATATATATATATATATATATATATATATATATATATATATATATATATATATAAACTCGATATAATAAACACTAAAACAATAATTTAAAATCTAAACAACTACACATTAATCCTTTTTCAAAATGTTTCGTATTTTTTCTTTATTTAATATTTTTGTCTAATTTATACATATTTTCCAGTCATCAATTGTTACCTATTGTTTTATTGGTTTACCATTTTTATGGTTTTCTCTGCTTAGTAACTTTTAATTTTCTTATTTATTCACATTCAGTAATCTGTTGTGTCTTAGTAACATAGTTGCCTAGTGTTTGGTTAAAGAAAAAAGAAATAAACCCCACACATATGTGTATGTGTGTGTGTGTGTGTGTGTGTGTGTGAAAGTGGATACTGAACTCAATGCAGAGAGGCAACAATCTGTTTAATGCTTCGACCAAATCTTCAGGGCATGTTAGTTGTAATATGGCTCGGCTATTTATAAATACTTGTACATCATATGTAGAAACATCTATTGTATTGCAATCAGTGACTGACTGGGAGATAACGGTTATGCTTAAAATTATTCTTGAGGCTACTGAGTCGGAATAATTTTGAATGCGAATGTGTTTATTTGTAGCTACTTATAATGTTAATTCTTAACATTTTACCCATTATTTATAGATTTTTATTATTATTATTATTATTATTATTATTATTATTATTATTATTATTACATTTACTTGTATTTATGTGTGCATTGGTATTGGTTGATTTCTTT
Source organism: Acanthosepion lycidas (assembly GCA_963932145.1). Classification (NCBI taxonomy): domain Eukaryota; kingdom Metazoa; phylum Mollusca; class Cephalopoda; order Sepiida; family Sepiidae; genus Acanthosepion; species Acanthosepion lycidas. The sequence goes on from OZ010571.1 coordinate 126,004,900, forward strand.
ATTATTTATTAAATTTGTTAAGTCCATCCTTCAAATCTATAAATCAACCATCCCTCCTTGCATGGAATTTGCTGTCATGGTCTGGTGTTTTCGCCGTACCTCTCGAGGTGTTCGACAAAATCCAAAGACGGATATGCAAGATGGTAGGACCAGATCTGGCATTTAGTCTACAATGGCTATCTCACAGATGTGCTGTGGCCTCCCTCTGTCTCTTCTACTTGTATTTTTACGGCAACTGTTCCGACAAGCTACTATCACTGATTAACGGACTGCATGAATTTACGCGAGCTACCAGGCTGGCATCTCGGTCCAACACTTTCATTGCAAAACGGTTAAATGTAACCCTCTTCTACTGAAACAATTATTCCCCCTCACTTCCCGTCTGTGAAACCTCCTCCCCCTTATTTACTTCCCCGATGACAATAATCTTCAAATATTCAAGTGTAATGTCAATCAGACACCGAGTTTGTTCACCGTCTTTCTCTGTATTCTTTCCCCAAACCTGCCTCTTTGCTCTTGTTCTCAATCTTCTGTAAACTCTTGCGTGCTAGTGACACTTCCGCCTTGCTTGAAAAGAATTGCTTTAAAAATTAATTATTTCATATAGGCGTTTTGGTTATTGTTTTTATTTAAATTTTTCCCGTGATTTAAATGGCACAATCTACGAACACATGAGAGAATTGCGTTTGGACAATCGATCTAACTCTCTCGTTTTGTATCGAAAGGAAGCTGAACATAACTTTGATTTCTCTAATGCCAACCTAATTTAAAATGAACACCATTCTTTAAGAAGAAATGCATTTAAAACTAAATAATATAACTAAATATATTTAAAAATAACTATATAGAAAGAAAATATGTTATTTTTGGTTTTGGAAATGATTATATGTACACATGGATGCGGGTACATAATTGTATGTATACAAACTTGTAGATGAACTTGTACATTGATATATGGTTGTATGTATGTGCAACTAGATAGGTGTTTATATATGTATATATGTGTATGTATGTATTGTAGGCGCATATATCAATATATATATATATATATATATATATATATATATATATATATATATATATATATATATATATATATAAGTGTATTCGGAAGTTTATCTAGGTATGTTTGTGTGTGTGTGCATATATATATATATATATATATATATATATAGTGTCATGTATATAAGATTGCATATGGTCTGTATATGTATATGTGTATATATATAGATGTAATTATTTGAGTGTAATTTTGTAATAAATGTGAATATATGTAAAATATAGTAATATAAATACATATGCATGTGTTGGTGTTTATGTGTATAGATCTGTTTTATATATATATATATATATATATATATATATATATATATATATATATATATAGAGAGAGAGAGAGAGAGAGAGAGAGAAAGAGAGAGAGAAAAAAGTATTCTAATGGAAGGATATAAGTTAATTTTTTGAAGTTTTAATCTTAATTTTATTAATATTTAATCTTACTTTCTCTTTTGATATTCTTTAATTCGAATTGTGAGATTGAAATTTTTTAACATCTGGAGGTAATTTCATTTTAAATTGATAATTTAATTTAAATTTAAATATATCACTCTTTACCTATCAATATTGAAAGTAAAATATTAAAATTAGAAATATTTGTTTTGATATTTAAATACTTAAGTCATCACCTAAAGTTAAACATTAACTGTGAAATTAAAGAAAAATTTAAATAGATTTAAATATAAGTAAGTGACAATATTTGTAAGTGTATGTGTAAGTATTTATCTATGAATATGTATAGGTACCTGTGTATATCGATACCTGTCTGTGTGCCTATGTGTGTAATTTCACATATAAATGAACGTATGTATATGTATGATTTGCACAAGTGTATATGTGGTATATATATGCGGAAAAAACAACAAAATCTTTAATATTACTTTCAAATATTACTCCATCTTAATTTGAAACCTAAACTTTAAGTAAGAAAGATTACTCATCTAAAAATAGTTACAAATTACATTCATGCATTAGATTCAAACTGATAAAGATGTTACCTTAACAGGCTTTTACATTATTAAAAGAGTATTATCGGTTAACTGTTATATTTTAAGAAAAAAAATTAATCTGTTCTCTATGAATGCGTTAATAAATACAGTATTTAACTTATATTAAATCGCTAAATTATTTGTAAGATTGAAATATTTAAATTGCTAGCAAGAATTAATTTAATTTCTTCGTAGAGTTTTTTAGACATTTAAATTACTGTCAAACATTAAAATCTACTTTTTCAAAAAAATAAATTGCTAAAACTATACCACGCCTCTCCTTCCTACGTGAAACCTATTTACAGCTTCTTTCACTTTACTTTCCCTTTCTTTCTCTTTTCTTTTTCTCTATTCTCCCCTCCCTTTTCAATATATCATATTTCGTTAAGTTAACCGATTAAATAGGTCAAAGTCTGGTCCCTCTTCCCCCAAAACTAAGTATGACGGAAAGAAATATTAAATAAATCCTCTCTAAACTCGACCATATCTCTCAAGCCACTCCTCATTAATCCCTCTGTTAAATTACAAAAACTTACAATACTCATTAAAAGTATTAATTTTCATTTCATTTCGTTTCATCATTTGGACGTGCTATCTGATGATCCAGAGACCTTTAAAAGGGCTGTGGTGAAATGAATTATTATAATGGAACCTTAAATTGGTCTGTTTTTTCATATATATATATATATATATATATATATATATATATATATATATATATATATATATATATATATATATATATATATATATACTTGTGTGTGTGTGCGCGTATGTGTATTTATACGTTTCTGTGTGTATAATGCAATTATTCATATATATATATATATATATATATATATATAGCGTGTGTGTGTGTGTGTGTGTGTGTGTCTGTGTCTGTGTGCCTGTGTGTGTGTGATTATTATAATGTGCGCCTTTCAATTACTATTTATCTACCTCTGGATGAAATTTCGATTTTCATTACCTTACCTTACCTTTGATAGAAATATAATCTAATAAAGCAACGCATACAGATTACAGTTATTTAAGGTGTAATTTGGCTGTTTACTTTATTGTATTTGCTCTATGTTGTGGTACAGTAACTTTTTTGAACCAGCACTCCAGTTAACACCCGTTTATATGTTTTACCCTCTCTTCCAGTATGATCCGTTATTCACCAGAATAAATCCTACAACTTGTATCAGAAGTTCAAAGTAAATAACCTCGATAATTTACGCTCACTGCGTGTGTGTTGGTGGGTTTCCGCGCATTAATCTTACTTTTGTTGGCACATCAAGATGTTAGCATTTTGATGTCACCAGTCTGGTTAGGCGAACTCAGGGAGCGTAACATCTGGAAAGTGCATGTAAATAATATCTCTGGTCTATAGAAACCTTGAAAGTGTAATTGGATAGAAGAAACTGTCTGGAAGCCTCACGAAGTCAAACGATATCGTGACCGTTGTTTTCAGCGTACAGGCGTGGTTCAAATTCCTGACGATGACAAATTATTCGCGCTTTCCTAGAAATTGTAACTACATTAAGCTCAACAGAGTCGTCGTATAAAGCACAAGTAAGCTGTGTGGCTCTTGAACAAACTCACATGAACCTGAACGGGTGTCTGCAACAGGGATACGCTAAATGCCCTTTTCGGAATTTAATGCCCGTATGATGTCAGTATTTTTTTACACATTAATAAGTATCAAAAAAGGAAAATGAAATTTCATTTTCAGAACAATAGGTTAAATACAACCTATTCGACAGGTGAATTATGCAAAAGAGGAAAAGACAAAATTATCCGTTCACTATGAAAAATAGAAAAACGTTAACAATTTTCACAGTATTAATAGACAAGATCATGGACTCTCAACTTTATTACTTGCTGCAATCTTTTACTAAAGTTTTTGAAAAGATTTGAACAAGTCTTTTCTGGGATTTTCTCCCATTCTTCAATGATTACATGTTCTAATTCCTGAAGGTTTTTTGTGACCGATGATTCATTCGAACTTTCAATTATTACCATAGATTTTCAATAGCATTCAAGTTAGGACCCATTGAATGCTATAGCAGAAATGTAATCTTTTTCTGAAGACACGCAGTCACTGATTTTTACTCATGTTTGGGATTATCTTGCTGGAAAGTAAATCGCCAACTTAGATGAAGATTTTGCGCTGATAGTTATAGATTTTAACCCAAAATTTTGATATAGTAAACAGATTTCTTTATTCTTATTACAATAAATTGTCCAGTCCTCCTTGAGCTAAAACAATCCCAAAATATCACCGACCTGCCTCCATGTTTTAATGTTGCCACTGTCTTCTTTGGAAGGAAAGCCTCACTTTTCTTACGCCAAATCTTCTGTACATATGTGCTGAAAGCTTAATTTTTGTTTCATTACTCCATAGTACTTCTTCCCAAAAGCAATGTTTTTGTCCATGAACATTGGACCGAGCAACGATGTGACATGTTTTGTGAAAAAGAGTTTGATGTCGTCGGTTTCCATACAAACCATTTTTTAAGCGTTGTATCGTTGCGAGAACTTACGCTGACACCCATCGTATCCAAAATTTTGGACCATGTCTTTCAAAACAAACCTTGGGTTTATATTAAACTCACGACTCATTTTCGTGCAATTCTCGCTGATAATTTTGGATTTCTTTCTCGCCTAGACAACATGTCTGTAGTACCAAACTGTTTAAACTTCTTTTTCTGTTTAAAGTGACTCTGTCGTAGATCTAGGGTTAGCTAACCGGTTTCAAATATTGCTATAAATATTTCCAGACATGCGGAAATTAATAATTCTTTGTCTCCGGTCAACTCTAAGCTCTTTTATCTTCCCCATTGTATTGTCAACGTAAGAATAACAATATTAACACTCTATGCACCAGGCGACGTTCTTTGTGAGAATTATCACAAATTACTTATACTTACACGAAACAGCCAATTTAAAACGATATTTTCTACTGTACGAATAGCTTTTTTCTCTTTTTTTTTTTTGCATAATTCTCCTGTCAAATTAGTTTTATTTAAGCTACTGTTCTAAAAATGTCTTTTATGTTCATTTTTCGTGCTTATTAACATGTAAAACAAACTAGCATCAGGTTCCGAGATATGGATAAAATTATTGAAACTTGATGGCTGTACGAATAATTTAATAATAATAATAATTATATATATATATATATATATATATATATATATATATATATATATATATAAACTAATCCATTATATATCAACGCAAAGTTTAAGAACCCTACATCTTATATATAAAGTACAGTGTATGTGTGTTTTTGCGTGTGTGTGTGTCAAAACCCACCGTTCTAATTTCACTGAATTATAGCTCATGCCAAAGCCAGAGAAAAGTTATGCGCAGGGAAAGATTTTCGTTTAGCACAGATTCAGGATTGCCAGGTTTTGTGAGGTTAGAGTATATATTAACATATTATACTAGCCGTTATCTTTTCATGGTTCAAGGAGAGTAACTCTTATTTTACTTTTTGTATCCCAAATTGCAGCTAGCTTATAATATTAAGCTAACTAAAATTTTAAACTAGTTTAAAAGCCGCTATATCGGGTGGAAATTAAGCTAGTTCCTGTACAGTACTCTTGGTTTGGCCATCATTGCAATAATTGTGGAGAAGTTTTTACGATAGGCATCAATAAACTACAGAACAACTCAAAATTGATTGCTGTATTTTTGTATTGAATTAAGATTTTAGCTTACCATTTAAACGGTCATCGTTAATTCTTCTCCTGCCACAACATTTAAATAAGATTTTATGTATATAGGTCCATATTTTCCGTAAAATCAATTATTTTTATTTCATGTGTGATATAAAAGGGAACAATTTATAAGATAATATTAATATAGTGTTAAATACAGAAAATAGAAATTAGAATGAGTTATACATTCAACTTTTGAAAAGTTAGACAAACAATAATTAAGTATATAATATGGAATCTATATGAATAAATGCGAAATTGAAGATCCATTCTCCCATGAATTCGGATATTAAAAAGCCCCAAATCTACTTTATATCAATTTGTTATCTACTCGATCGCTCAGGAATTTGCGTTGTGACACAACGGCGGTTTGATCTGGGGAGCCCGAGCGCTTACACACGGCCGAGGAGCAAAAATTCGCCAAGCCCCAGCAACCGTCGTTTGGGCTGGCCTCGGTGCGAACACTGAACTCTATCTCGAGTGCAATGAGAGGGGCCGGCTTCGCTAAGTTGTTCTCCATGTGCTGGGCACTTCTCGGTATAATTTTCTTCAGTTTCGAATCTGTCAACTGATGGAGCATGTCTTGAGCGTATTATGCCCAAAGATAGAGACGCAACTGTGAGATGATAAATAGATGTGTTACAAATTATTCGAGAGGGCAGTTTACACGCTAAAAGATCAATATCTGTATTATGTATTATCTACTTCTAGGCAGTACCACTCTTCAGGTTAAACTAATTTACATATTGATTTAAAAAATAATTTAAATTAGTTAATTGTCCTTCATTACTGATCTTTTCTATATTGATTGTTTTGATTTTAATATCTTCTGTTTATGAATATCAACTTATATAGTTCAGAAAATTGCTTGAAATTTGCATTCTTTTATTTAAGGATTGTTTTGCTTTCCATATGAAAAATAGTTCTTTTTTTGGAATATTGTATTATATAGTGCAGAAAAATGCATTTTACTTGGCCTTCAGCAAGTTAGCATCTATTTGTAAAGCTTCCCTTCGAACTTATGAATGAAATATTTATTTAAAAGTTTTGTTTCAAGGATTTCTTGTTTTAAATATATCTTACTTTGCGAAGGGAAAGCAAAGCGGGAGAAGCCTGCTAGTTTATAATAAAAAATATACCCTCATCCATAGAATGCAGGATTAGAATTAAGTCTGCCAACCAAGATATTTTATATGCACTGCAAATTTTATAATAATGCTTCAAAAATAGTGGCTATAAATTCCCCGATATTAAATACAGAAAACATAATGATGATAGACCGAAGAAAAAAATAGAAATATGAGAATCATTTAGTACACGCCTCCATTTAACCAAATGGTTAGCACTAAGGTATGACAAAAGTTTCTTGCTTTAGTTGAGAAACATTTCTTAAGTAATAATCCTCTAAGCAAGATATTCAATTAAAATACGCGTAAATGAATTTAGAGTTGTACTGATAATTTATTAAAAAAAAAATTAAAACATATAATAATAAAATTTTAAATGATAATTTAAATATAAATAATAATAGTATTTCCAAGGCAGAAATCAATAATATTGTAATTGTAGAAATCCTATAAATTTTAAACATGTCTTACGGAATCTATTGTTAACCAATGCATCACTTCATCCACTGAAAACTCAGCGGTTAAGAAATTTTATATTGGTAGCACAAAAAGCCTTTTAAACAAAGGTGGTATCAACATGTATCTTTTAACAACAATACGTACCGCAACCGAACATACCTCACTAAATATTTTGGTATTTAAAAGAAATCAATATATCAATAAATCCCCCAACATAAGATGAAAAATATTAAAAAAACGACATTTTATAAGTCCTTAAATTACCCGTGTTCTCTGTGTCTAAATGAAAAGCTGCGAAAGCTATAATAGGCCCCTACATCAGCGTAATGAATTAACAGTAAGTTGTTGTCATTGTATAATTTTTACTTTAAAATACAATTTCAAAAAGGTCAATGAATTACAAGTATATATATATATATATATATATATATATATATATATATATATATATATATATATATATTGGATTCTCCCGTCTGTTTCGACATATGAGGACCTGACAGCTTTTTGATTCAGTTATGAAAGTTTGTGCGATAATCTTAAGTGGCATTTAAGACCCTCTAGTGATTTACAAAGGAGGCCACATATGGAGCAAGTGTGAGGAATGTGAAATGAGATCACTGTTAGATTGGCTGACCATTTAGATCATGCTCTCGCTTCTTGAAGATGATTCAGACAAGCAGACTGAAAATTGTTGTGTCCACTAAAACACGTTGATCTCCATTCTACGCGCTCCAAAGCTAAACGCTCAAGGGTGTTATGTGGTATAATGACTGCAGACAAGTTGCTTTTCAGCTTGTCTTTGTATCTTAGCCATGGGCATCCTACATTTCTGTAGCCCTGATCTAACTGGCTGTACATTACGATCTTGCGTATCCTGTCATCAGACATTCTCAAGACATGACCAGTCCACCGTAACTGAGACTTTATGATAAAAGTCTCGATTCCCCAAATATTACATCTGTTAAACAGGTCTACGTTAGATGTCCTATCTTGAATCTTAACTCCACAGATTGCACGCAGACAGCTTTTATTATTTTATTAATATATAATGATCCGTATGATATTTATTTAATTCTTTCATTTTTCAACATTAATATTAATGTTTTATTGTCCATCCAACATAATATGTTAAGCATACTAGAGGTCCCTTTATGATAGTTCTCAAGTACATATAAAAAAATTAAATACCTTGAAATTCTTTAAAATTAATCTTTTGTTAAATGTATCTCGGTCTAATTCAATGTATTCTAAATGTGTATTCATAACCGGTAGTCCACGGTTATAAATGTCAATTCATCTAGACATGAATGAATAATCCATCTACTCATAATTCCATTCTAATTTCTCACTTTTCTGATTCAGATTCGACCTTTCATTTGATTGGTCAACACAGACATACCCTCAATATTTTGAAATCTTTTTCCGGTCCAATTTTTCACTCTCAAATAAGCTACCGAATTGTTTTTGTGATTTCACAAGAAAATCATTTTCATCCTAAGTTACTCAATATCGACTGATCATGGAACAATTATTAACTTCCGAAAGATAGGAATTTTTGTGTAGCTATGTTAAACATTTTATAATAAAAAAATATTATAACACACACACGCACACACCCACCTGCACGCGCACACACACAAACGCACGCGCACAAACACACACACATATTAGGTTGGTGCAAAAATAATATCGTTTTTTGACGTTAAAAATATGTAAAACGATATTATTTTTGCACCAACCTAATATATATATATATATATATATATATATATATATATATATATATATAAAAGCTACGTAATCAAGATTACATGATCATAAAGAAACCTAATAATACTTTCATGCCCAAACCCACAAACAACTATCAATTAGCCTGAGAACATTTAACGCACACCTCATTATAAAGAAACTTATGATGGCTGTTTTCCACTTTATCCATTTTGCTTATAATTCTACTGACTTTATATGTATTTCTCTCTGGAGATAAACGAGTACAACGTAAAACGAGTACCTGCATTTGGTCTGAAGATTTTATTGAAGCATGAACCTGACAATCGAATCGCAGTGTTGAATGTAGACCCAATCTGTGTATAGATTAAGCTGTGTATGTTTGTGTATGTTTGTGTCTACACGTATAGACTCATATAAATATACTGTGCCTATTAATATTTTAAACCAAATCTGTTTATGACCACAGGCTTTAAGATAACATTCAAGAATATAAAATTCGAAGATGCAAAATATTATATATTTAGTGATTTCATTCATTCTTTTAAAAACATATTTTCGCATTTACCGTAAAATATAGACAGAAATCATATATGCTCAAAACACACGCTAGAATTATTTTCATATTTTGCGCAAGAAGTAAAATAAACATGTGCAGGGTGCGATGGATAAATTGCCGTCTACATTACACAAAAATGAAAATAACACTGACATTTCATTTTAACAGTCACATTTACCAAAATTACAGGAACATATCTTGCAATCCGAAAGAGTAAATTTATTGAATAAAATCGCCATTGGTTTCAATCCCGGCCTCCAGACGACATCACCTGCAACACTTCTGGGCTGTCTCCTTTTTTTAAGTTGGTCATTGCTGTCATAATCTTTGCTTTCACCTCATAATTGGTCTTAAACGGAGTTTTGCTGGTCTCGCGTTCAACTGCGTCTCACACATAATAATCATTAGGGATGGAGTTACTGTCTGTGGAGTTAGGTGGCCATATTTAAATAGTGATGCGGTCGCAGAAGTTGTTTGACAGCCATGAAAGTGTTATCCTGCTTGCGTGGTATGGCGCAGAGTCCTCTTGCCAGACATAGGGTCATCTAGAAGCAACCCTTTTCGTCCAGGACAACATTATCTCCTCAAGGCGCTTGATGTAGACCTCTCTACTGGGTGTGGGAAGATAAATGGTGGGATAACGTCGCCAAAACCTTCGTAATGACAATTAGTCTCATCCAAATCTTTCCAAATCCTATGCATTTTTCGTAGATTGACACCCAAAACACCTGAAATATTTCTCTTGGAGATACCTGCGCCAATGCCAAGCAGTACAGCATGTCGTTTCCAAATTTCCGGCTTTTTGAATGGCATCATGATGCTCTTTTTTTCACAGAGGTGCACAACCGATCCTACTATACTGTGTACGAGACAAAATTAAAAACAAACAACGTCCATGCGCAAAAATTTTAAAATATTAAAACGGCGATAATTTATTTATCGTAACATGTTTAAAGAGCATATATTAAAAAAAAAGATGAGACATTATTATAGCCAACAATTAAAGTCTATCGAGATGTATTTTAAAAACTGATATATTTTTTCTGCAATGAACGTCGATTTTTGTATTAACCTAACCATTTACCTGATCTCATTATGTCGATTCTTCCACCGTTTTTGTAAATATATTTTCCATTTATCCAATAGGAATATTGACATGCTATTTACTATCGAGATCGATATGTCTCATGTAGAGTTGAGGGCGTTTTCATATTAAGTGATGAATATCAATCGATTCATTGATGATAAGTTCTATCTTAATTATTTTTAGATTTTAATATCTGATGATATTATGGGATGTAACAGAAATAGAATTTGCAATGAACGAAAATGATCTCTAATAACTTACGTAGATGGATGATGAAGAGAAAAGTTACAATTACACTATTTTTTCTTCATTCACAAAGTCATACACATACACAGGCACTTATATTTACAACGATGAGTAGATAGATATCTATAGTTATACATAGAAAGAAATTCAGCCGCAACATTGACATAAAGAATACCACGAGAATTGAAAGAGAAAGTAACTTACTTAGAAGGAAAATATTAGGTTGGTGCAACAATAATGACGTAATAATGTCGTTTTTTGACGTTAAAAATACGTCAAAAAACGACATTATTACGTCATTATTTTTGCACCAACCTAATACTTGGGAGGGCTTATATCGAATTTTATATAGATTTTAAATTTGCTTCCCGGGTTTTTCCAATACCTCCATTCCAGAAAGAATTACATTCCAAAACCAAGATACCTGACTAAAAAAATGTTAAGAAAATTAACAGTAAACGGTTAAATCCATAACCTGATAATATTCAAAATATATGACATAAATTAAAGCCAAAATAGAATAATAATTTGCATACTAATTTGCACACACACACACACACACACACATATATATATATATATATATATATATATATATATATATATATATATATATAATAAAATATAATATACATGTGTGTATATGCACCTGTGGATTTTGCATATATATGTATATTTACCACTAAATTATATATATATATATATATATATATATATATATATATATATATATATATATATATATATATATATATATATACACATATATATATATATATATATATATATATATATATATATATATATATATATATAAATCCATTTACTTTATTTACTTCGTTTATTAGACATTGAATTTTATCACTTCCTTTCCCCAAAACATGCCTGATTTTCAGTTAATCTGTTGAATATTTATGAGCGTAAAATTTGTAAAAACCAATAACAGTTTTGGTCATGTATATAAATACTTGTTACAAAATAAAATTGTTTCATTTACCTTGACGATGTCCCCCAGAGGATGAAACATGACTGCTTAGATAAGTTTTCCTATTGGTTTGTTTTTTTTTTATTTAGTAAATAAATATAGACAGTATGGAAATAAATATCAACAGTCATTCTGAGTGACGTTTTTACTTTTAAATGTGAGCGTCAGAATTTGAATAAAAGATTTGATGCTGGAAAATGACAGTGGAAATTCTGTGTCGATTTGTACGTCTATAGTGATTATATGCTTAAAAACTTGAATACATTGCCTTAATCATGACTCACAGAGGACGAAACGCGTCGGCTATGTAAAGTCATTCGTCTTGAATCTTTTTATCTATTTTGTCTCTTATACAGATACAAAATATCTGAGAATATTTATACTGACAAACACACACCTATAAACACACTTACACTAACACACACATATAAACACACTTACACTAACACGCACACACATATATATATAGCGATAGAGTGTTAGAATCATATATATTTCAAATTTTATTATAGTTGAAATTTCTTATTTGAAATAGACTCTCTAACTCTTATCATTTAAGCAGTAGATATTACAACTATCGGCCTGGTCATTTAAGGATTTATTACAAATAAAATGTGTTCCCCAACATAGAGCGAACCTATATCGCTCTTTGTAGGCAAAATCGCCGTTTGATCTGGCGTTCTTTACTGATTACTCAGCGTGTTTTACCTCACTCTGAGTGAATCGTAGCCGAGGAATACATAACATACGTAATACACACAGTCTAATACAGGAAAAACGGTCGACTATTTCAAATACAATATATCCGCTATAAAAGTCGAATAACGTTATAATCCATATTATTAAAACGTCGATTATATCTGATGTATTACTTGGAGTGGAAGTTGGTTAACTACCAGTTTGAACATTGGGTAGTTACATAGACTATCGTGCAATTAGCTCTCCCAATGTGTTCCTGGGAGAATCTATAATGAATATTGCGATTTGAGGCAGGATTTTAGTGGAAACGCCTATTACGCAACGACAGTTTACTGCTACCCTGAACGTCGTAGTTTTGATTTTCGCATTTTTTTTAAACGATAGAAAACATCAGAATGGGAAAAGGAAAATATTGAAAAAAGAAAAGAAGAAAATTGTAAGTGTGTTGTCAGAAGGAGTTACTGCAAGCGACATTGCAAAGCTGATTAAGAGGGATGCGCAGGTGATCAAGAAAACGATTTCGAACAACTGTACCCGGAAAACAAGATCTGTTGCAGGTAAAAGGAAGATAACGAAGCAAGAGAACCATCTTATAACTCGGGTTTTGAAGGAAAATCTGTTAGGTTCTAGCAAGAAGATATTTCAAGAAGCTGCTGCAGATAGAATGAACAGAGCAACAAAGAATAATATATTGAATGATCTTTCAAAAGTGGTTAAAGTCCAATCAAGCCCTCCTTTATCAAAAGCTAACATCAGAAGATGAATTTCATGGGCAAATGCCTAGATGAAATGAAATTTAAGCTCAATTTTATTCACGGATGAATGTTGAGGTATTCTGAATGGTTATGGCGCCTTTCCTAGAGGGTAACTAGGTGACAGTTTGCGACCAATCCTCTTCAGACGCCAACGAGCTGGAGGAAGAGTTATGTTCTGAGCGGCAATCACCGGAGATACCATCTTTGGACCTTTCTTTATGGAAGATGGACTGAAAATGAATAGAGGTAAATAAGTGAATTTTTTTTTTAACACAAAGTTCATATCCATTCTTTGGTATGACGATAAAGTACATCCGCGTCCTGGATAAGACGATAAACTACTTTCGACAGCAAGGCCTCTGATCAAGTGGTTTTGAGGAGCGTGTAACCACCTCTTAATTCCTGGTGTACCCAGATCCACCCTGACCCAGGGTGGTAGCACCTGATAGGGTCCCAGCTATGGGTAAATAGTTAACCCCTAAACTGGGGTGAAAAATATTATAAAAATGTAAAAATAGGTTTTAATACCGGAAATACTCTTTTGTAAATAATTATTACCAGCAATACATTATTAGCAACAATATATTTTTGAAGAATAATATTACCAGCAAAAAAAAAAAAAAAAAGGTCGGCATTAAATAACCCATTGAAATAGATATGCCATAAACCAAACCATATTAAACCAAACCAAATTTCTTATCCTGGTACAATACATGCTACTATCGATGGTTCTGATGTCTTTTCCAGAGGGCGATTGGCATAGGACAGTGTATGCCCAACTCGCTTCAGGCGTCAGCAAGATGGAGGAGGAGTTATTTTTTGGGTGGTGATCATCGGTGATACTCTCGATGGAAAATTTTTTGTAGAAGATGAACTGAAAATTAATAGGGAAAACACTCATGTATTTTTTGTTTAATTCAAAGTTCATACCGTGGTACAATAAAAAAATCACAAAGTTTCAAATTCAAGATATTTTTAATGCAAGACAATGCCCCATTGCATGCAGCTAAGTTAACAAAAGCATTCAAAAAAGGATTCAAAGGCAAGCAGTTTATGGAATGACTGCTTCAATCTCCAGACCTCAACTGCATTGAGAACCTTTGGGGAATTGTCAAATAGAAACTATACAAAGGAGGAAAGCAATACATCTACAAAGAAGAACTGAAATAACAAATAATGAATGTGATGTCCAATGCAACTCCATCTACAATTCAAAGTTTGACTACTTCAATGGACAAAAGATTGATAAAAGTATTGACTGCAAAAGGAGTTCACATAAGGATAAGAAAAGAAAGATTTGGGGGCAGATTAGATAAATGTAATATTAAAGAATATTAAACGAAATTACTTTTATCATTTATCCTTATTATTGATACCTAGACACTACTTATAATCTCAAAATGACCAAGATGCATAATACCGTTATCCAGCATGTTTTTGTTACCATTTCTTTTCAGTTCTAATCAATAATATAATTCCTAGATTTTCAAAACTTTTTCCAGATATCTATATCCTCACATAGGATGCATTGTATAACTTATAGCGCGTTACTGGCTTTCCTTTTCTTTTTACGTCAAAAACATAGTTGCATAATAGCGTTATCCGTGCTGGAGTAACGTTTGAAGTAATAAAAATATCTCATTAAAAATTCTTTAAATTTGTTTTTACATATTATTTTAATTATATGGATATAAAGTACGCAGAAATTTTTCCAAATACTCTGTGTGCTCGAACGGTTATGACAATTTGTATATGACATTAAGAATATGTATTTAAAATTGTTAAAAAATAGTGTTTATTTATTACGTATAGAATTCCCTGGCGTGAAACAATCTGGGCGATAAAAATAGCCAAATGCTCTTTTTAGGTGACGCATTTTCCTAGCATTTATGTCAGGGAATATTGGGATGTGAAATGATGGTAGTGCTTTTAGAAAGAGAAACCTTAACATTTTCACTTGCACCTGTCAAGAAGGATAAACTCGATGGGAACGGAGCAAGGAAGTGGGTGGGGATCAACGTAATCTATCGCTTGCGAAAAACGCGTAACTCTCAACTGGAAGTTAGCAGAATAAGTTGATAGGGGATTTTTCAGCTGAACTCTTGGAAAGCTGAACCCATACTGAATGGCAGTTCCTTCCGACATTTGAACTATTCAACCCTTTAAGGACATATCTGACCTTTTATTTTCTTATATACACACAACTCCTACTTCACTCGGTATAGGATTTTATGATGTGAATACAAACAACAGGATAAAACGGCATAATAATAGTTTGTTGGGAAAATAATGTCCGATTTGTAGTCAAATTTATTCCTGAATTAATATATTCAAACAGTATTGAAATCAGTCAAAACAGAAACCCTGGACATCCATACATTTCTACCATTGGTTGACAAAGTTATGTATGGTTTTACGATACGAAATTAAAGATTTAGATATCAATAATATTTTAAATACAGTTTCTGGATCGTTGAATCAGAAATGCTTTTCGCTTAAAATTGTAAAGAAAATTTAAAAAGTGATAGTCAATGGGCAAGAAATCGGGAGAATAAGATGGACGTGGCAAAGTTTTATATAACAAATCTTTCAGCTTCTGCAATGACATGCAATCGTGGCAATATGTGTTCTAGCATTGGCATGAAACAGAATTGAACCTCGTTGATTGACGAGTGACGGTTGCATTTTTCTTAACTGAATGCGTATTTCGTCCCATCGCTAGTAGTAAAATTCTGTATTGAGGCTCTAGTTAGATTGCAGAAATCTCTAATGAATAACGCCAATGACGGACAAATGACAGTTACCGTAATCTTCTATTGTTGCAATATCGCTTTTAGAAGTCTGTGATTTATTCACCAGGGTTAGGCTAATTTGCCGATCGTTTATTATTGTCAAAAAGATCCATTTCACATGATAAATCACTATTTGATAAAGAAATAGATGATGGACATTTTACAGATGCAGCATCGAACACGTTTCATATCTTCCAAATATAATTTTCATTGAGTTCATGTGGAACCCATTTATCGAGTTTCTCCACATTACCATTTTTCTCGAGATGATCACATATTGATGAAAGACTGAGAGCCATTATTTGAGATATTTATTTGACGCTTTGTTATGAGCTTTCATCAACTAGTGATTTCAGATTTTGATTGTCAGTTGCAGATGGACGTACTGGACCACCTTGGTCTTCAAGACCCTTATCACGACTGTGGAACTTCGGAAACCAGCGACGTACTGTTTGTGAATAAATAGATCCTTCATTCTATGATTGGTTAAAGTTGGTAACAGGTGGAGAAGCTTTCTGAACTTGTCCGAACAGATGCAAAGTAAAACAGTTTCTTTTTTCCTATTCATATTTTAATTTTTATTTGTTTGTATAGAAATGTATGCGTGCCTTATGTTCCTTTTCATTTCAAGGCTATATGTGCAAAATTATGCATTAAGTTAAACTTTATTTCATTATTTTCTTTCTATTTAATCTTTTTAATATAAGTTGCATTTATGTCAATTTTCAAATCATTGAACATGTCAATGCAAGATCTTCGTCAAATTTTAGACTATGAGTTTTAAATAAAGTTGCAGGTCAGCACAAACGTCTACATACATCACTGAATGTTAGGTCTAAAGAAGTGTTAATGAATGCAGAATGCAATGTTGTTTTAAAAAAAATATTGTGCCCTGGTAAATTCACGCTTGAAGTGAATAAATGTCTGACTTACTTCGACCATTGATGATGATGTATTGCAGCGGTAGGTGAAGAAAATTCTTCATAAAACCGTTCGAAATTTCTCCAAGACATATAGGGAGATCTCCTACATGAGCAGAACATCTAGATGCATATTTCGGGAAAATTTCCTAAAATATAACCAGAATTGAAATCCAAAGTAGTGTGAAAAATAAGGGCCACATAATTTGATCGAAATCCCCCCCCCAAAAAAAAAATCATACAATTTCTTCTCTTCTATTCATTTGCTTAACAAAATACATTTTTCACGCATTGTGGTATGTTTTTAAAAAAAAGGACTTATAAAATATCCGGCTAGATTAAGCTCATAGCTAAACTGATTCAGAAGCTCCTATACACATCCCAATGACGAAGGCAAAATATAAATTGTTTATAATGAGAGTTTTATAGTCTGCAGCTGGATTAATCAACATTATATTTCTTACTCATGGTAATAAATTTACTTCAGAAAAGCGGCGTTAATTTATCGATGATGATAATAAAAATGTGTAGTATATTTATTTAACATTGTTCTATAGAAAAGTGTCAACCATCTTGCACGAAAATGACCGACCGTACGTTAAACATACAACGATCCAGCAGTTGAAAAATTGGGTTACCAAACATTACCTAATGCAACATATTCACTGGATCTTTCACCAAGCGATAATCACTTTTACCTACATGTCGATAACGTATTCAAAGGAAAATACTTCGAAAACCAGTCAGTCGTAAAAGTGCTTTTTGAGAAGTTATCAACACAAGAACAGCGCATTTCTATTCTAAATGTAATAAATAAGCGAGTATATCTTTGGAAAGATTTGTAGATTCTAATATATCTTATGTCGATCAATAACGCTTATTCGGAACTGTGAAATACCGTTTAAAGTTAATCTTTGAAACCTTCTATTAATATATGAATAAAATAGTATTTTTATTGAGAATATTAAAAAATGTACTAACAATAAAATGTGGCTGACTCATTATTGACGCAACTAGTCTAGCGAAAACCGATAGGTCCATAGAATATATTTGATCTTCTTCATCGCATATTTGAATAAAAGTATATCTGATTGCATAAATGTATCTATAGACGAAGTAGCTTTCAAGATGTTAAGTACAGAAACTTTGACAGAAAAAAACAAAAAAAAAAAAACAAAAAAAAACAGCATCTCGCTCTAAAGTATAAATCTTGATCAATTATTTGTACAAAGGAATAAATATCTCAACAGGAAATTCGTTTACTAAACGAAATCATTTACCATCCCTAAAAAGTAGAATTTAGAAACTCTCTCACTCTCTCCCAGATAATTCCAACAAAAGCGTACATGCACGGTTATACATGACTTTTACGTGTAGAATGTTTGCATTTCTCCATCATAATGTCAGTTGATTTGCACAAATCTTGACATTAGATCCTCTTGAAAGAGAAAAGGAAACTGAGATATTTTACTTCAAAATCAAAAGAAAAGGAGAAAAAATTTATTATTCTCTCTCATTATCTATCTATCTATCTGTGTGTGTGAGTGTATGTGTTTCTGTGTTTGTGTGAGTGAGTGAGCGTGTGTCTGTGTGTCTGTGTATGCGTGACTAAAGTACACCTCCGCAATAAGTATTTATTCAAACAAATATGATGAAAAAGATCCGACTGTAATTTTCAAAAAAGTTGTGTATTTTGATCATAATTGTGGATAAACTATTCGAAGTTCATACTGCGTTGTTGCTGTGATCAAGTATTTTCGTCCATCTGAGTCATTTTCAAGTGACAATGTAGCGCCTCTGTGGTAGGCAATATTTCTTTGTTCAGTGTCGTGTTTATTTTTGTTGGGCCGAAGACAACAACCTCTACTT
>OZ010571.1:126031380-126083880 GCA_963932145.1 Acanthosepion lycidas
ACTTTTATTGATCAACTTTTCCAAATTACGAATAAACATTCTGAGATAAAGCGGGAATTCTGTCTGAAATTGCCCAAATTAATTTTAAAAATATTGTCCATCTTTTCAAGTTTCTTAAGTTATCCTCAGGGTAGATAAAGACAAAGGGTATGTTTTGTAGAACAGGTGAGTGTAGTTATTTGGGCAAAGAGTAATGTGACATCATCGAGGTCTGACGTGTGTGTGTCTGCTTATTTTATTTATTTATTATTTTATTGTACATTAGAGAGCAGGTCTTAAATTATAATAGTTTTCATTTATAGATGCTTGTTTTCTTTTTATGAGTATTGCTTCGATGGTCATAAGATTTTATTGCTCGATTTTCCTAGTATAATGGTAAGGGTTGTGAGCAGTTTTGTAATTTTACCTTTTTTCTCAGGCTGTTTATTAATGTGTTGTCTAGTTGTATGGTAAGTCTCCATATTAGGTTCTTTGTTGTGAATTCTATGTTAAGCCTTTATTGTTATTTCGTTTTATCATACAGAATACATATTAAGTTCAGTCAAGCAACATTGTTCTTGTAATAGCAAACTTTCCCACTCAGTGAACAATTATATATATATATATATGTATGTATATATATATATGTATGTATATATATTAGGTACCTCCACGAAATCGCGAAAAAAAGCGCATAGCCTGATGAAAAAGACGGCAAACTTGATGAAAACAAAATTTTATCGCCAAAATGTTTATGTCACTATTAATAGTAAAGAACAAAGTAATTTTTAATTATTTTAAAAAAAAATTGTGTCTTTATAACAACATTCTAACTTTCCATTGAAAAACTTGTTTCTCGTCATCACCGGAAGTCTAGTAAATATAACATAGCGAATTTGTTGTCCATTTTTTTCTTATGACACACATTAATTTTGAAAATCTTGCAAAAATAGAAATAATTGTCAGATTTTAATGAAACTTTCAGAAACTATTCAGGAATGATGGAAATTATTATAAATATGTTATTTTTTTTAAAGCAATTATAAAAATATATTTATATATATATATATTACACCCCCATAAATAAATTAATAAATACTCTAAAAATTTATGGACGAAGCACGCAAGTCATTATATTAGTCAAAAACACAAGGTTTTGAGGAATGTAAATCATGTTTTACTTTTTTAAAAATCCGACCTCGTAATCCTAAAATCAGCTCTGAATTGTAACATACAAAACCCAATAAAACAAAGATACTATTTAATTTTAAATGCTTTTAGTTGCTTTTATTTGTTTCTATCAATATGCATAATATTGTCTGAAGGCAAAAAACTTTTTCGATTGAAAATGAATTTTTAAATGAATTAATTGTTATTTAATAAAATTTTTATTATTTTTACATAAAGTTACTAAAAGTTAAATATTCTAAAATTAGCGGTACTGACGAATCCTGTATATAATGTTTTTTTAGGGACCTCTGTCTGTCCAGATTATAAATAGCACAAGGTTTTTACAGTCAACGAACCAGCAGTGAGAATAATCTTACTGTTCTTTACCCTATGTGGGGGAAAAAAAAGTTAAATCAAATGTACGGAGGCCCGGAAGAAACATGATACAATAAAAACATCACGTGACTTGATTTGTACGGCACTGTTAACGGCCTTTACATTTATATGAAATTACTTTAAAAAAAATTATAATAATTCCCATCATTCCTGAAAGCTTCATTAAAATCTGACAATCATTTCTATTTTTGCAAGATTTTCAAATTAATGTGTGTGATAAGAAAAAAATGAATAAAAAATATGCCATGTAAATTTACTAGAGTTCCGGTGATGAAGAGAAACAAGATTTTTCAATCAAAAGTTAAAACGTTCTAATAAAGACAGAAAAAGTTTAAAAAATAATGAAAAATTACTTTGTTCTTTCCCCATAATAGTAACATAAACATTTTAGTAATAAAATTCTGCTTTCGTCAAGTTTAAGGTCTTTTTTTCATGCTATTCCTACTTAAAACAAACGAGGTAAATAATTTGTTATCGTAAAGATAAATAGTCACTTATGACCTTCCGTACTATAAATTTCCGCACGTAATTTGTCAGTGCGTGATGAAAAACAGGCACATGTCATTTCTCAATCAACACCGCAGTTCAGACCGGCTTACTCCCATTTGAAAAAAACAAGTTTTCATCACAGTAAATAAGCAATCTTTGTTTCAAAATATATTATATAAACTTTATAATTTCTAATTTTTTTAAAATTATTTAAAAAAAAAATCATAATTGATTTTTTAAATAAATTTTAAACGGCAACATTCAATAATGTAAACAAAAGTTAAAAAAACGGGAGATTATCGATTTTCTGTCAATTTTTCCAATTAAAAAAAATAGAAGATTTTTAACGAAAATTTTGGACGTGCTAGAAATTATTAAATAATCTAAAAAAATATTCAAAAAATACTTTGATCATTCCCCTTGATAATAACATTAACATTTAGACGATAAAAATTATTTTAATCAAGTTTAAGGCCTTTTTTATTCATGCTATGCTATTGGTTTATTGATCACATGAACATACCTAATATATATATATATATATATATATATATATATATATATATATATATATATATATATATATATATATATGATGTAGACATCTGTACATATGAGAAATGGGGAAGAACATTCTGCCAATATTGCAAATTATAATTTACCTACGTATAGAAATATTTATCATCAGCATTTACATTATATGTCTATCTATTTCTCTCTCTTCTAATATATATATATATATATATATATATATATATATATATATATATATATATACACGCACAGACATACATATACTTATATATATATATATACACGCACAAACATACATACACTTATATATATATATATATATATATGTAGAATATATATATATATATATATATATATATGTAGAATATATATATATATATATGTAGAATATATATATATATATATATATATATGTAGAATATATATATATATATATATATATATATATATGTAGTATATATATATATATGTAGTGTATATATATATATATGTAGTATATATATATATATATATATATATATATATATATATATATATATATATATATATATATATATATATATATATCCCTGTGTCCATCTAAATTATAAATTATTGATAGAAGAACAGCACTTCTATAACTATCCCCTACATAGAATCGCAAATACTGAACAGGGAATATATCGACAGGACATATTTCTACCGACAGAACTCGTCGTCTTCTTTTTAATTAATTCTAAGGTTTTATAAATGATGAAACATATTACTACGGAAGAATAAAGGAAATAAACGCCCACGAATAGAAAAGAACTTATTCCAATGTGTCAGTATAACAGACTCGTTTCATGAGAACCTTGAAGAACTAACTCGCGGCAGCAGCATCTTCTAATTTCCTATTGGAGATTATTAACGCCACGCTGTGAATATTTGCCTAGCGGAATTTCCATAAGTCTGCTCGGACAAAAGAACTCCTTCACGAAACTTTCACCACATTGAAAAGGTCAGCAAGACAAAGCGGTTGTAAATTATAGACAACTGCCTCAATAACGTGACAATGAATAAATATAATATATATATATATATATATATATATATATATATATACACATACATACATACATACTCAAGTCTGACATATAATGTATTATAGTCAGTTTTTATTAACACCAAACAAACTTAAAATACAACGAGCGAGATAGAATATTGACCTTGGACTGGGAACCGCTATCTGGCATTTCCGAAAATAAGTTACCTCTTTCGAATAGCACACATATATTGTATTTTGATGATGTCCGATTGCTCGTAAATTAATTACGTTGTTATTATTAATTTCCTTTAGTGTTATTTTTGCGAAATTGATAAATAGATAAACAGTGTGGTGTTTTAAAAAGGGTAGATTTGTTTTTCTTCTGAAATCTTCGTAGCGTAGCACTTAAATATTTTGGACGTATACTAGTTTTCCCTAAAGCAAAAAGAAAATAGACTTTAAACATATCGTGATATATTTTATCAGATCCTCAGCGAACGTAGATAGAAGAGCTTGAATATTGTTGCGATTTCATCATAATCATCATCATCATCATGATTTCCTTGAATTTTTTAATTGTAGCCGGGGGGGGGGCGAATGCAGAAGCCATACTGAATCACCCCGGCAACGGCCAATCATAGGCAGTCATCAGCAATTCACGTATAGTCATACCTGTCCATTTTTTAACATTGTCTAACCAATTTTTGAAATGATGCTGCGATATAGAAACAGTTAAAATTATAAGTGAATGAAAATATAAATAAAAATGTTTAATAATGCTTGACAATATTACATCTCATGAAGACGCAATATTTTCCTTTTATATGAAGTGTGGACTTGAGGCGAGGTAGTTTGTGGCCCCATTGAAATATTCTGAAAATATGACGGACAGAAATTGTAAGATATGAAGAAGTCTTAAAACCTGAAAGAAAAACGGAACTTTCATTTAAAATTTGTATGTGATAATTCAAATACCTGGGATGCACAATAAAAGGAGTTTTGAAAAACAGAGATGCATAGGACAGTAAAATCAATGAATTTCAGGAAATATATATTAAACAGTTCAACGTAACTTACATAGTTTTTTAAACATTTTCGCCCCAAGGATGGTGACATTGCCACTAAGACGCAAGGGGTTACTGAGAGTGAAAGAAAATAATATGACGTTGATAAAGTGATAGAACCATAAATGAACAGAATTCAAGAAGAAAGAATATAAAGTTTGATGTTGCCTTTGCATTATTTGATGATCACATTTAACAGGGAAACAAGAAATTTCCAAGGGCGAGAAGAAAAGTAACGATTAGAAAAGAACTAGTAGTTGCATCATACTTTTTCATCAGTAAAACGATGAAATCAAATTGCCAAATTAGTCAGTTATATGCGTGATAGAAGCTTCGCCGATAATGTATGTTTCGATACATGAGTGACGAGGCAGATTTTTTCCCGCGGTAGTTTGCCAATTCTTTCTGCGGTAGACCATTTGCCATCCAAGGCTATAGAACCTGGTCTGTCCTGCTATTGATCCATAGCTGGGGGCGAAGAATATTAACACGTGAGTGAATGTAATGGATTTGACTGGAATTCGAACTCGTCTCTCCGATTCCACAATCCGAGCCACTATCCATTACTCCACCGTGCCTCCTAAAACAAAGAAAATGCGATCGAAGTAAAAAAGTATCGAGGTATCAAAGTGATTAGAACAATTTCCATGAAAATATTTATAGAAATACACAGAAGTTCACGTCACGGATGTGGGAAAGTGATTTAAGTCGAGATATTATGTGAGGACCAGTAAATTTACATACCGTTCTTTAAATGTGGTAGAGAATCTCGTGATATATAGCAAGAGAATTATACTAGATATGAGAGCAATATTCAATGCAGGGGAGAATGGTAGATTTATAAACGTGCAAAATGAATTCTGTCAAGATACATTCTGTTACGACACACTGAACAATTTTTCCTTGAATAAGAGCGAGCAACTGATTCAGTATCATCATTCCAGATAATGTTGTTGGAAAACCAGAGACCAAGAAGGCGCAGTGTGTTGCTCACCTGGAGTTCAGTATATACAAGATGAGTAAATGATATTACTTTCATTTTGGAGACCTTAAAATTTACAAGCGAATTTTCTATCCACATAACAACTGATGTGGATGTTATTTACTAAATTAGCTGCAAGTTTTACATTACTGAACATGATTTACTATCAAGATAGTACTAAACAGCCAATACAATTAGCATTCAAATACTACTAATCAAATACATTTTGATAATAGCAAGAGGCTATCTTATAATTATATGAAAGTTGTAAGATATTAAATTTATATGCGTTTAGACTCATCTATAACCCATGTATAAATACCAATTTGGGAACTGAGAACAGCTTGTTTGTTGATGAAGATAAGAATCATCATTGATCAAAGGATTGAGCACTGGGGAACATCTGAATGAATCTGAATGTATCTAGAAATAGTGATACGACTCTCATTAAACGATTTCTTAAGAAAGAGTGGAAGAGGGCAAATATTCGGCAAGATATGTAAAGCTACCTTCTGAACCTCGCCGCTCTTATCCAAAATGAACTCCATTCGTCTAATGAGCCTCTCAAGAATGTTGATGTCGTCACAAAGACGCAAGTGATCACGGAAAGTGAAAGGTTATGAAAAAGAAAAAAAATTAAAAGGGAACCGGAAATCCGATTTTAAAAGGGAAGAAGAGATAAAACTCTATTTTTGTTCAAGACAGGGGAGGAGTGTAAACCTGACGATAGACAAATCTATCACTTCTTATTGAAGAAAAAATTAAATTTTTAATAAGACTAATATTCCATGGTTATAATTTATTACACTGGAATCGTAATCACGATCCAATTCATAAGAACTACAAATGCCAAAAGAAGGCAAAAGTATTTTTCGATTTCTTTTTGAATATGTAGAGTTGATAAATTGGATCGTGATTACGATTCCAGTGTAATAAATTATAACCATGGATTATTACTGTTTGAGCATTTTAGATTACATTCTTGCTGTGACAGGTGCATTGAGTTCTATCTGGATTCTATCCTCTTAGGAATTTATATATATATATATATATATATATATATATATATATATATATATATATATATATATATATATATATATATATATATATATATATTTGGTTGGATTGATGTGAGTTTTTGACCCTGGGTTTCACGCTCTTGCAATCATCAGTTTGTCTGACGATCGCAAAAGCGTGACCCCCCATATATATATATATATATATATATATATATATATATATATATATATATATATATACGGACACAGATACGTACACGTGTGTTTATATAAAATACTTGTCAGAAAACTACAAATTTGATCTTAGCAACAGTATTTTCGGAGGACACATTTCTATAGAAAATCACGCATAATCACGCAAATCCTGCCATATTTACAGGTAATAGGTTGGGATTATAAATATAAAGATTATTGCATATGATTCTCCCATTATTCCTCCTGTTCTTAAGGAATTTCTTTAACATAGAATCGAGTATGGTTTGCAGTTTTTGTCAATAGTTTCCCTGCTGTTTTCCTTGATATTTGTTGCCCTATATTGATGATATCGACATTTGTTCTCTCGTAACTAACTTTACTATAGTCTAAAACTATTTGTCTATGATATTTTTACATGGACATCATGTCACTCTGAATAAATCAAATGTTTTCGAGTTATTTGTTCATGTTTCTTTCGCGATCACCACGTGAAACTTCGAATGACAAATCTATTTGTTTTCTGAATATGATACTTCAGATAATTAAATTAATTCTTGTCCTCGTGAAAATCCGTTAACGGTTTTCAGCCTTTATCATGTCAGCGACACGTTAACTTCTGAAAACTCAAATACACAAATGATTTTCTAAACATAACACTAGAAACTGCACGCAATATTGTGTATTTCTATGAGACAGATGCTAGTGCTTCTTGATAAAATGAAAATAATGCACGGAATAAAATGAATGTTCATTAAAGGAAGTTTTAATCGCAGCCTCTGTAAACAGAGACAAACAAATAAAATTCTTTTTGCCATCAATGCATGATATTTAACAAATTTTGTTATCGGGGATTTTACAATTCGCAATGTGTTCTTTGTGGCATTTCTATAGATTTTCTGGAACGATGCATATAAAATCGATGATAGGGATTTATTTTTATGCCATACTAAAACACAGAATTATTTTCCCCAAAGCATTAATTCACATTTGATTCTTACAGATCACATGTTATCCAAAATTATATATATAAATGTGGGTTTGTTTGTGAGAAATTTGGTAATATTTGTAAGTGAACATTTGTATAACATGCGGGTATTCGTAAATAGATTTGCACATAAAATATCGTGAACATATTTCTTGTTATATAATCAATTGAAGGAATATATATATACGATAATTTACGTGATAATTATATATATATATATATATATATATATATATATATATATATATATATATATATATATGTGTGTGTGTGTGTGTGTGTGTGTGTGTGTATTAAAAAACTTGATTGCACTTACGAAGAATTTTACGTACGTATAAAGATAAGTCTTCCTCCAGAGTTATAAAAGTAGTGAATATACATAATCAAATTTCAAGAAAAGGTTAAAAATAAGACATATTACAATGGCGTGACAGAAACCACTGGCGACATTGTTACCCGTGGTATAAATTGAGGAAGAGTTTACAAAGCCCATCGTTAACCAAATGGAAATATATATATATATATATATATATATATATATATATATATATATATGAAAAATCTCTCTCCATAAATAAAAACATCGAATACATATGTAACCTGATCAAATCATTTCAGATTATATTATGTTATGAAATAACGTCATCATAAAAGACAATTTTAAAATTATGTTTACTTTAAAAGTGAAAGAAATTATGTAACATATTTTCAACTCGATATAATATCTTTTAATAAATTCAATTGCTCTTAAAAACACAAAGATTTTCCGGTCTAATTCCGTATCGGAAGATAAGGTTTGATATTTTTTAACGCAATTTATTTAATACATATATATATATATATATATATATATATATATATATATATATATATATATATATATAAGTTAGATAGATAGATAGATAGATAGATAGATAGATGAGAGTAAAAACAAATAAAAATGAAAAGAGACAAGGTAAGATAAAAACAGACATATAATACTATCTACTAACTCCTTAACGTCTTCTATCCAAAACAATGCATTCAACAATATAAAAATAATTACAAGTACATCCAGAACTAGGAGTATTATCAGAAGCAAAAGTATTCATAACAATAATGTTAGGGTCAAGTTCCTTGTACCACGGTGATAGTCCAAGATAGAACCAATAAAGAAGAACTCGAACACGGATGTGGAATAACAGAGAAATAATACAAACAGGAATATATACAGAGAAGTAGAAGGTGTTAGTACGAACAATGAGGTTTAGTAGTAATTGTTTGAACGCGACTGTTTTGTATTGCCTCGGACTCGACTGACTGACTCGCACGCTCTGACTGACTGACTCCTGACGGGATTCACTCCAGACTTCAGACTGAACAGTATTTAGTCACCCTCCCATGAGGGCATCATGTGGCACAAGGCCGGTTTATGGTGGGATCTCCGAGCCCGTAAGCTCGGCCAAAAATATGCCCTTTGAACCCGTATAAAAGGGTTCAGGGTGGGTTTAACTCTCCGAAAGAGACTCCGTACTTCGGCGTACCCTCGTTCGGGTTCCTCCCCGCCCAAAGGAAGATAGTTTAACCGATCAGACGATCAGGCGTTCGCCCGACTTCGGTCTGAACAGTATTTAGTCACCTCCCACCACGAGGGCATCATGTAGCACAATGCAGGTTTAACGCGGATCTCTGAGCCCGTGGGCTCGGCCGAAAATATAAAGTACAAACGGCAATGATTTCAACCGATCATCCGGTCGCCTGACTTCGGACTGACCGATATTCAGTCACCGCCCCACGAGGGTATCATGTCCCTCCCCGCCCGAAGGCAGAGAGTTCAACCGATAAACCGATCAGCGGGTCGCCCGACTTCAGACGGAACGGTATTTAGTCACCCCCCCCACCAACGAGGGCATCATGTGGCACAAGGCCTGTTAACGTGGGGTTTCCGAGACCGTGGGGTTTCCGAGCCCGTGGGCTCGGGCAAAAATATGCCCTTTGAACCCGTATAAACGGGTTCAGGGTCGGTCTACCTCCCCGAAAGAGACTCCGCCCTTCGGCGTAGCCTCCTTCGGCGTAGCCTCCTTCGGCGTAGCCTCCTTCGGGTTTCTCCCCGCCCGTAGGCAGAGAGTTCAACCGATCAGCCGATCAGCCCTCGCCCGACTTCAGACGGAACGGTATTTAGTCACCCACCCACGAGGGCATCATGTGGCACAATGCCGGTTTAATGTGGGATCTCCTCACCCGTGGGCTCGGCCAATAATATGCACTTTGAACCCGTATAAACGGGTTCAGGGTCGGTCTACCACCCCGAAAGAGACTCCGCCCTTCGGCGTAGCCTCCTTCGGGTTCCTGTCCGCCCGTAGGCAGAGAGTTCAGCCAATCAGCCGGTCGCCCGACTTCAGACGAAACTCTCTGCTTCCTCTTGAGGCGCAGTATTTATTACGTATGGAATAGTCCATTATGTTATTATGGGTAATGTCCCATAACAAATGATAACACGTGTCGTTAAAATATAGTGGTCGAAATTGCCCAAATGTATATAAACTAAAACGTATACATAAAAAATATTGGATATTATACACAATTTCTCAAATCCATTAGTCATAGATAGAAATAGTTTTAACCACAACTTCGCTCTAAAGAATGTCACACGTATTAAAAGTGAACGTAACTTTTTTAGTCTGAATCTTGTGACGCTATCGAATATTATCAAAATATAAATCTGCTACTCGGATTTTTTTAAATAACTCTTTTCCTGAATGAAATACACATATATATTAGTAAACGGACATGATTATAACAGTAAAATAACAAATAGAAGTTTAAAACAATTATCAAAGGGCAACAAATTCTTTTTAAGTTGTCTGTTTTCCAAATTATTTAGGACAACTTTGCAGACTTGAATCCGTAAATGACATCCGTTTCTCTAGATCAGGTCATATTTTTGTGCTAATTTAAATGTTTAAAAATCCGATCTTCTGACTAATCGATTACATCATTTTCTGACATTATCTATTGAATTTTTTTAACATTTCTCACAGGAAATAGGTTTTTCAGAGACAAAAAATTGTTTCCTAACACAATTTATTAATTAAATGTTACACACGTCGATTACAATATATTGAATAGTATGCATTGATAAATGTAAGTACATGGAAATTGCATGTTACGTCGTCATTGTTCAAAATTCATACTTGAAATTCCGTTTATTCTAACGCTTAGAATGATCAGCGGCAATGTTGTCCAACAGTAATCAGCATTCGTGACTTCATCTCAGAGTTCCGGATACCTGGTATATTTACCTACGTTCTTAAATTTAAAATGTCTGAAAAAACAAACGACGTTTATATTTTTGCTCATAAATTCTTGCTGCAAAATAAAACTATGCATTGCCTTTGATAACGTCTATATGTGGATGAAACGCGTCGGCGAATTTCAGTTTTCCTTTTGTTATTATTCACACAAACATATATATATATATATATATAATGAAAAACAAACCACTTTAAGGTACCATTACGATAATTTATTTCACCTAAATCCTTTTTTAAGGATTCAGGATCATCAGGTAAAACTTCCAACAACGAATTCGTTGTTGGAGGTTTTACCTGATGATCCTGAATCCTTAAAAAAGGATTTAGGTGAAATAAATTATCGTAATGGTACCTTAAAGTGGTTTGTTTTTCATTACATATTAGCTCTGTCCTCACATTGAGCTCTCAGGATTTCATCCTCTTTGGATTTACCAATTCGGTTTACCAAGTTCCTTATAACTTAATATATATATATATATATATATATATATATATATATATATATATATAAACATATGCATTACATATATTTATATATATATATATATATATATATATATATATTTATATATATATATATATATATATATATATTTAAATATATATATATATATATATATATATATATATATATATATATATTAAGATATTTTCATGTTTATACATCCTTTTTATAGATTCTAATATTTCAGTAAATGCTCTGTTTATAATAAACATACTTAAATATTTATATCTATAAAAAGAATGTATATCCATAAAAATCTCTTAAAATAATTGTCGGACTTTGTCCATTTAATAATGTGCTATATTTGTATATATATATATATATATATATATATATATATATATATATATATATATATATATATCTGGTGTATCAAAAATACTTTTGCAAAGAAGGAGAAACGTCCATATAATCTTATGTCCGAAATTTCTTTTGTTTGTCGGTTATTAAGTTTAAAGTTTAAGGTAGACGCTGTTAAATGTACAAATCAAGATACAATTCAAAAATACATGCCATCATAATTTGTGGTGCTACTGATTTTGTTTCAGCAACGCGTCGATAGACAGCAACAAAGATTAGATGATTCGGCTGCCTTCGGTCTGGAGACGCAATCTGATTCAGTCTCGAATACGTTGCAATTCGCCCAACCGTATGGAAAAATCATATGTGCATGCTTACGATATGAATATCCTGTCATTATTAAATGTAATACTTCTCAGTTAATTCCCTACTACTTGGAAGATTGATTGGCTACAAATATACTCGAATGACAACTCCAATCTAGTCTACATGGCAACACAGCGGCATCTACCGTAATTTTTCTTTAAACTGAACAGCATAAAAAGAAAGTATTTGAAGACACATGTTTATATGGACTTTTTTCCTTGGTTACTATGAGAAAACCGCCTCCAAATTTTGTAAAAGTATTCTTGATTCGCTCTGTATATGGTTATATATTTGGTCGAATATAATATATAAATCTACATACATATATATATATATATATATATATATATATATATATATATATATATATATATAAGAAAAAAGGTGAATGACCGTCAAGTACACCCAGTAAGATTCAGCAGTTTTTCGTGTTTTTACTGCCGCTTCTTTTAGTTTAGGTGATACCATGGTAGAAATGCAGAGGAAGGATATATTGGTTCTTGTGATCTAACCACACCTTTCGATTTCGTTTTCGGGATGGTAGATTTGAGGTCTTCCAGTTGTACTGCTTCTTGATTTAAACCGCCTGATCCCGGATCATTTTGACGCAGATTACACATAAAATTCTTTGTTGTAAATCTGATGTTAATATCTTAGATTCAGACATAAAATGATTAGTAAATTAAGTCCGAAGTAATCGCCTTCCTATTTATTTGAAATTATATCATTGCAGGGCAGCAGATATGCTGTGGCAGGCTTAGTTGAGCTTTTAAAAATACTTTAATGAAACATTTATCATGTTTTACTCACTACAACAAACCCAAATATACACAAGTTTTATGCAAGTCTTAACTTAAGCAGAATTACCACTAGCTTCGTAATAAGTAAGCATGTATGAGCTTAAACAGAATTTTTAAAAATACAATTTTCCAGTCCTCCAGCCAAAATTCGGCAAAATGGTAAATAATTGGAGTATTGTCTGTTATCACACTGTGGCATGAGTAAAAATAAAATTTTTAAAATATCTTCAAGAGCAGAAGGAAGGTAACTGAAATTGGCTTAGAAACATACGCAGGTACTTCTGAAAAAATAATTTGCAGACTTCTAACATCTTACTTCCTGCTGATGCATGGTTACAACCGTCGATTGCTTTCCTATATTCCCTCTTTCTTTCTTACACCCATATATATATATATATATATATATATATATATATATATATATATATATATATATTTATATATATATATATATATATATATATTATACCTGCATTTGGAGAAGTTTCTGACATTCGTGAGGAACATTTCTCTAGTCTTCAAGAACATGAAAAAGAAGAAGTGTTGTTTGATGTTTATGCTCCTCATCTTTTTTTCCGAAAAGGGAATAACTTATATCTAGTTACGTTCTCATCTTGCCAAAGTTCCCCGCCAAAATTTTGGGATGGCAGAGAATTGTTTCTCTAAATTCATAAAAATGTTTTGGATAAATAAATTCATCTATTGTGTATATATTCATCCGTTATATGAAATTTAAACACATTTTTCTATAAACTTTATAAATTTATTTGCATAAGCATTGGAAATTTTGTTATAACATGATATCTTTTTTCTAAGCTGCAGAGCAGAAATTTCCAACTATTCCTGCTCCATTGCGTTGTAGAGATTAAAATCCATCTACATTAATGTGTGTTTGTAATTAACTTTCAGAAACTAAAAGAACTAAAAAAAAGATTTGTATTGAAAAATGAGAGCAAGTTGAAATTCTTTCTATAGAAAGGTATTCTGAACATCAGATTGCTAAAAAAGTACAGATATGAGGTGCATTATTGCCTGCAGCAACATTTAGAAACCGGTGCAAATGTCGACAGTAAAACATCTGGGTTACCTAGATTAACATCTGTTGCGGCGCATAGGCACTTTATCGTGTCGAGCAAAAGGAACAGTAGAAAATCAGTTCTTTTAATAACTACTGAATTGAATTCTCCACATAAACATAGAATATCTGTTATGACTGAGAAGTGTTTTTTTTCTGTTGGCCTGAAATTATGTGTTTCGGTTAAGAAACATCTGGAATAACTGGATTAGTCTAAAATGGGCAGAACAGCACAAAGATTGAATTTAGAAGATTTGAAAAAGGTACTATGGACTGATGTATCCAAATTAACATTTTTTGGAAATAAACGAAACATGATTATAAAAAGAACTTTTCCCGAACGAATGAGTGAAAATTTCATTGTGTCAGCTGTTAACAATGGCGGTGTTAATGTAATGGTTTTGAAATGGGGACTCTCTTTAAAATATTGGAAGAGTATCATTCAGTACTGCAGAAGCAATTAATTCCTTCTAGCTTCTGCATTCTTGTACAAAATTTGTTTTGCAACAAGATAATGATTCAAAACACAGCTAAAAACTGTGTACAAATTATATAAAACTTAAGAGAAATAAGAAAATTTCGAAAATCATGACTCAAATTGACGATGAAATAGATCGAAAAACATTGACAAAAATCCTCAGTTGATATTCTTGTATACGTCGAATCATGAATGCTATATGTCTTCAGTTGTCTTGTGTGTACTTTGTAACCGTAAATGTTATTCGAATCTCTTACATTCAATATTAGAATGCCTAGCCATTGGATATGATTGATTAGATATGATTGGATATGATTGATTTTGGTCAAAATGATTGAAATATAGTCATTTTGGCATTAAGCTCTTTTGTTTTGGATGTGCAGTCAACAGACCATCGCTTACCTTGTTATGATCAAGAGTTGTATTAATTGAAGGAAATTAATTTCCTTTTTTTTTTTTATAAACCTGGGTATTTGATTACTGTTAGACGATTTCATATCAACCGGTATTAGTTGATTGCAGATTGCAACCATCACTTAACATTCTAGTTACACAATACGGCTGATACTAATAGGAAAATTCTAATAAAAAAGGTCTAGCCGGATATACAGTCTGATTAAAAACTAACTCCATATTTTATTTAATATAGACTCTTCTGTCATGTAAAAATTATAGTTAGACGGTTGAATCCCACATATATAAAAAAGAGTAAATTTTGACAAGTCTGTAATTTAGACAAATTTATTTAATGCTATGATATGTTTAGTAGGCTTGGCGAATATTACCGTAAGAGTTATTTTGGAGTCGGATACATTCTGTCTGTGCATATTCTGCAAGATGTTAATGTGGTCAATTACAAAAGTATTGTTTCAAGGTCATTCTTTTACATTTATTACACGAAAGAGAGGTGAGGTTGTCATGAAGGTTTTCAGCAGAAAAAAGGAACCGGTGAACCGCGTTCTACTTTCGGTTAATACTCTTGAAATACTTTTGGTTTGGTGGTGTTTCCTTCGTCAAGAATCCATTTGCAAATGAAAAGAGCACCTGGAGTCGTTCAACACTGTAAAAGAATTCTGTTAAGTGAAAACAATTCACACAAAATCTTTCACCTAAGAACTCGTTTTGGCCGTCTCATTTTAATGAGCTACCACGGAAGGCTTCTAGGCTGACATGTAGATTACCTCAGCGTTCGATGATCCATTCTTTAAACAATCAATGGGAGGAGCAGTTAGCAATATACGTACAGTTGATTAAAACTTGATCCTCACAAGCAGTTAGCAAGACAATAGCAAGATTAAGCATAATGAAAACATGAACTTAAAAACAAATGTTAATCCTCTGACACAATAAAAAATTGATAATCCATATCGCTAGTCCACGGTTAAATATGGTTGGAGTTAAGCTGAACTAAAAAAAAAAAAAAAAATACGGCTTGTTTTAAAAAATTCCGAGTCACTGTCGATTGAATCCTTAATGTTAACACTGTTGGAAAATTACTAATCGGAATCTCATCAAACCTCTCTAGAGATCTGCTGACTGCAGGAGTTTATTTAGTTTGAAAAGAAATCTAAAAGCGAGCGACCAAAAAATGTTTTTCTTCCACATTTTTTACGTTCATATTGTGAATAATTCACAAAATCTGTTCAATTCAATAAGAAACAAAAATCAATGACGGTGTGAAATAAAAGCCTCCAATATCGCAATATTCTTTTTAAAAGCAGTTTTCTTTGTATGCATTCTCTATTATTTTATGTCCTTCCTATTTTGATAGACTTAATTGTTTCCCTTTGAAAAGGAAGCAAAATAATTCAAAGTCCATTATCTGCGGAGTATTGAGCCAAACAGTTTTAGAAAAATAAATGAATTCAGTGCAATATTTACACAGCAAATCATTCTCATGTCTTCTTTCAGACCATTTATGAAGTTTATGGAATGTTTTATATTCATTCAGGATCCTTTTTTTTTCTGAATAAACTTCTCATCATTCTGAATTTTATTCAATATCATTTAGTAAAACGGGAAAAACTTTTTTCTCTTTCCTTCATGTAATTTTCAATTGCAAAATTCTTTGTATATTCTGTTGCTCGTCATTATAAGAATGGAATCACGGAATAAGAATACATTGTAATCTCATGTTTTCCGTCTTGTAACAAGTATTCCGGATATATGTGGAACCGTTTTCTACATATTCGCATATTTATTTTTGGTACAATTTTATTTTAAGAAATACTAAATAAAATGCATGTTGTCGAGCTGAAGTTAATTTATTATGCTGAGTGTTCTATGAATTTATAACATGCGTTGAAGGTACAATTTTCAGAAATTTTCCTCTGACATGATAACGATTTGGAAAAACTATCAGCTGTGAAACTTCTAACGCCATTTTTATTTGGAGAGCTGCTTTCTTTTCTTCATTATTTTTCTTTCTTTTTTTTGGTGGGGGAGGCGGGGATATTTTTTCAACCTGTGGAAAAATACCATTCTTACTGAATTTTGATTAATCATTATTCACAATATTTACAAGCGAACTTTTCTCTCCCTCTTTTTTGTAGTCATCACATTTCGGCTGCTTTTCTCTCTGACCTTCAACATGAGGAAGACCAATAGGGAGAACGATCACGTAATTGTGGTATCATCAGCAAAGATGAGAACAACAATCTAAATATTGTAAAATATATGTATCTATTCTAACGTTACTGCTTCTCATGCAAATCTGGTAGAATCTGCAATGCTATCGTCATTATAAGATTTCAATTTAGCATTATTTCTTCTATCATCCCTAAGACCAATATTATTAGATTTGGTGTAGAATATAAATTTATAATATTTGACAAGTTTATCACATCATATAGTTGGTTTTCAGAGTTAGTCTTCTCGGTGGTTTATCTCCCGATCCTTATAAAAAGGATCGTTATTTAAAAAAAAAAAAAAAAAAAGAATATCTACTGACGGGAATCGATCGCGGATTGGCCATATCGTATACTCGTCTTTCATAGATGACGTCACAACCATTAGGAAACGTAATGACTGGTCTGTGCTTGTATCTTAGAGAATATTCCATGCCCTACAAATGATTTTACTGATACAATAAACTACTTACAATAGACGCTAATAAGCAGAGACATACACACTTTCCTTTAGTTTTATTATTAGTTTCCACTCGTGTCAGTTCTAATTACTCTAACGAGGAGGAGAAGGAAATGCATCTGTATCACATAGGTATCTGCAAACTATATTTCAATGTAAGCAGTTTAAACATCAAAAAGAAATGCGTAGCTCAGCAAATGTATTCAATTTTCTTGAATGACATTTATTAGATTGTAAACGTTCGATTTTGACATTATTTGCCCATATTGATTATCTTTTTCACTGGCTGATAGCTTACTGAACAAACAGTTTAATAACAAGATTTAGAAATCGATATACTCTTATCTCTTAGCCCGACTCACATTCCCCCCCTGTCCAGAACACTGACCCACATTCTCTACAGCTGGGCTCCCATCAATGACCATAACTCTCCACTTGCAAAGGGTATTGATTCTTTATCCAATAACCACGAAGACTATCGAGCACGATTTTCTGCAGTGAATTTACTTGAGTTTTGTTTTATATTTCGTACAACATAACGCATATATTTGATAGTTTTTTAAGTTTATATAGCTAAATTCTGTATTTGAATGTCTTTAATGAAAATCCGTTTTGTATATCTATCTATCTATCTATCTAATTATTATTATTATTATTATTATTATTATTATTATTATTTCCTTTTCTTCTTCATTTTCCGGGTCCCAACTATAGGCCTAAGTTGGGAGACATTTTCCATTAACATTTTTGGAAAAACAATACACAAATATCACAGGTATTTTACACAGATAATGTGTAGTTGTGTGTACAATTGTACATTTGAGTTCAATTTCTTGCATTACTTTCAAGCATGGAATAAGGGCAATCCTTTCAATTAGTCTATCAGAACATTTCCCAATCATTTCGACGGCTCCAACTACAGCTGTAATTATAGATTTCCATATGTACCAAATTCTTGTAGATTCCCCTTCAAAATCCTTGTATTTTGATAGGTTTTTGAAAATCTTCAAAGATACATGAAATCTCTAGGGACTGTCATGTCAATAAGAAAGCACATTCTGTTTTTGTTGTCTTTGATAACGATGTCTGGACGATGAACTTTGATTGCTCTGTATTATTATTATTATTATTGTTGTTGTTGTTGTTATTATATTTCGATTTCTGATATGGTCACACTAAATACCAAGTCTGCAGGAAGATTTAGGCAGTTAATGGTGTGTTGTTAGGTCTTCATTTCAAGATTTGTTTTTCTAACTCCCATAAAATTACTAACGTTACATTGAGAAAGTCATTCTTAGCCCGTGGGATGTACTTATCAATACAATTTTTGTATTTCTCTTTTTTTCAATGTGTTATGTTCCATTTTTATCATTCCAGACGCATATTTTATAACTGGTACTATTGTTGTTTTCAATTTCCACATTTGTTCTATTTCGATTGCTGGTTTTGATACTTCCATAGTTTTTTTTTTTTTTTAAATTCCTTAGTTAGTCCTCTAGGCAAGTCATATATATTAGTAGGCAAGTTTTTTTTTTCTTTTCGGTTTTTGAAAATTATGTCCGGCCAATTTGCTTCATTGTTTTTCTGTAAATATGTGTAATCCAATAGAATTTTGATGTCTTCTGTTTCTGTAACCTTTGCTGGGTGATTTTCATACCAGTGCCTATAAACATCTTCTCTAAAGTGTTTGCACATTGTCCAATGTCTATCGTGACGAATTTTATATTTATTTGGCGTATCCTGATATCCGTTGGTCTATGGTTTCCTGATATTTGTCATGGAACCTACATTTTGGATCCACATTTGTCTGAAAGATTCTATTGAAAAGTATTTAGTTATACACTTCAAGAATAAAGCCTTTCGTTTCAGCCTTTAATCCGTATACCCGTCACCACTGAAGAGTGTTAACTTTATCAGCATCGGGTTTATTAGCACGTTCTGGATATCGGTCGCGCAGATGTTTGGCTTGCTAGTTTAATCTGGTGAAGAACATTATCCTTAGCTTTCTTTTTCATAATTTTTACTGTAACAGTTGGTTCTTGTGTTTTGTTTTGGTTTTCTACCGTATCTACTAAATGTAAATCTAATGTATACTTATAAATTTCTTCATTGATTGAAATTTTTTTTCCTTCTGTTTTTGTTTTGTTTGACTTATTATATCACCCAGTCTATTGTTGATTCCATGTATGTTAGTATGCTAATAGTTGTTTTCTTGAATGACAATTCTAGCTGAATAATACTTCTTCTAACTTCTTTACGTGATATGAATAGACGGTCTATATCAGCTTTTGCATGATGCATGTTATGCTTAGAAAGAAGCTGTCTTGTTTTAGAATCCATTTGTTTGATATCAGTTAGAATACAGTTCAAGATGGTGAAGCTACATTGAACAATTGGGATAGCAAAACTACCCATGGCCATAATTCTGTTTTGATTATTCAGTTTAATTCTTAATATCCTCTCGCACACTTCTATTTTCGCAATATTTTTTTTTTTCATTTTTATGGTAAATTCTTTCACTTTCATTTACGCTGAGGCACATATAAGCTTCTTCTTGCTCTAAATCTTTTATTGTTACCCAAGGGTCGAATCAAATAGAGAGGGTGTAATGGCCCTCGTAAAATTGTCGCTTTAGAATATTTATCCAAACCAAAATCCATTTCAGCACTGAATTTTTTTCTGTTTTCAGGAAAGCTTCACACTCACTGTCATTTCTAGTACACAGTTATTGTTATTATTATTATTATTATTATTATTATTATTATTATTATTATTAGTGAGTATACATGTTTATGTAGACATACCTTTTTTATAGTAAAATTTCCATTAACCAGCCTAGTGATTTACATCTAAGACAAGAGAAGACAAAAGGCAAATCACTGCTCACTTTCCGCACTTAAACCCGGAAATCTCTCTTTGCGAATTTACAAAATCTATACCTGCCAAAATTATTTTCATACGTGAGATCTAATTTTAAACAATTAATTAATTAATTACTGACACTGTTTCTTATTACAACCAGCGTCATATTTACTGGGTAGTTGTGCTTGAGTAGATATCGTTAGAAAATGATAACTACCCAAGCAAAATCGTCTTTGTCGACGAAATTCTCATAAAACGAAGAAATCTCTCTAGACTGGAACCGATCACATTCCTTTAATGTAATTTCCCAGGTTAATATAATCAATATATCCTAGTGTATCGGAATTCGAAAATATATATATGACTCCAAATCAATGATCTTCCAACAACAAAAATGTCGGAGTTAAAACAAATGGTTGAAATTGAATGAAAAATGAGTAAAATATAAAATAAAAAAATATAAATAAAAGACTAAGGTTTAGATTCAAATAATAATAATAATTATTTTAAAAATACATTTTTCATCTTTGTTTTTGAAGACAGTGAGAAAATAAGTGGATAGATCTGAGTAGAAAAGACGTTACGATCGATCAGAGGAGATCATAGAGACTGTATGTGGGTTTGGGGTAGGATGCTAATTTGAACTAATGACTCCATCAGATTGAATGTTCTCTGCGTTCAATGATTATTTTTATGATGTGGTGTAGATGTGCAACACCGTTGAAGAGACGAACGAAATCGAGTCGGATTAACTGGTGGGAATCGTTTCCTATATTTTCTATAAATGCAGTGTCAATTCAGTGAGTGAACAATTGTTTGTTCACAAGTTTCTATCCTTTTTAGCTCTTAAAGCTTGTTATAATTTCTATCTCTTCTAAACCATGTTCTGTAAACCATGAACCAAAAGGCTATTCGCTAATTCACACGCTGCTTTCACCTGTCTCGCTTTGCTTTAATCTGTCATGTGAGTGTCAATTTTTCTAAGCCGCCTCTCATTATGTACCTTACAAATTGAATCTGTTTATTTCTTATTCTAAATACAAATACACTTTTCCATTATATTTCCTTCCAAATATCAGAATTTCTCATGAGATCAATCCATGATATCCTCAGCATCCCCCTATAGAACCAATTTATTTTGTAAACTGCCATATGGTTGTCGAGCTGGAGGATTTATATTATATAACAGTTCAGTAATCTTTCTTTTTGCTACCACCTTGCTAAGCTTTTAGGAAGCCATCTTTCGCTTTATCAATGGGCTTTCGCAGTTCAGTGTCGGATTTTACTTCCTCCGATAAAAAAATTGCTAAATATTAATATTTTTTACTTGCCAGAAATTGGTACATCCAGTTTTTAATTCGCATGTTGGGCAGTTACATTTATCGGCAACTATACATTCTGCCTTCATAGAATGTTTAGGTATTTCATTGTCTTTGTTTCACTATATTCTGTAGGAATTCCTGTAGTTTATTTTCATTGTCTACTGTCAACACTGTTTCATCTGCATAACTACTTTTGTTAAGATTATGAATAATGGCAGGACTTGTAATTCTTTGAGGATTCCATCACTGTAAAGATTGAATATGAACGATGAGAAGACACATCCTTGTCTTACTCCTCTATTTGATTTGGTGTTTTTATTGAACTTATTTCATATACGCATGCTGTTAGATCCCAGTATAGGTTCTCGATTATTCAAATATCATTCCCATATATCTGATGACATTTTCGGTTGAATTTTTGAAATCCAAACTAGAAACACATTGTTTAAAATAGCTTTTCTCATCGACTCAAAAATAATTGTTGACTTGATTTGAATTTATTCTGAGCCATATGTGTCGTCTTCTATTCAAGTATCTATAATGCTCACTACATTGACCTTTCAATATAAACATTTGCAGATTTAATGTTGATTATTTTAAAGATTTAGTAAGTATTTTGTCCGAAGAAAAAGAATTTGGTTATAACAGCTAAATATGATTGTCACTAAAGTTAGTGGTAGAAGATAGTTTTTTTCAGCATTGATGTTGGGCCAAAGTCGGGACCACAGAAGGAAAACACGGAACACGGATCAGATGCAAGCAAGGTATATTAACAACAGCTTACAGAGATAATGTAAGCGGAGCTTACTATATGTTAGTGCCCAATACTGGTAGTCGTACGCGTGTATCTTTGTCTATCTCTCTAGAGTATTGTGTTGCATACTTAATATAGACCTGGAAGAGTCTATTGTGTAGGTAGTTCCGGTCTCACAATAACCATTAATGTTAAAACTAGC
Source organism: Acanthosepion lycidas (assembly GCA_963932145.1). Lineage (NCBI taxonomy): Eukaryota > Metazoa > Mollusca > Cephalopoda > Sepiida > Sepiidae > Acanthosepion > Acanthosepion lycidas. Next base: position 126,054,247 of record OZ010571.1, read on the forward strand.
TTAACATTCATGGGTTGTTGCAAACGAAGTTATGCTGTCGGTAGCTTAATTATGTTAAATGTTTGAAGTGCTACTTTTCTTAAATAAATGGAGAAGTTCCTATACAAAGACTTTATTGCAATTGTTATCAAAATAGCGGTTTGCCTACATTTAATTTCAATCTCCTTAATTTCCTATCCTTTCTGTCTACTACATCTAAAACTGTCCAGATGTATGCATATGATTGCCTCAATAAAAACTTATCTCAATATATCAATTTACATTTAGAAGGCCACAGCAATACCGCAAACAGAAAATGTCAATCCTACTATACTAAAGGAGAAGTATTTCCTCATATTATCTTATTCCGGGTAATGTCCAGTAGAAGAAGACAATCTGTGTGGAAGGACTGAATTATCAGCAATAGCCAATTGCTTTTAGACGGATGTTTGTAAATAGTCACACTACAATGTATTCCTTTCTTGATGGAATATTGCGATAAAACATAACAAAGCCATTAGTAACCAAGTTAGGTTTTGATGAATGGCACAATTCTCGCCTTTGAGAAGATTGTAGCCATTGGTTAAAAAATGATTTGTTATCTTTGAGTGAGAAATACAAATGAGTCGAAAATATTCTGTTTCATATTCATGTCAACATTATGCAGTCTTTCAATAAACGAGCCAGTAAGTTTCTTATGATATTTACGTAATGCCGTATTCAGAATCATTCCAGCGTTTCTTTCCTAATTTGTTTCATCAAAAACATGAATGCCACAAGTAATGCTCAAGGATATACAATGCCATACACACTAGAAAACTGAAGAATAACATAATTCACATAGACCAGTGAACACAAATATATTCTCTCATTAATGAATTGATGAAGTATATTACTTGGGAAAGGTCATTCGTCAAACTGAATGAGAAAAGCCATTAGTGAGAGAATAGACTTTTATATACAGAATGACATTCCATTGTGAATGATTTTACTTTGGAAAAAGGTTATAAATTATTTTATTTTCATTTTATTCAAATCCTAATAGTAACCGTGTAAATTAGCGCTTCAACAAATGAAAGCTCGCGGTTATTACGCGGACAGTTCGAAGAGTTAAATGAAAACATATCCGGACATTAGAAAAGGGAATGACGAAAATAAACTTATTTTTAGTGAAGATTTCAATATTTGAACTCCCTACTTATTGGGCGAAAATAGTGGAAAGTATACTTATTCATTTACGTGCTCAGGCTCCTGATTTTCGACAGAATTATATATTCTTTCGTATTGTTATTCAAGAGAATATGGCTATTTAAGGTAACGTCACCGTTATGAAATATATGTCCAATTTTTGGTTTCGTGTACACATTAATTTGTAAGAAATATAGCCATATTTTTGAGAATTTATGCTGTGTTTAAAACAATGACGAATGCTTGCTTCATAAATAATAAAGTACATTATCTATCTATCTATCTAGCTTTCTCATATAAACATCCTTAGAGACAGTATATTGTTATATATTATACATATATTTATTCTCTTTTTATCATATTGAGCAATATGTCTGAGGTGATGCTGCAAATTTCGAGGACCGAAAGGTGAATGGCTTCAAAAGAATTTGGTAGTTTATTCAGATTCTGAGAAGCACACTCGTGTACATATGTATTTAGAAATAGAGACAATAGAGAGAGAGAGAGAAATTCAGAGAGTGAGTGAGAGAGGTATTCAGAAAGAGAGAGTGTGTTAGAAAGAAAGACATATTTAAAAGGAGAAAGAAATCAATCTATTACCTATATACTGTGGCAGTCAATAATATTCCCAGTAACTGAATTAACGTACACACAAATATATATATATATATATATATATATATATATATATATATACATATATATATGAATGTGTATGTGCAGGTTACGAAGTGTAAATTATAATCAATGAGGTTGCATTCTGGGGATTTAGGTGGCCAGATGTACGGGACGTGGACGCAACATTACCTGAAATCAATCACAGTACACTCCTGTTTGTGTAGCATGTTGAAAAGTCATGTTGTCAGACATAGGGTCTTCCAGAAGACAACCTCTTGAACCAGGACAACACTACCTCTTCAAAGAATTTGATGTACGCCTTCGCATTGAGTCTAAGTCTCTCGACAGCAAATTCGGAAGTTTTTTTATTATCAGAACGACAGGAGTGAGTTTTCCGACCTGCCGTACCTTGATAATTGTTCGTTAAACTCACCCAACTCTTTCCTAAGCATCTACACTCTCTTCAGATTGAAACCCAAAGACTCTGAAATGTTCGTAGTGGAGTTCCAGCACGAATGGCAAGCAGTACAGGTTGGTGCTTCCAAATTTCAAGATGAGTGAATTGCATTAGAGTTCTCCTTTTCTCATAGATGGTTCGTTACAGATCCTACTATAATGTGCCGTCAATAATATCAAAAACAAACAACGCAAATGTGTGGCATTAAAATAATAAAATGGCGACAATTTATCCATTGCAGCCTGTAAGTTTCTCCCTATGTGTATGTTTGTGCGTTCAGTTAGATATATTGCCTAATATAAAGTAAACCATTTATTTAAGAGACAAGGGATTAAAAGTCTGAATATCTGTGTTTAATTGCCCTTGATATATATGGGACGAACAGTATACGTAAACTAGTGTAATAACGCCATGCCGCACACCGCTTGTGCAAAGCACTCATTAGCAATGTAAAATATGTTGAGCAGCGAGCCAGAACGATGCGCTCAATTAGACATTGACGTTGTATATATCATGTTCGCCGATATTGAGTCGCACGCTTTCACAATGAGATTGACAGATCACATCAGTTGACGTGATGGCGCCGCCTTTTCTTTTAAGTTCACGCTTAGGTTGCTCAAGAAAATTACTACAGCTAAAATTAGTACCAATCAGAGTCATATAATTTATGGGATAAATGTAGTTGAGGAAGATTTATAACGGTTGGAGTTCTTGATTTAACGATATGAAAACTCTTTCGGAATTATATATATATATATATATATATATATATATATATATATATATATGTATATATATACAAGACTAGTGTATACGGAATTAATTCCAGTAACCAAAAATACTATTCCTGAAAGAGTGTTCAATACAGAATAGAGCAAATACAATTTATTCGAAAATTATAACATAAATATGTTACGAAATCACTACAAAAATAGCCATTTTGTTTCAAGACTTATTGTGTCTTATCAAGTGATGCTATGGCTATATATATATATATATATATATATATATATATATATATATATGCATATAAATGTGTATGTGTGTGTTTGTGCGTGTACTCAAGCAGCAATCCTTCTTTTATGCACCTCATTTCATTGAATAGGACAGGCAAGTTTCTTTGATTTAGTTTTTTTATACAATTTCTCATGGGATCTATTTTATCTTTTCTTTTTTTCTTCTTTGTATTAGGTTGGTGTAAAAATAATATCGTTTTTTGACTATAAAAATTACGTCAAAAAACGATATTAGTTTTTCCCCAACCTAATAGTAGAGGTGTTTTCACTCCATAGATTTCTTTGTCTCTGTATTTCAAAGCAATGAACTCAATACTCATCCTGAGTTAAGAAACATTCAAGCAAACAAGATCGATCTGTCTGAAACATGATCAGATTCCGTGATGAAGTCAGTCTGGTGCATCTTGATCAGGTGTCAGAAAATGAGAGAACCTTTTTCGCTATGCAAAGTACACTGCCCAAAATATTTTCAAATGTTTCAATGAATTTACTTAATAACACTGGCTATTTGATTTAAAGTCAATCACTTGTAATCCATCGCTATGTGATGAGCACGAAGAATGTTTTCCTTGGTAGTGGCGGTTGAAAGACTTGTGCCCACTCCAGGAATCTCCCTTACCCTTCTAAATTCAGTTGCCCACTTTTGCACTGTTGATAAAGCTGGAGTTTCGTCGCAAGATATCGCAACAATCCCAGCATGAAATCCCTTGGGGACAAAACCCTTTTTTCTGCAGGTAGCGGATAATTCCACGATGCCAAATTTGGAAGATTTTGAACAGATAGACGACAGTTTAACTAAAGTAAAAGTATGCAGTTAGTAATAGAATTCATGCAAGTTTACATAGATCTGACATCAGCACTTCAAATTCAGCTTATGAAGTTTTCAACCTGCACTCTTAGTTGTCGCTTCTATAAAAAAAAGAAAATAATATAAATATTTAAAGAATCAGAAGGTCATTTTTACTCGTTTATATTTCAGTCGATAAGCCTCTAAATGTTCTGACAATAAGTAAATAGTTGTTGTTTATATATATAATCTGTAATCTTGACAGATTTGTTCATTAGTCTGTTTAACGTCTTACCAAAAACTTATGAGTCATTTAATACTGAGGTTTAAGTTTCTTGGGTGTTATGAGGTAAGGAAGTATGATATATGTTATTTTGATTTAAAAAATGAACACATTCTATGTGATACAGTGATCTTTGTTTGGACATGATTACTACATGTGTTCATACATGTGTTTTATGTTGTTTTTGTGTTGAAGTTATATTTTTAATACAGTTCGGTTTCTTTAAGAAATAGTAAGATATTATATGGTTGAATCTGTTTGAAGGCATATAAACTTTGTGTTATTTAATGCCGAAATCTTAATATTTTGTAGGTAATTTTATACTTTCAGAGAAAAGGAATATATATATATATATATATATATATATATATATATATATATATATATATATTCAGTAGATTGCAAAATATATTGTTTGTAATTTTGTATGTTTTTCGTTGCATTGATTGTAATTTTGATACAAAAATGTATTGTTGGTCATTTTATTTTAAAATGTACGGCTGATATTAGTTTGAAGATTCACTATTTACCCCGAGCTGGGAACATAACCTGTGCAACAACTCCAGATCAGACCAGAGTTGGTAAAAACAGCAATTAAGTGGTAATGCCAGGCTGCTCAAAACCTCCAATCTCCCGATGAAAGGTCTTACTGACGGATGTAGTTTATCGTCATATCTAGCACGAGTGTCTATAAGCATTTAATCGGTTAGGGGGATGCTTACTGTTTACTCACTTTATTTGAATCTCTTGGCATTTAATTGGTTTGAGGAAAGCTAATATGCGGTCGCTTATATTTGAGTCGATGCACATCAACCTGTTTCGGGAATAGGTCAATATTGGTAATTTATATACGTCTAAAGGCAATCACTTCGGCAGTGGCACGTTTTCGGACACTTATCATGCGGCACGGGTGGAAACCGTGTCCAGTTATATTGTGAGAGCATACAGATTTAAAAACAACGACTTCATATCCTGATTTAGAATAAAAACAAATTATTTATCTCAGCCACCAGACACAAACTATATTTTCGCTTTTAATTATTTATATGACATGTGTAACAATACCAGACCAATGTTTCATTCTTTTGTTTGTTTGTAAAGTTTTAATTAATCTACACTGCAAACGTAAAGTGCAAACAACGAGCTTTGAAATCAGTAGACAATTCAAACTGGTGCTCAAGGCAAGCTAGCTAACAATCGCACAAAATAAGCTAGTGAAATCAATAATTTGGCTTTTTCCTTTCTGTACTTGATTAAATTGTCAAAAGCGAAATGTGCATGCTGTAGTGTAGCGGCTATCATCACGAACCTTTGAATATGCGCTTCAAGGTTTAATTCATACCGTCGTGGTTTTCGCTCTTATAAAAATACTATTGAAATGCTTAAAACCATTTTCCACCTCGCGGATTGGAGGTTAAGAGCAGGCCAGACTAGGCTCTCTAGTTTTGTGTGTCCAGCAGGCTTGGAAGGTCTCTCTGAATGTGACTCTGCACGTGAAGCAGGCAATGCACCAACATTAGAATAAACCTATTTGCTACGCATAGCACAACAGCAAGACCTAAATTAGTGAGGCTGTATCTGTACATTTCACAGGGGAGGTCATGGTGTTACCGTCTATATATCCTCGATTTAACACCAAAATGCTATGAAATATGTGGACAATAAAATGCCGTGAGGCATATAAATCGTCATAAAGGCAAAGTATTAGGTTGGTGCAAAAATAATTTCGTTTTCTAACATATGTTACTATGTGAGAAAACGAAATTAATTTTGCACCAACCTAATATTTCGTCACTAATTTCAAGTTTTCGCCAATAAGCCACATTTTCATACAAATATCAAATACAGTTTGAATGGATCAGTTAATCACTAAATACTAAACTATAATTTTTTTTCATTTATAGCCAAAAGTAAAAATGAAGACATGCGTTTAACATTCAAAAATGAAATATTTTATGACATATATTTACATATATTTAAACACTATCACAAATTCGACCGTATATATATATATATATATATATATATATATATATATATATATATATATATATATATATATATATATATATGTATATGTATATGTATGTATGTATGTATGGATAGGGAGAGAGAGAGACAGAGTGAGCTAGAGACAGAGAGAGAGAGAGAGGTAGACAGAGAGGCATAGAAATAAACACTGCATCGTGAGTAGCAGTGTTACATTATAAGATTTATTACATCATAAATTAGTGATGTCTACATATACAAACTTTTCTCTTCTTTGAAACTTCAAGACGTGGGCGTATATGGCTCTACAACTCCTATATATTGCAGCGCTTAACTTTGTTTTTTCCCTATCTCTCGTAAACCCCTACTGGCATCCATTTGCACACGCTTGTTAGATAGCTTATTCAGTCCTTTCCTCTGTTCCTCTCTCTTTCCATATGTCTTAGCAGAAACAATTTCTCATCCTCCCTAATTATGCACTATTGAAATTTCAACTATTTTTTATTCTAAAGAGAAGTGTTCCTTTTTATATTTAATTCCCCGTTAGTCACGTATATAGTCCATGGTAATCTCTATAGAAGCATATTTCTCTTATCGCATGTCCTTCTTCATCTGTCAGAATATTGTTCAGCGATTATTGCCATATAGATTAACTACACAGTAACTGTTCAATACTTTTCTCTTTGTTTCTAACAAAATTTTCCCGTTCCTTAATGTTTTCCTTAGTTTTTTACCTCGTAATTTATAGAGCAGTTTTGTATAATCTATAATACATAGTCATGTATCCGCCTAGAGTAGTATTGCTTTTTTTCGATTATTATTCGGAGCATAAATATCAGTTTCCACGATCCAGTGTATTTACCGAAACCTTAAAGCTCTTGTCATATTTCCGGTTTAAATCTACTACTCGACTTATTCATCAGAATTCAGATGATAAAGTCAGTGATGTACATCATTTAGCCGAGAGTCTATTGGGGCTTGCATTCATTTGCACCTGGCTCCTTAGGCAGAATTATGTAAGTTTACCTTCCGCTATATCACCACTGTTTATTTTTAATTATTTTTTCTGAGATGCTGTCAATGCCAAAATCATAATTATCTTACATGAAAAATATATCGTTTCTTCATCATATTCCATAAACTAATCGTTGCAGCACACATATATCTATCGTTGTGCCTATATATATATATATATATATATATATATATATATATATATATATATATATATATATATTTGTGTGTGTGTGTGTGTTTTGTGTGTGTGTGACACTATTTAGCTCTAGTAATTGGTTAACAAATTAGCCATAAATATTAATCAAGAAAATATGGGGAACAGAAAAAAGATATCCCGAGATTTTATTTTTACTCTAAAATATTTACCTTTCTCAAGAAAACAGGGTTTTGCGTCAACGATAAATTCCCAGAAGGGCAATGTGGCGAGATTTTGACAAATGATTAATGATGAATATAAAATTACTGGTTGGGAGAAAAAGAGGTGGCCAGAAAACGTCGAAGATTTTATTCGAAATCGCAAAGACGTTAGGAGTTGTCCAAGCGACAAATCCATGTTTTAATTGTATTCTATCGGCCCAGTGGGCTTGTTCTTTTGCTAGATAAAAATTTAATCTTCGTGGAATGGTGGCGGGTAGGAACGTTCGCTGACCATTCCCCCCTCCCCCAGCACTCCGTTATCTGTAACTTGATGCTTGGGGTCTGAGATCTGGCTGGCTATACAATCACTGGCTTCCATCAGAGATGTCTCTCGAATCTCCAGACCATTCGTACATGTGTCTTCGACTATCTCTCCTCAATGCCGTAAGCTATCTCTTCTTCCTCTATCGCTCTCCATCCTCTCAAGACTGCGGGATACTCGACAGCATATCGGACAGCATAGACAAGGCCCTCTCTCTCCACTCGTTTGCTCAAGTATTCGTGTTTGGTGACTTTAACGCCCATCATACCAAGTGGCTCAAAAATGCTACTAGTGACCGGGCTGGCTTTCAAACACTTAACTTCTCAATTTCTCAATCCCTCAAGCAGATAGTCAACTTCCCCACGCGTTTTGCCCCCAACCTGGCAGATAAGGCCTCGCTTCCAGATCTGTGTTTTACCTCCATCCCCGAATCCTGTAGCGCCACACAGCTCTGCCCTCTTGGTGACTCCGACCATGCCGTGGTATCTGTTAACATTTCCATCAACTCCACACCCCGTAAAGAACCTCCCATTACTAGAAACTCGTTCTACTACCAACGATCGGATTGGGACACGTTCCGTGACTTCCTCCGCGATGTCCCCTGTGATGTTGTCTTTACACTCCCTGTCCATGAATGTGCTTCTGAGGTCTCATCCTGGGTTAAAGCTGGAATCGACGCTTTCTTCCCCTCCAGGAAATTTAAGGTCAAGTTGCACTCCTCCCCTTGGTTCTCCGCTGCTTGCCCAGTCGCCATTGCCCATAGGAGCCACTTCTTTCACTTATTTCGTAACGACATGTCGGACTGCAATAGACGTCTCTTTGCCTCCGCTCGTAGCGAGTGCAAGCGTGTCCTCAACGAAGCTAAGACAATATTTGCTGCTCGGATGAGGGAGCATATTGCATCTCGCAAATTTGGCTCCAAAGATTATTGGCGGCTCTGCAAGTGTGTCCTGAACAATAGAAAACCCTCCATATCTCCTTTATTCAACCAGTTCGAGGTCTTGACCTCCTCAACCGACAAGGCTGAATGCCTTTCTCAGAAGTTCTCGTATAACTCGACGCTTGACTCCACCCATACCTGACTTCTCTCTAAGAACTGAGGCCCTATTGGACGGCTTACGCATAACCCCGTCATCAGTACTGGGTATTATCTCCAAATTAGACCCCCACAAGGCTAGTGGTGGAGAGGGCATACCAGCCATTGTCTTGAAGAAATGCGTGCCTGAGCTAGCACCCGCCCTCTCTAAACTGTATAATTACTGCCCCAAGGAATCCTGCTTTCCCGACTGCTGGAAGTCCGCATCCATTGTTCCTGTCTTTAAGAACTCTGGAGACCCCTCTGACCCCGCTATTTACCGTCCTATTAGTCTCCTACTCCTCTTTGGCAAAGTCTTCGAAGCCCTAATCAACGCAGAAGTGGTTAACCACCTTACCACACACGACCTTCTCTCAGACAAGCAATACGGTTTCCGCTATGCCCGTTCTACAGCTGACGTGCTTACGGCCATCACTGAAACCGTCTACCAAGCACTTCAAAATAATGGAGAGGCTCGTGCCGTGGCCCTAGACATTTCCAAAGCGTTTGATAGGGTTTGGCATGCCGGCCTTCTTCGTAAGCTCCAGGGTTACGCTATTACTGGTCGACTGTTTGATCTGATACAATCATTCCTATCAAATCGAAAATTGAAGGTCGTTCTCAACGGTTTCTCCTCCAGTTCCTATCCCACGAACGCAGGTGTTCCCCAAGGCTCCATCCTTGTCCACACACTTTTCCTTATTTTCATCAACGACCTTCCTGACGCCATAGGTCCCCAAGTTGGCATCTACGCGGACGACACTACAATTTACTCCTGCCTCAAAACCAAATCTAGTGTCGCGGTCAAAACTAACCTGGCCGGCGTCTTGAAATGGACCTCCAATCAGTTTTAACTGGGGCAACAAATGGATGGTCAAATTTAACGCCTCTAAAACTAAACTACTCTTCATTAACCACCATAGATATCCTTACCGGCCCCCCATTAGAATGTCTGATAGTCAACTTCTTGAGAGTGACTCCCTGCGTCTGCTCGGTCTCACGTTGACTGCTGACCTGAGATGGAACAAATACATTGAGTCAATTGCATCGTCCACCGCGAGGAAAGTTGGCTCTCTGTGCCGCGCCAGGAAACTTTCCTCCCCTGAATCGATACTTCAAATATACAAATCAACCATTCGCCCTTGTATGAAGCATTGCTGCCATATATGGTCTGGGGCACCTTCTGTTTACCTTGGAGTTCTTGATAAGATCCAGAGACGGATATGTAATGTGATTGGCCCTGATCTGGCGTCTCGCCTGCAGCCACTATCTTGCAGACGCGCCGTCGCCTCTCTCTGTCTCTTCTACAAATACTTTCATGGCAACTGCTCCGATGAGCTGCTTTTCCTGGTCCCCAGTCTCCATGAATACAAGCGCCTTACGAGGCTGGCATCCCGCTCTCACCCTTACATTGTAGAAACTTTAAAATGTAGCCGTCTCTTCTACTTCAATAGCTTCATATCTCGCCTGTGAAACACCCTTCCCAATTACTGTTTCCCTGATAGCTATAATCTCCAACTATTCAAATGTAATGTCAATCGACATCTCCAGTTAACTTGATCTACACACTACCCTTCCCTTCATCCTTTCTTCTATCACTCCTATCTGCTCTTGCTACAAATCTTCTGCAACTCCCCTGCATCCTAGTGGCGTCATGCCTTGCTCGGGGCGCTAAGTTTAAAAAAAAAAAAAAAAAAAAGAAAAAGAATTTTTCGCAGAGGAAGATGTTCCGAGTGATATGACGTTCAATATGGAAAGATTTTATTTTAAATTTTCTGAAGAACCCAAAGATTCACTAAAAGGCCATGTGGCGAGCTTTTGACAATTGATTAATGATACTGGTTAAGAAAACATGAAATAATCAGAAAGCGTCGAAGATGTCATTCGAAATCGCAAAGATTTTAGGATTTGGCCAAGAGACACGGCCAGATGTTAATTGTAAGACGGAAAACGGAATTTCATAAACAAAGTTAATAATTTTGAACTCAGAAATCCTAAATAAACAGGAATGTCAAAGAGTTGATTAATGAAGCAAGCTTAGCCCCACCCGCACGACCGAGACGTGAGGTAGCAATGGTAATAGGCGGAGGTAAATTGGTAAGAAAGACGGAGAAATTACTAATGTCCACAGAAAGGATTTAGTATGAGGTATCAATTTGCGAAGGAGGGAGTTTAGGAGGATGGCAATTTTTTTTTTCAGTTCGCTATCAGGAAACAGAGAGTTGCATCGCAGAACCTGACCGAGAGATTCCACGATTCCAGTCTGCGACCTTGCCTTTCTATGAAACAGCAAGTTATACTGACGAACGAAGCTAAACCAACACTTTAAAATGTCAACTGGTTTAGGTTTAAAGAGTTGGTTTAGCTTCGTGAAGTCCAGAACCTAACTAGAAGCGTAATGGTGTTACTCTCAGAAGAAACGTGTTGGGAAAAACATATACTCCTTCATAGAACAGACTGATATAAGTTGATTTGCTTTCTTTTAACATAACCAAAACATTTTCAGGTTTTTATTTCTTTCTTTTTACGCTTGTGTGACATCACATCCAGTTTAGACTCATCTTGCACTCCGGTCCAATGTCTGACGGAGATGGTATCGAGCCGCTTGCATTTGGTGTGAAGCCGTTAGAATCGACCGACCATCCCATTTGGTACCATGACCAAAGGATCCCGCCGGGCAGCGACGACCGCTGATCGACTGAGTCACGAGTTGGTGGTAGCGACTAAGAGTCAATCCCAAAGTGCTGGTAGGAGAAGTATCACAGCTTCACGGCGCGACTAGGAGTTGAGCCCGGGCGGATAATACTGTATATATATATATATATATATATATATATATATATATATATATATATATATATATATATGTGTGTGTGTGTGTGTGTATTTTTAAGCTATGCGATATGTATGACTACAGGTGCTCAATATCAGGGATAGGGCGTATGAAAAATATAAGAGTGGACCCTAAGGCCAACAGCGAGTGACAACAATCGATTTCGTACGACTTTCAAGCATGAAGATTGTGTTAAAAAATGAATAATAATAATAATAATAATAATAATAATAATAATAATAATAGAAAAAAACTTTGCGCGTTCGGTAATTCAGGTGACATCTGTTTTACTATATAATTATACGCTATCTTTATTTCCCTTAGTGATTTTAGGATGACTGTGGTTTGAATAATGATGAAGTTTAATCTAATGACGATCTAAGTTAATGGCACTGAAATGGAGACATTTATGTCCCAGATAAATAAAATATTGAGGTAATCAAGACGTGGTTTAATGACGAAATGTTGATAACGCCGTGTATCAACGAAATGATGAAGTTTTCTTTTCTCTTTTTGATTGATTGATTTGATTTTTCTAGCGCTTATAAACGAATTTGTGGATTATTTAAAACTGAACTATATGTTGTATTGTAAGAATAGATCGTTTTCTGTGAATTAATATTGCATTAACAACATTTGGGCGGTAACAATGATTTTCCATATGCAAGTCAAATTATTTATCTCATAGTTTAAGCGAAAAAATGAATTCTTACTTTTCCCATGAATATTTGCACCTAAGTGCATGTGCAAAAACAACTCGATTTCGAACTCGACACTCCAGTTGCTCATTTTGAACGATTATCGATTAAACCAACCGCACATCCACGAAGAATAACATGAGCTAAAAATTCCTGAAACGTTTAAAAAGTCGACAAATGAGTCCGTTCGAACACATACGTAAGAAGGTAGGTATCAAGTTTTAAAGACACACAGAACACAGCCAATCTTTGCTTAACGGTAAAAATCAGTTGATATAATTCATGAAATTACTGAATTAATGGGCGGGAGAAAAAGTACAAGATTATAGGTTCTATAAAAGAAGACATATGATTGATAGCAGATTAAACCAGGAAGATGCAGAGAGCCATCATCTCCTTCCTCCCGAAGTGACACGATACAGAAAGATTGTTTTCTTGCGCTACACAGAGTAATTACGAATTTCTATCAAACATTCATATCTATTTAGAGGCTTTCCACAGACTCAATTTATTTATTATCTCTAAATTGCTATGACTTCTTGTGAACAAATGATTGTTTGCAAATATTTTTCCATTGTTTAAAGTTCAGAATCGTCTGTTTGACTTCCTATGTTGATTTCTATTGCTTTCTCTGTTGCTTTGCCTTTTCATTGGCGTGAAAAAAGAGAGTAGTGCCTATTCCAAAGGCATTAGACCGAGGTAAATGCACCAGCGTAGTCTGGAAATTGTACTTGGTTCATCGGTTCCATCTTTTATCATAATAACCATTACGCGATCCACTGTACATTATGTACATTACATTGAATACGACAGAAAAGGTGATTTTATTTAGTTTTGTATACAATTTTATCATGCGATTTAATAATTTTTTTCTTTTCTGATGATAAATTATATAAAAAACTGTCCGAATGTTCTTTTTATCCAAGCGCTTTCGGCTATACGTTTAGCCATTTTCAAGGGTTAAATATTTTAACTGTTAAATAAGAAATAGTCTATTGTATATATGTTTCATAAAAAGTCATGATTTTTTAAAACACGGTCAAGATATTTTGTCCATGTTCGAAGTTGATATTATTAAGCGTTGTTTTTTTTTTGTTTTTTTTTTTGCTTTTATTAATAAGGCTTCCATTATTTTTAGCCTTTTTCTTGCATGTAGTCGATGCTGTTATTTAGTGTTGTCAACAAGTATGTTATGTAGGTCTCCATGAATATTTAAATGAGATCTAATTGAGCTATGGTCAGAAAGGTGTAGAGTGAGTCTGCGTGTGAAACTTGTTGTAGTGTGGCCTATAAAATTATTTAGGACTTTTGATTGATCAAGAATATAATTCCTTAATGGGTATGTAAATTCGTTAATAATATTTGCCCTATTTAATTTTGTTCTAGGCGGTGAATTATTGCTTTTAACTATACGGGTAAATATATATAATTATATAAGATTTTATATAATTTATCATCCGAAAAGAAAAAAAAATATTAGATCGAATGAGAAAATGCATAAAAAACTAAATAAAAGCATTTTGTCTGTCGTATTCAAGGAAATGTGCATGGAAGAAGGATTGCTGCCTAAATACACAAATATATATATATATATATATATATATATATATATATATATATATATATATATATATTATTGCTGTTTCGGTAGGGTCTCTTGGACGAACAAGTATGATGTTAGAAGACCTGAAACTTTTCATGATACCAATTCATAACATCAATGACGAGACAATCCCATGTACTCGTTGGTGTGTTTTCTTGACAAATTGCATTCTGAATTTCGCAGTGACTTCTGGGAATAGACCAGATGACGACCGAGGAAAAGTCTCGGTGACTGCTGGAGAAACAGCCGACAGCCGGGAAGACTGCGCACAGGATCATGTTGGATTGGCAGTTCAGCATGTACATTCCGTGAGGAATAATCCCAGATTTACCATGACGGTGCACAACGATACAGAGAGGGTGTAGAATGACATTCCCGTTAGGATGGATATTTCGATACAGACCCTTATGCTCGATAAACGGACTGATTGTGATTTGCGACTGCGGGAAAGAATGTAAGAATCTGCGCGGCTTTAAAATACACCAGGCTAGGATGAAATATATGGATAAGGGAAGTTCAATGCAACCCACAATTTCAGCCCCTGGTGAGAAAAAGAAGGTGCAGGGCTGGAACTCACACGACAGTGCCAATTCCCTCCAAGCAACCGATCAAACAAGCCCAAGCATTGTAACCTGTAAGCAGATCAAGTGAGCTCCAGCGACTTGTCACAGCGAATGGTAACACTTTGACGAGGACGGAAGCAAAATCATTCTTATTACATCTAAAGGCAACGCTGATAGGTGGTTACATGTCTTATCGACAATGATAGTCAGTTATACCACAGACCGATTTGGCTTGCCCGAAGAAAGGAAAGAGAAACCCTACAGCAATAACGGTAGCGCTGAGAGGATATAGGGTTGAGGAGAGAGTTAAGGGTAC
Organism: Acanthosepion lycidas; assembly: GCA_963932145.1. Taxonomy (NCBI): domain Eukaryota; kingdom Metazoa; phylum Mollusca; class Cephalopoda; order Sepiida; family Sepiidae; genus Acanthosepion; species Acanthosepion lycidas. The sequence continues at coordinate 126,069,348 of OZ010571.1, forward strand.
TCAAAAAAAGGTACAAGCAGTCTAGTGAGGAAGAACTCTATTCACTATCAGAACTGCGGGGTATTGTAAGATCAAGACTAAAATTTATTCGTAAAGCTGAGTGGCATCGGAGGAGAAGGAAGGAAAAAGCGAAGAAAAGATCACCGTTCTTCGCAGATTCTTTTGGGTTTACGAGGAAACTGCTTGGGGATAAGCGGAGTGGTCAGTTAGAATGCTCTGCAGATGAGATTAACAACTATCTCCAGAACACATTGGGTGACCCTGTAAGAGACAAGGATCTCAGCCATACAAAAGCCTTGGTTAATCCAACCCACCCGACGGGTGCCTTTGAATTAGACGAACCAAGCTGGAATGAGGTTAGTGGAGTTAGTGTAGGCAGCTAAATCAGCCACTGATCTTGGACAGTGTGGAGTTGCATACAGCGTCTTTAAACGCTGTCCGAGTCTTCTCCAGTTCGTTTTGAAGATACTAAAGGTAATATGGCGTATAGATAGAGTTGCAGACCAATGGAGATTTCCAGAGGTCGTGTGAATCTCCAAGGAAGAAAACTCCAGAGATTTAGACCAATTCAGGAGTATCTCTTTATTGTGCACCGGAAGTAAGATCTTTTTCAGTATTTTATCGCGATGCCTGACGAGATTACTTTTGGTTAATAAGTATACCGATACTTCAGTACAAAAGGGGATATTACAGGTTTTACGGGATGCTTCGAACATACTGGAGTAGTCACGCAGATATTAAGAGAAGCTAAAGAGAATAAGGGCGACCTCGCCGCATTGTGGTTGGACCTTGACAATGCATATGGATGCATTCCACATAAATTATTAGAGGTGGTCCTAAGGAGATATCATATACCTGAGAAGATCAACCTATTAATCCTGGACTATTATAACAATTTTCAAATGAGAACTACTTCCAGGCTTATAGTTTCCGATTAGCACAGACTCGAAAGGGGTATTATTACAGGTTGTACAATCTCAGCTACCCTATTTACCCTCGCTATAATTATGGTGGTCAAATCGGCCGAAGTCGAGTGTTGAGGCCCTTTGATAAAAACAGGAGTACGTCCGCCACCGATCAGAGCTTACATGGACGATCTGACCAATACATCACGGGTAGTAGGTGGATCATTCGTACACTTGAAAAGCGTATTGCTTCAAAAAGCTTATTGTTTCAAGCCTGCAAAGTCGAAATCGTTAATGATAAAGAAGGGGAAAGTACCAGCTAATTTCAAGTTCTCGATAGCCGGAACTACTATCCCGACGTTGAGAGAGGGACCTGTGAATAGCCTAGGGAAAAGTTTTAACAGCTGCGTAACGGTCAGTTTATCAATCCGAATAATGATCTCCCAACTGGAAGTATGGCTAGCCAAGGTAGACAAGTCAATGACTTCCGGGCTGTTTCAAGGCGTGGATTTACCAGCACGCGTTGCTCCCAAGAATTCTCTTGCCTTTGTTTATATACGATTTCCCAATGACATCAGTAGAGACCATGGAAAGGAGAATTAACGGGTACCTTCGCAGATGGCTGGGGCTGCCGAGAGATCTGAGCAGTACCGCACTATATGGCAAATCAAATGCACTTCAACTCCCCTTTAAAGGGTTGGTGGAGGAATTCATAGTCTCTCGGGCTAGTGGATTCCTGCCGTATAGGGACTCTAAGGACCCAAAAGTGGCGGCAGCTGGCATAGAAGTCCGCAATGGAAGGAAATGGAGTGCAGAGGGCGAACTGGGTATTGCGGAGGAGCGTTTGAGACAGAAGGCCCTCAAGGGAACAGTGGATCAGGGCATGCGGACCTGGACTTCTTTCCTGGTACACGAATCGAGAAAACTAGAGGTAAACAGAGACGACAACCAATTCAAGAGGAAGTAAGAGCCAACGTTGAGGAAAAAAGAGAATATGCAAAATGGTGGGACTAAGCCAGCAGGGTGCATGAACACGATGGGAATATTTTTTTTACGGCGGAAGATAAGTTGGTCGGAGACCTGGCACTCCGACGCCAGTCGCATTAAATTTCTTTTGAGATCCGTGTACGATGCATACCTGGTGGATGAACGAGTCACCATCGTGCCCACTCTGTGCCAGGAAAAGTACGCTGAAACTTATTCTAAGCGCTAGCCTGAAGTCATTTGGTGAAGGGAGGTACCGGAAGAGACATAATCAGGTACTTAGGAAATTAGCCGAAGTAGTGGTCACAGCAATTAGCTATTGCAGTTGTAAGACCGAAACAAAGACAATCTGTTTCGTCAAGGCCGTTGAAACTCCTTCACAGTGCGTAAATCGTCAGCCTGCATGTTCTCTTCTGCCCGAGATTGGCAGCTAAGAGTAGACCTGAGGAACCAGTTGAACATCCCGGAGCAGATAACGACATCGTCCCTACGCCTGGATTCATCGTTTTTTTGGTTAAAGTAAAGCTTCATATGAAAGGAAACTTAATTTTGTTCTAGGCGGTGAATAGTTACCTGTTATGTGAAACTGCCCGTTGAGAATGTGGATCTTTCCGCGTGGTGAACCTAAGATGGAAAAAAGACGAGCATTTTGTCTATTCTTTTTTTATATTGTCATAGCTGAAGAGGAAGTGACGTAAGTCGTTAATGATTGGTCAGCAGTGGCACCTATTTAATGAGTCCATTTGTTGCGGATTTTCCTTGTTTCAGGATCGCCTGCCAGAATAGTACTGTTTCGGTAGAATCTCTTGGGCGAACAAGTATGATGTTGGAAGACCCGAAACTTGCCATGATCCCAAGTCATCACTGACGAGGAGATCCTGAGCACTCGGAGTGTTTCATAACGAATATATATATATATATATATATATATATATATATATATATATATATATATATATATATATATATATATATATCGTACTAGTCTTTCAACCCATTGGAATTCCTTTATAAATTCTTGTGAATGTGCTTCCTTGGATTATCATCTATGCTTGACTTTGTATTTTCATGTTTATCACGGTTTTCTCTGCCCTACAACATTTTCTCTATATGAAAAGGATTTTTATATTGAATAATGTTAACGTCATGTCTCTTCAGAAGTATCGTGTCTCTTACAATATTGTTTTACTTTATTGTCTGTGAATTGTGTCATCAATTATTTGGAAAGGTAGTGAGCGATTTCCATTGTTTTCTCTAACATTTTGAAATTAACGTTCTTCTTTTCCCAGACAGGAAGTTCACATAGGCTAGAGAGACCAGAATACGTTGTTATTTACCCGGAGCTGGTAGTCCCGTTATGGACCCATTCCTTTAAAACAATTATATATTTCTAAAGTATAGGTTGTCATTTGATATCAGCTCAGTTTATAAAAAGGCCTATTTTCCAACTATTATTTAATTCCGCTTGTATATGATTTCGTAATGCAGTAAACTGAACTATTTGTGTGGATTGAGTTAAGAACACAGGCCACATCTGATCATGCACAATACCTGTTTAAACTTATTGAATATCTTGCAAATCATGTTAGGTAGCGCAGGAATCATACTGGTCGTTATTATGTTGATGCTTTTGCCGAAATGTTTGTTCAGCACGTATAAGGTTCTGTTAAATGCCAGGTTTGTGTCAATGTGTTGACGGCGATAATAATCTGGGATACGTTGTTACGAAGGTTGAATTTAAATGAAAAAAATATCCTTGCATTACAGTAGAAATTGCTACCAAAATTGAACACTAAAGAGAGCCATTAAATTTGTTTCGAAAGATCTGCGAACATACATGCTGTTTTTATGGTATAAAAAGGAATGATTAGAGGTAGACTTGAGAGTATGTCTGTTATATCTAAGTGATTGCTAAAGATCCGTTTTGAAACGCTTAGAGCCAATGTTTCCTTTTTTCGTGCCGTCGACGCACTGTGGGTAAGCCTGGAACCCATACATGGCGTTAATTTTGCCGACTCTCTATAATACATTACAGTGCATGCCTTGTTCTATGGAAGAAAGTATGATCTTTTTTTCTGTTGTCAAAATCGCAGATCAACCAACTCGTCCCATCGAATACTCTCTGGTTTTCCGCGAAATTTGGACACAACTTTTTCTTCAACAACAATGCTATGCCCAATTCTGAAACAAAAACTCTTATTAAATAAAAGGAGTACGTTTGCGTTTCCGTAACATGAATCCTGGTTGTCTTCGATTCTTTCATCTTAGTGAACCTTTTCGCAGCTTATGGCCCAAGACAATGGAAACTGTGGCAGAATAAATTGTACCCAGGAGGAAACAGGCAGGCTGGTGCTGCCTATTTCATATTTCTATCTCTGAGAAAATTTATTGTATAGATTTTTTCTTGTATAATTTTTTTTCTTTTTTATCGGTATCACTCCATGAAAAGTAGTAAAGATATTAAGACAAAAAAAAATGCAGGTTGATCATGAATTAGCTACAGAAACATTAACAATAAACCGGAAGATAAAAGCATGACAGTAGAGAGCGATTGACATTGTATTTTTTTCAGATTAAAGTTTGCTAGAAAGCATGAACCGGAAGGAAGTTCCACAAGCGCGAAATGCGAGAAAATAGACTGTTATCATAAAACTTGCGGCTACATCTAGCCAGTTCTACTCTAAATTGATGAGATTTTGACGCCAGTCTGGTACTGCGATTAAACGCATAAAGTCTTGTTGTCACTGCGAAGAGTGATATTTATTTCCGCTTAAATACAGAAAATATGGCACATAGCCAAAAGGTCGGTCTTCTTAACGTTAAACTTATCTAGCCACAAACACTGACCCAAACATACAATATTTCTTAAACCTAAACAACACGTTCTTTCTAACTATATTACTACATCCACGGTAATACCTCAATGTCTCAATCAAAGTTCGAACTAGATCCCATATATATATATATATATATATATATATATATATATATATATATATATATATATATATATATATATATATGGGATCTAGTTCGAACATATAGAACATCTTCAATCTATATTTCTTCATATATATATATATATATATATATATGAAGAAATATAGATTGAAGATGTTCTATATTTATGGGATAAAGTGCTCAATATCAGAGATAGAGCGTGTGTAAATATGTTCGCTTTTATATTTATATAAGTTCACTTTCACGTGTGTAAATATGTTCACTTATGTATATATATATATATATATATATATATATATATATATATATATATATTTGCATTCCCAAGCGGAGATTTTACCGTAATTTTGTCTGCAAGCTTTGTGTTGAAGGACCAATCCTTTCTTTAAATACGTTAGAATACTTGACTGGTAGCCTCATGCTTCTTACTCTCATATATTCTGTATGCTGGGAAATAATCTTAATCCGACTTTCCATCTGAAAATTGAATCTTTCTTTTTGTTTTTTTTTCTACAATAACATCAGCTCTATTAATATAAAAACGAATTGTTTTATTTAATTCAAAATTATGTATTTTCATTTAACAACATTTTTCCTGGAAAATCTTTCCATGAAACGCTCTAATTTTGTACCGCGAGAATTGTGGCTTGTAAGAGAGAATATTAAGAAACATTGATAAATGTATAGTGGCGTGGGACTTAGGGGTTAAAATGAACAGTTGATTTACCCACGGCAAGAAGATTAATGGAGGATGTTAATAACGTGGAAACACACGGGAATTTTACCAAAAAAAAAAAAAAAGAATTTTTTTACGTATTTACACGCCTGAAGATGTGTCAGTAGCTCGCTTTACGGAAACAAATCGCAATATTTTTTAAATCTGTAGTTTCGACGAATTGTAATGTAGAGCAAATGTTCATACAACAGATTAAATGATTTGACAGAAAATAATAATAAATAAATGTGTAAAACAAATGTAAGAATGTTCGTTACCCAAAGAAGCGATATATGGTTTGCATACGGTCAAAAGTAGAAAAAAAGAGATAGTTTGAAATACATAGCTCTCTTTGACTGTTGAGGGAAAATTCTTTAAAGTACCACGTGCTTGGTTAATGCAGTTGGTGAATAATTTTACTCTGGTAGGGATCTGAATGCTTGTCACTGGCCGCGTGTAACTGAAACCTTTCACATAAGTTCAGACAATCTTCTGTTATTAGTTTAATATGTTTCCACATTTTATATGAGTGAAATTTTGCATAGACTCGCTAATTTCTTTTCTTCGTTATTCTTGGCTCAAAAGCTAATTTCTGTGGAGACAAGGTTTTCTTTGATCCAAAGCAATTTCCCATAGGCTCGCGAATTTATTTCTTTCTCTTTTCAGCTCACCGGTCAATTTCTGTGAAGATATTGCTTATACTGTCCAAAGGAAAATTCACATAGGCTCGCAAACACCTTTCTGACTTATTCCCCAATATCCCAAATTTGAAGGAAGTGGTTACAGGGTGATATTATTATTTCGTACTCACTACAAATGCACAAAAACCACCGTTGGAGAAAATCGGGGATTTATAGAAATACAAGATACAATAAAAATTAAAAAGTGCATATTAGACATCAACATTTTAGACTTCCAATTACACTCTTTGATACTACGTAAACAGATTTGTAATATATTTGATACTTAATCAAATAAACTATCTTTAAAATGTGCTATGAATATAATCCTTATTCTAATTAACTAAGATTTGTTTTCAGTCTGTAGATGATTAATTGAAAAATAGTTAGATTTAAACGATCACGATAAATTGATATTAGATTTTTTTCCTCTTTCTCTTTCTCGCCTGAGTAATGTCCTTTTAAGACATCATTTTATTAAACTGTATTATTGCATATTTAATTAGACACCTATTTCCTTGGTCAGTTTCAAACAACCTATGTCTAAATAATATAAATATCTACAAATTAACTTAATGGAAAAAAGAGTTCTCCTAAATGACTATAATACATTCAACAGAAAAAATAAGTTTATTAAAAAAAAGATTAACTTTTTTAACTATTATGTAAAACGATAATGTATTTAAATTCTCGGTTGGTCCTTACATGGCAAAATATAAATCTTTATTGGTTCAGGAGACACATTTTTATATGTCGCATATTGATGCATTGTCACATTTCCATTCAGTATAATATAATGCAATTCTTAATGGTTATAGCGACATTATTCATTACCATACAAGCAAAGTTCAACTTTCATTGGCTGAATAGTTAGCATTTCTATAGGTTGAAGTTTATAAATCTCATTTTTATGATTTATTCAGGAGTTTGGACTTAACAAGATTATTAATGTCTATCTCATATTCCAGTACTGATGGCTATTGACAACGAAATCGTTTAAATTAATGCAAAAAATTTTAAATTTAAATTATATCACTATCTTCTATATTTATATATCATCTATTTGTGTTGTTGATAGTATTAGAATTCTTCGGGTGATATGGAATTTGTCATTTGTTACAGATATTTAATGAATTTTTAACAGCAGTATGTAGGCGCTGATGAGGAATTGTCTACATTACGACAAAGGATTACGGTTTTTCATGACATTTCTACGCAATGATCTGTGAAAAATCAATTTGGATATTGAAATATTTAAATCTTTTGAGACAACTGTAGTATTATCTGGCTAATATCTGCAGATACACAGCATAAATATATCTTTTAAATTGGGTTTCAATGCATGAATAGCTTTCTGAAAGCACATAATCGCACTCACCCGTCTCAGTGATTAAAATTGGGCTGAGATTAGGATTTGCGAGATACCATTATGTTCTGATCGTTTTTATGTGGTTGAAATATTCTCTTCATGGTTTTAACCATCATTAAACACTAGGAAAATACGCTAAGTTTTTGTTGGTCTACTACTAATGCCTAGCGAAGTATTAATTGAGAGAAATCGAATAATTTCCTCAAACCGAGCAGATAAAATAAAAGCAGTCGCATGACGGCAACATATATATATATATATATATATATATATATATATATATAGAGAGAGAGAGAGAGAGATAGAGAGATAGAGAGAGAGAGATGGAGAGAAAGGGAGAGAGAGAGTGTGTGTGTCTGTGAGTGTATTGTTTAAAAGGTTCAATGTATCTGCGGGAAGCGAGCTTAGTATAGGTGAGAGGAAATTTGTATATAAGCATGATATTGATATCAACATTCCTTATATATACATGCACACACGCGTGTGAACTAGAGTTGCTACCGAAAGTTATGAAGCTAGAAGAAACAGCAGTCTATAGGCTCTGCTGAAAAACGAGGTGATATTTTTTTAATATATTTAAATAAATAATATTAATATTTTTAGCTGTGAAATATATAAATGAAAAATAGAATATATATATATATATATATATATATATATATATATATATATATATATATATATATATATATATATATATGGGAATAAAGTGTTGATAACGTCAATGGAGTTTGAACTAAGATCACCAAAGAGCAAACATAGATAGTTCATTTTGAATAAGTAGAACACGTGAAAGCAGTGGAAATACATATGTATGGGAATTAGCGTGGCGTCTAAGTGATCACCTTTTCTATTCTGTCCTCTTTTTCCATACGGATCTCTATTTCTAGTCTATGCTCTCTTACTATACAGATCACTATTTCGAATCTATCCTCCATTACTATACGTTTCGCAATTTACTTCTCTACTCTATTCTCGGTACTCTTCACAATACGGATTAATATTCTGATCACGATTCGATGTTTAATTCCCGAGCGTGTATTATCTAGAAGTACTATTTGTGCGAGTGCTATTCGATGGCATCTGATATTTTTCAACGGCGTCAATATAGTTGTATCTACGATTACAAAGACTCTATTATAATTAGCACTTCGAAAGTGACAACGTGTATTTGTTGATATTACAAAATACAAACGAGTGTTCGTGAACCTCACAAAATAATTTAAATAAAAGTAGAGATTCTTTCTTATTTAATAGTTACATTTCGTCCAAATCAAAGATTTTGTTTTCAATTAATTTAAATATTTTCGACGCAAGTATAAGAATTCATTCACTCTCTTTCGCACACACTAATTCAAGGAGATATCCTTCCCAGTTATGTGGAAGGTATAAATCGTATGCCCGGTTCTCAAGAATTCAGTTTGGTGCTCATCACTCTTTCAGTATAGACACATCGGGTTCCTCAGTGTCATCAACAAGCTTTCGAGGCTATAATCAACAAGAAGGTTGCTGATCACCTAAATAAGAACATCTTGAGTGACAAGAAGTACGGATTTCAATCCCCCAGATCCATGGCTGATAACTAAACTAACATTACTCAAAGAACCAATGGGGCACAAGAAAACAAATACATCTCAATGACTATAGCATTAGATATTTCAAAGACCTTTGGTAAGATGTGGCATAAGGGATTGTTGCACAAGTTTTCTAGCTATAGAATCACTAGAACAATCATGTCAATTATAAAGTCTTTCCTAACGTATGGGTCAATGAAGGTAGTTATTAGCGGCCATTCCTACGGGGACCTAGCAATCGACAAAGGCTCCCCTAGGGATCGCTACTCGGACCATCCCACTTTTTACTTTACGTCAATCTGCCTGTATACACCAATCATTTCTGAATATATATTCTGATGACAGAAGAGTATATGGGCGCATCTGCAAAACTAGACGACCAGAAATTGGCAAATGGTATCTCTATGATCTAGCACTAAATCATCCCAAAATTAAGCGGGGTATTAAGAGACAGGAACATTTTCTTAGAAAAAAAAAAAACAAAACAAAAAAAAAAAAAACGTACTAAACTGTTAAGTGTTATCTGCCCTCTTATATACCAGCGAATACTGGACAATCTCTTTAAAGATGAAGAAACGTCTTGAAGCAACAGAAATGTGTTTCTGAAGAATGATGGTGAATATGTGAGCAACGATAAGGTTTTGGAGAGAATGGAAACAAAGTGCAAACTTATGCATAACACCAGGTAGAGGCAGTTTAAATTTCTGGGACACATATTGACAAAGGAGGGTTTGGAAAATCTGATACTCACAGAATGGATAGAAGGAAATAGAGACAGGGGAAAGCATCTGGTGACATACTTAAAGGGCTTTGATGAAATGGTTTAAAGAACAGAGTCTATGAGAAATAACAAAGTCAAAACTTCTATGAAAACAACAAGGGATAGGGGGATCAAGAAGGCCTACTTTCTGAATAGACACGGCACACAAAAGTAGAATGTTTTAATCTTAATGCCAAAAAGAAACCAGTATACATTATTATTTTACGCATTTATATAATGTTGTATAGTTTTTAGTAATAAAAATAAAATTAATTCAACACATTTTTTCCTTTATCATAACGATATGCATGCGGAAAACTTTAATAGTTTGATTTTTAGATACGAGTAAATATGTCTGGATCAAATATAATGTTGCGCTTCTGTGTATTAAGATAATTACAATTGGATTCTCTGCTCTGATTCCTAGCGATAAACGAAAGTATGCATAAATTCACTACAAATAGAAGAATCCAATCGACCGCAAACATTTCATCGCCTGGTTAATTAAAAGTGTACTTTGTCGTAGGAATGTTTATACACAATTTTACCAATAATTCTGTAAAACACACACGCAGTTATATGCTATAGATAGATAGATAGATAGATAGATAGATAGATAGATAGATAGATAGATGTTTGTTTACAGAAAATAGTTATCATTCGTGACTGCTCTGTCTTAAATATCTTATTCATATAAGTATATGCATTTACAAATAATATCAATATTTATGATAACAGCCCTGCTGTTGAATACAAAAGCCATTAAAATATTAGGTTGGCGCAAAAATAATGTCGTTTTCTCACATAGTAAGATATGTGAGAAAACGACATTATTTTTGCACCAACCTAATAATTAGGGCCATGTCGAACTACCATATTGGAAAGTATAATTCCTTTTGATAAAATTCATTTACCCAGTATTTAGTCATTTTACAGCGTTCTTCTTGTCCCTTAAATTTACGACTGCATTATAATTCCGTTGAGAAAAATTACATTTCATTAAAATAATAAATTCAGTAATACATAATTTGCTTTTGTTTATAAATTATATTCCTCTAAAATAAAGTGCAATTATATTTTTATTCAATTATATATTCGCCATTATTTGCAATGACTTGTTTTTAGTCATCAGACAACACTTCAATGCATTTTTAGTAAAATTCCGTTTTTAAAGATTCTTCTTTTTATTAGGGAAATTTTGCTCCATCAAAGCGATTTAAAACGGCTTATTTTGGTAAAAGTTCAGGTGAATATAGCGTTCAGTCTAGAACAAACCGACTAATGTCCAACGTCTCTCATGTATTATTCTTGTAGTATGTGGAGTTTTATGTGATGAAGGATGGTTAGTAGTTGTCATTAGAATTGATTCCCCAAAACGGTAATTACTTATGACTCAACTCAAGAAATTTATTCGCCATACCAATCAAATATTATACTTTTATCTAATCAATGCAGTAAACATAACACGTGTTTCAAGAACGGCAGTAACATTTTGTGCTGAGTTTATTAGATGAAGGTAGATTTCGGGATTTATTATTAGTCAATGGCAATATTTTGACCGCTTTTTATAAAACTGCATATAAGCTGTAAATTTACAACTAGATAAGCATATAAACAGTTGAATGATAGATATATCTTGATTATCAAAACCGAAAAAAAAACAAAACATAAACAGTGATTACCAAATAGGCAATGTATATGAAGGCGCTAAACATGTCTTTCGGAAGATGCTATTTAGATAATGTGATTTTTTTCCGTCTATGGAATCCAATTCATTTACATAATTTTTTATCTAATGTTTGGTAATCAAATTAATGCATTAACTTGCTATCTCTGTTGTACATTCAAAAAAGTAAATAAATAAACAGAGCATTTTCAATATATGAACGCTAATTAATTTGTGAACTATCATATCAAAGCTGGAAAGATAGTGTCCAAGATGCTTATTGTCAAATAACGACAAAAAACAGCGACAAAAATAAACGCAGAAATTTAATTTCCCAGTGATAGTTGACAATTTTCCAATTTCCTCAAAAGTAATTTCATTTATCGTCTTAAATGCAGTGACCCTCCTTTTTTGTTATTGAATATTTCTTTTCTGCCATTTAATATATTCGAATGTGCTTGATTTTATCGATCTAATAAAATTTTGAAACCCTGCGGAATTATATACAGATGCATAGACGCTACTTGTAAATATCCCACATTTTGATAACAAATATTGTGCCAGAAATGTGAATTTTTTTAACTTGACGTAAAATTATTGTAGAGGATTTTACCATAATTGCGCTTAGTAACATGTTTTTTTTAAATTGAAATTATTTTTGAATAAATATCTTTTGAATAAAAAAATGTATTTACTTTCCTCGAAGTTTTTTCTATGCTATAGACACCCGCTCGAATCTGAGCAAGCATCTACTCCCCATATCTCTCCCCGCACCACTGATGACGATGGCGAAGATGACTGCGAAGACGCAGCCTACTACTGGAGAATCTTGATAAGAAGTAGATGACCTTTCTCTCCAATATTGTTCCTGATATATAAAAATGTATATCCTCATCTCAAATATAACAGAAAAAAAGAACGTGTCAGTATATATGTGTGAGTGTTTCTGTATATATATATATATATATATATATATATATATATATATATATATATATATATATATATATATATATATATGTGCGTGTGTGTGTATGTGTGTGTGTGTGTGGGTGGGTGGGGTGTGTGTGTGTGTGTCTAAAAATAATTATATCTCACCCGTCCCCGTCAAAAAAGGCATAAAATTTAAATATAATAATAAAAGATTCACCAGCGTACTTATCTGAGTCAACGTTTAAGTAAGCAACTTTTGTAAATATATTGTTCACTATCTAGAAATAAAGGATAAGTAATAGTAAATACAATTAGATGTTCGCTTACCTTTTCTCTATTATATAGAGCACGTCAAGAAACTTGCTTATATATCACAAAGATTTAAATCTTGCGTTCAAGTCTCCAGGAGAGGGGATGTAATTTTAGCGAAAAACAGTATGGATAAAAATATTTTAATATTAACTTATCAAATCAAAGCAAGTAAAAAAAATATATATATATTTAGAAGGTCTCGGAATAGTGGAGGGACAATGCTGCACCGAATGGCTTATTGGGATACAGAAAAATACCTACAAAAATCTAAGCCAAGTATTAAGAAATAGAAAAATTCCTTAAGAAACACTGAAAATCGTACTGAAATTTACGTAATATTAGTTCCATTATGTGATAGTGAGTTTGGGAAAATTACCACGGTGAGCTACATGAGTCTTGAGGTAACAAAATATGGTTTACAGAAGGATGCTGAGAATTCCAGGGACTGAATATGTGATAAACGACAAAGTTTTAAGAAAAAAATTGAAACAAAAAGGATATTTATACTAAACACCACAAAGAGTTGACATTTCTAGAGCACTTAATGTGGAAAACAGCTCAGAGAATTTGACACACACAGGAAATATTGAAGGTGAGAGAGGCAGAAGAAAGCAGCGAAGATGAAAGAGGAAAACTGATTTTGCAGGACATTATATACCAGAGGAAGACATTAAAATAGATCTGTAGAAATGCTGACATAAAAAGCAATAATTAATATTCTAGTCAAAAATATTTCAAGTAATAAACGTGTATACAAAATACTAGAATACATGCAAAAATAATGTGTATATTGTTTCCTGATGTGTTATTTTGCTGGAATAAATTTCGACATCCCTCCTCAAAAAAATTGTTCAAATATAAATCGAATTCTCATTTCCTATATGCATTAGATTTTAAATTTTTAGTTTAGATGTAAGTGAGATACCGCATAAAATACCTTTTTTTTTCTTGTAAAGACATCTGCCCTCATTCTAAAGGATGAATTATGGAACAAGGTTTAGGAAAAATGATCGAAAATGAAAATTGTTTAAGAGTTAAAAAGGCCAAGAAAATGTGGAGTTCCATGATCGCTAACTTCCTGAGGACACATGGCACATTAAGAAGAAGTCACGTGCCCTAAATTTCAAGCATTGCGTATAAGCATTTGAATTTGCTCCTCGCAGGAAATACTGCATGCAAAATAGAGAGGGAAATTAGTGAATAACCTACTTAATGAGGCTGTGTAAATGATGAGCAGAAGAAGGATTACGAGCAATAGAAAAAAAAAATAAAACTTACTAAATGCTTTAAAAGGACAGAAATTTTTGGAGAACCATAAACGCGCACATCCTGAATGGACATGCAACACAGAATAACAGATATTGTATGACTAAAATAAATCCGTATATATTTGGGATTTCAAATTTCATATCGAAGCAATCATGCGCAGATTTAACTGTGTATGCAATATCATATTAAGCAAGTAGTGTGTAGGTATGTTACACCAAATCTCAAGTCGCGCTTAATAAGTTTGTAGTTAAAGAAGTCAAACAACGGTGTCCTTAATCCGAATTCACCAGTATTAGGAATGAGATACAAGCGAATAGGTTGTTTAGTATCAGTATAAATTCCTGTATGATTCATGTGTCTTAGTGCTATTAACTTCAAGTACTAGCCTAATACAATATAGGTGTA
>OZ010571.1:126086380-126138880 GCA_963932145.1 Acanthosepion lycidas
TACATATCTGGAGTTATACATATGATACGTATTCACTGAATGAAAACAAATTATGTTTAGCATTTTAGATTTGATATTTATACATACTAACTTTACGCATATGTCACATTTGCATAGATACTAAATATAAACACGTCATGACTATACAGTCCATGAATAAAAATCTCATAGAATCATTCGTGGCCCTCTGTAAATCTAACATTATTTCATTCATTGAATACTGCTGTCATATCTGGGCGAATGTTTCTACTATATATATTTTGATGCTTGAAAATATCCAATAACATGTCTGTAATGTGGTCGAACTTGTCATGTCATCTCAACATTGTAATCGTCGTGATGCGGTTTCCCTCTCTCTTTTTTTATGGTAATATTGTCATGTAAATTGTTATTATGAGAATTTCTCTTTAGTGCCTCTAATGCATGCTACTCGAGTGGCAACTAGGTTTCATCGCTTTACTTTTGCGCTAGCTAGATGCAGCCACCATTTTAAAAAGTATTGTTTCCCGTCTGTAGAACTACCTTCAATTTGTTGCGTTCCTTCCGCCTACAATCTTGACAAATTTATACAATAGCCATCTTCTCTCTCTTCCTGAGTCATGTTTCTTTATTGATATTTACTCACATATACTCACTAAATTTGTGACACTGGGGCCGTAATAAGCATTAAACTTTAATTCTAAGCAGAAACAGGGTTAAGCCCAAAATTAAAGATAATCTAGAAAATAACGAGGTAAAAAGAGAAAATGGAAGACATTTTCCTTGGAAATGTGGAAGTGAAGATAGGGTCATCTGTGTTGACTCACTCCAATGAATTGGAACGGATCACCGAGAATTTTTTTTTATCCATCGAAAATCTGACAAGCGGGCAAAGCAAATTGGGAAATGACTTCATCTCTATCTTGGGAAATTATAAATACACATTGGCGGGAATTATATTGTCCTTAGCGAAAACGAATTGAGAAATGAAAACAGATAATGAACTCGCAGCGCGGGTTAGGATTATGAAAATCAATCTGTCATAAAAGACAGGTATTAGGTTGGTGCAAAAATAATATCGTTTTTTTTACGTTAAAAAATACGTCAAAAAACGATATTATTTTTGCACCAACCTAATAATTTCGTTTGTGTTTTCGCTGGAGTGGTTGGTCCAAGAAAAGAGTCAGAGAATTGAAATTAATTTAGAGAATGAACAACGCCCCTCTTCCTATGTACTTTAAAAATTAGATTTGTGAAAACGATAGTTATACCAACCCTGAGAAGGTGACAGATTTAGAATATCGAAGGAAAAAAGGACAGGATTTGGCCCAGCTTATGCAAAGTAGCTATACCAGACGTGAAGTGAAGCAGGTTGGAATTAATGGACAAGTAATCTCTTTAACTACTGCCAAGTAAGTTAGATAATTCTCCAAATTTAGAAACTTGATTTAGAAAGCAGAAACATGGAACACATATTACATTTATTAGAATTAATGAAAATTGTGTAATCACCGAATCCCTAGAACCATTCGGCCCCACGCTAGTTTTGTTCAAAGTGCATATAAGCAGATGCCGTTGGGATCTTCAAAACGTTGGTTTGACATCCCACATTGAGTACCTCTGAAATCAACCTCTATCTGCCAAACAAAATTCCCGATTCCAAAACCGCGAAAACAACCCTAGAGATGTTTAGACAAAGCCAATTATCATTAGAGAGATTGATACGGAAAGGGTTAATTTTTGATGTAGCGAAAGCTATATAAATAAATTGAAGATTATACCCACGATTCTCTCGATTTATTTTTCGTCCTGAAGATATCGTTTTCTTTAATATGCCACCCGCCATGGCTTAGACAAGCGCTTCGAGACTACGATCGAGTTTCAACTGATCTGAGATCAAGAAAACAACATGGACAGTGTTGGTGTGGATATAAGCAACAAACGACCCACAAACAGCTTGGACCATTGTCAGCAATGACCAGTGCAGCGTTAACCGCGTCGTTAAAACGTCATTCTAAAACCCCAAAGGCCGGACCAGTAAACGTCGTTACACCACAGGATGTAGGCCCGGTGAAACGTGTTAGAAAGGAACCTCATTGTCTTTCACTAACAGTAATTCCTTTGTCCTCATGACATTATCGCCTTACTTGGAATGAAATTATAAAAAAACAAACAAATAAATGGATTATTACACTTACAAGATCATATAAGCTTGTCAAGTATATCCTTATGAAATATATTAATAATTACTTATCTCAGTTTCGTGTTTCTCTATTTTTTTAACTGTACATAAAATTAAGAAACTTCGTTCGATATCTATTTTATATTTTAAGGCTTTCGCTCATTCTAACATTCTTCTCTTATCAATGGATAACTTTAAATGTTCTCTTTCTCGCTTCTGATTATTCTTTATTATGGACCATGATACGCTTTATTTATCTAAAATGAAAGAATATATCGTTAACTATAATCTTGTATATGTTTACTTAGTACTTAAGACATTATTGAATTATTTAGTACTTAAGACATTATGGAAGTTATTTCTAATTAAAACTTATTATTAAACAGAATTTAGATGGTGCTTTAATCATATAAATTAACGATGTTGCTGGTAATACATGTACAGAAATACTCAAAATGTTAGTAATTATATATTATTATTATTATTAATATTATTATTATTATTATTATTATTATTATTATACTAATGGGATAATCCGAATTCAAACTAGAAATAATTATACTGAAATAATAAAATCTAATATAATTATATTCAATAAAATACGTAAATATGACTGACTTAACTTTGTAAAATATATATCCTATCATGATTACTCATTAGTTTTCAAGGTAAGCTATACAAGATTCTTCCAGTGAGTAAACAGATTTCGAAACACGTTCCTAGAACGTATTAAGATTAAACACTTGTTGCAGCCTAGGGAAGGTTACTGAATAGAATAATCAAACGAAGGTTGGTAACGAACGATGTTACTTAGGACATGAGCATAGAAGATTTGCCAGCATCCCGTAGAAGTATTCAACTGCTAGAAGTGAGTTAAGTGAATTCCACAATGAATCTCCAACTGAAGAATATCTACCAAATGCCACACGCGGTCTGATGTGGCACAAGGCAGAATTTAATGTGGGGTATCCGAGCCCGTAGTCTCGAGCAAAAATGCCCGTTAGATCACGTATAAAACAGGGTAGGGTAGCTGCTTCCTGAGACGAGACACTGCTCTTTGACATAGCCTCTGAGCATCCTCTCTGCCTGGAGGCAGAGAATTTGACCAGTACAGCGGGAAAAGAATCTTCAACGTCAGCAAATCTACCAACCTCCTCACGCGGTCAGATGTGGTACAAGGCCGAGTTTAATGTGGGATAATTGACCCCGTAGCCACGGTCAAAAATTCACGGTAGACCATGTATAAAACAGGGCAGTGTAGCTGCTTCCCGAGACGAGACTCTGCCCTTCGACATAGCCTGGTCTGGGGATCCTCTCTGCCCGGAGAGAGAGAGAGTTTGACCATCACAGCTGGACACGAGTCACCAACTGCAGACCAACATACAGTATCTACTACTCTATTTATGTAAATGGGGAAATACCCATTATCGTATGTAGGTATGCTACAAAATTACTCATAATTCTTCATTTCTGGACGTTGGTGATCATGGTTCTCCAATTCTTCCCATCTTTACTTTTGCGCTAAGAATATTTTTGACTTTTTACCGTCTCCTTTTGTTCTTGCTCACACAATGCAGTTAATTATATTATTTGATATTTCTTTGTTTCTCTTGACTTCAGTATGATCTAACTTTTCAATGCTGCAGACCATTTTTTGTTCAAATAATTTTGTCAGAAGTTTCAAGCAACATTTTCAAAATGTGATTATTATGGAAGTTTCATTTTAGCTTCTATTTTTATTTAAGACTTCCTCTTTCCTGTTTTGTACATGGTGTTCCCAGCAAAATCGGTAAAACCACATCTATCTCCTTATATAGTTTTTGTTTTCTTCTGTGAAGATATTTTCCAGCATTTTCGGCATATAGATGATTATATTATGTATCAATTCAACCTCACTATATTTGTTTGTATGGAAATTTCCTATCGATAATATTTGTTTATTTATCTTTGACTATTCTTCTTCGTCTTTTGATTTCTGTGTTTCATTCACTCTGACCAATTACTACCGGGCTGTTGGGATTGCCAGATAGAATCGTTGTTTTTTTCCAATGTTATTTAAATTAACACGCAAAATATTTTTGCCCTCGGGTTTTATGTTCATCTTGTTATATTCTTCTTCTTCAACTCTTGTACATCGTTTTATATTATAGATTGATTTATTAAAATTGTTGATGAATAATATGATTAAAATAAATGGAAAAGAACGAATTTATCTGATCACCCGATTTATATAAATTTCAGCTCATCTTACCCAAGACCTAACTCTTATCTTGGGTTGCATCTTTTTCCAGATGACCATGTATACCATTTCCTTAATATCGATTTCGAAGAATGATTTAATATTGGCTTTATATTGTTTTAATTGTATTAAACACTTACATCAATCAACTGATAAGATTCATTTTTAAAATAATGAAAAAAATTTGCGATGGCGTCTTATCAAACTTCATCACTTTCGCGCGTGTTTAAGCTTATAAATTCTCTTAAAATCACTGGATAAAAAATAATAACTCTATAATACAGATCAAGAAATGGTGTGTTTATTACAGAATTAACAATGGAAAATATCTACTTTAAGTTAATCTCTTCGTCTGTCGTTTTAAAATGGACGTAGATGACGACATCGATAAACAAAAATAAATACGAAAATGGCTTCGTTAATGGTGATAGATGCAGACACTGTGGAAAGAATGAAGAGAAAAAAAGACAACGAGATATTTAAATCACACTTTCAAATCAAAACTACGTTTCTGTTGTGGAGTGCCCTCGTGCTCATGGACAATACGGTTATTTGTTATTACTTATAGTCCCCTGTCTAGCTAATGGTCAGTTGAACACCAAGCCAATACAACGAACCCTGAATAAAAAAAAAAGCCAGACTGTCGGGAAACGTAGTGATAGGGAGACATGAGTACCAGCCAGGCAAAATAATGTTTGGAGTCTGGGTTAGGTTTGTGTGTCATTGGGAAACTAGTTTCTTGGAAGAAATGGACACGTTTGAGAAAAGAAAATGGCCATTATTGTGTCGCGTGTCTTGCAATCAATGCCTTGCTGTTCAGTGAAACTGACTTTGGTATTTCTTCCAGCTTGACAGTCGTCGGTCACATCCTGATGGTTGTTTTTAAGTAGTCTACTTCGTCAGCTGTTTTAAGTGGGGCACTTGGCCGGATGTAGGGAATAATGAAAACAGAAAAAAAAAAAAAAACGAACTGCCAGTGAAAGGTGTAGTAAGTATGTTGGTAGAAAATAAAAGGAAAAAAAAAGTAGACAAAATAAAGATTTAAAAAATAAAATAAAGAATCGAATAAAAATTCTTTTTCATACTAGTTTTTCATACAGTGATTTCAAGGGTTCAAATGGAACCTAATGATATCATATTAAGATTATCTTCTAATTTCGATTTTGTTAATAATTTTGCGAACATTGTTTTAATTCTACCTTGATCTCTATTTCCCCTCATTATTTTTTCATGCTGTTCATAACTGATAGATTTCTCTAACTTGCCATAAATTCTTGCTCAAGATATGGAGTGTTTGACTGCTGAATTCTCTACGTTCTTTTCTCATATTCTTCCAGCTAAGGTTAGAGATCCCAGTCAACCTTTTATATAACATATATATATATATATATATATATATATATATATATATATATATATATATATATATATATATATATTTTTGCTAGAGGTCTTCATTTTTAGTCCTATGAAAAGTGAAATTCTTGTCAATCTTAAGGTTCCTTTTTTTGCAGTTGAAATAAACCTAATAAGTTACATGATGGTATAAATCTATTCCGATATCCAGATAGAAAATCATCACTTCATGTATCAATATATATATTTTTTTCAAATTGCGGCTTAGCTTATCATTATAACTGCATGCATGAGTTTAGTGAAATTTTCTTGGATATTGAAATGTATATTCGCTTTAATATTTCTTAATATATAATTAAGACATGAATGTAACTATATGATAGGTTCATATTCTTCTTTTATACAACTCGTTAATAATCTAAATAATCTAAATATTTCAATTGAATATCTAAGATGAAGAGTTCATTGATTACATTATTTACACTTAAACTACTGTCCTCATCTTTATTTTTTGTTGTCAAAACATTTCGTTCGTTGTTTCTCTAGCCTTCTTCTGGTGTCTGTCTATCCAGATGGCCTTTTCCATGTTTCGAACTGAATATTTTATTTCGTTCATGGTTATATATTGTTATTGTTCCGCTTCCCAGCTGTAATAATATCACATTTTACACTGATTTAGTATTGTTCAGATATAGCCGGTCCAGTTTCTATCATGTTACGTCTGTACTAACTTGTCTTGCTTTGAACTCGCAAATATTACGTTGCCAATGTAAGGAAGCACAATTTTAATCTGCTAGGCCATTTTCATGTCGATTAAATAACCGGTTCTGTTCGAATTTCTCTAAAGGAAAGACTGACGAGTGAAGTCGGCCGGAGGGCAAAACAATCGAAAGTTTGTGATAATAAAAAGATGAGTACAGTCGTCAGAATATATATCATGGATCTTTATTTTATTTGTTTTACATACAATATCTTCGCTATATGATCCAGAATAAATGTTATTCTTTTCTGGTTTCATTAATTTTATTTGGTATTTTGATTTTCAAGACTTTTTAGATTGACAATTTTCCAAATATGCTATCAGTTTTAATGTATTTTTCTGCCGTATACAAATATTCACTTTTTTTTTCTAACTACATCAGTGATATGTTTGCGCATTTATGGTACACTCGCACCTTTCATTTAATATCGAACATTTCAGGAATAACCTTTTCCCTCCGCATATCTTATGGTCCTCGTTTAACTGATTTTAACTGATTGTTACAGTAACCCATTAAAACTCAGATTTCAAATATTTTTATTTTTAATTTTCATAGTATCGATTGTGTAATAGTAGATGAGAACGAGAATATATATATCCAGACAGTGGAACGATAATAAACTAGTCAGAAAGAGTAAATTTAAAGGTTTAATTCGAAATCCATGACGGTTACCTGAATCGACAAGGAACTAAAGCCGACTGGAGTACAAAATTATTATTATTATTATTATTATTATTATTATTATTATTATTATTATTATTATTATTATTATTATTATTTGCTTTGATATCTGTTGTATACACATTTCCTTCCAGCTCAGAAATGGTTCCATGGCATTTTCCACGATTAGCTTTGATTGTTCTGTCTGTGCGGGTCAGGTTGATGTTCATACAATATTCTTGCAGTTTCCCTGCCGTAGAAGTGGCACATTTCCCATGCATATAGTCACCTACTCTATCATGCCTAGATTTATATTCAGTTTGTGCTAACACTGTACAACCTGATAAAATATGGCCCATTGTTTCTGGATATTTATCACAGTATCTGCATTTCGGTTTAACACAATTTTCCAGTTTGTATTATTATTATTATTATTATTATTATTATTATTATTATTATTATTATTATTATTATATTTCGATTTCTGATATTCACAAACTACCAAACAAATCTGTGTGAAGAACTAAGTCAGGTATTGGTGTATTGCTATGGCTACATTTCATGATTTTTTTTTTTAACTATCATAAAATCACTAGCGATATGTGCACAAATTTTTCTTAGTAGGTGGGCTGTACCTATGATGAAATTTTTTATGTATAACTTTTAGGCTGAGATATCCGTGGATATTTTCAATGTGTTGTTGTGTTCTTTTTTCACCTTTTCTAAGAGCACATGCTATGGCTGGCACTATTAGTGTTTGCAGTTTCCTCATATTTTTCGATTTCTATGTCTTTATATTTCCATAGTTCTTCCAATTCTTGGTTGCTATCTTATCGTCCGCTGGGCAAGCCATATGAATTAGTAGGCAAATTTTCATTTCGGTTTTTGATAATTATATCCGGCCTATTTGCTCCAAACCTGCTGTTTGTAAAGATTTTGTATTCCCATAGAATTTGATGTCTTCTAGATTTTTAACCGGTGATGTTCATACCAGTGTTAACATATTTTCCAAAGAGTTTACACATTGTCCGCATTAAATATTGCCCCACAATATCGTGACGATATTTATATGCATTTGGCGAAAGTACAGAACATCCTGAGATTAGATGGGACATGGTTTCCTGATATATTTCATAAAAATTACATTTTGGATCCACACTATGATGCCTGATATTAGCTTGGAAGTTCCTAGTGAAATATATCTCGTATTACGCAGCAACAATAAAACATTCGGTTTAAGATCTAAGAGCGTTATCTTTATCAACATCGGATTTATTACCAGGTACTTCTCATTGCCCATATAGAAGTTTGCTTTGCCAGCGTTGTTTCAAATTTTCAAGAGCTTTGTACTTGCCTTTCTTTTTCATATTTTTTGCCTCAACAATTGGTTTTTGGTTTATGTTTTGGTTTTCTATAGAATCTACTTAATGTAAATTTCGTTTGCATTTAAACCTTCTTTCATGACCGAATATTTTTTTCTTTCTGTTGTCGCATTGATCTGACCAATTGTATTATCCTGTCCTTTGTTCCTTGTATGCTAGTATTTCAGAAGCTGATGTCTTGTATGACAATTCTAGCCAAATAAGACCAATTCCACCTTCTTTACGGTTATATATACATGGCCTTTGGATGATTCATGTTTTGCTTACGAAGAAGCTTTCTTGTCTTAGAATTCAGTCGTCTGATGTCATTTGGAGTCCAAATCAGAATGTTGAAAATCTATTGGACCACTGTGATGGCATGGCTATTAATGGCCATAATTCTCTTCCGAGAATTCAATTTACTTCTTAATATCAGTCGCACTCTTCTATAATACTCTTTTTGCACTATTTCTTTAATTTTTATTTATGGTAAATTTCTTCATTCTCATTTACGTCAAAGTACTTATAAGCTTTTTTCTTACTCTAAATCTTTGATTGTTACCCCCGTATCTAAGTTAATAGATGATGTCATTATTATTATTATTATTATTATTATTATTATTATTATTATTATTATTATTATAAGTAGTAGTAGTAGTAGTATTAGTATTATTAGTATTATTTGTGTCTCATATTTCCTGCTTTGTACGCTGTAGATCAGGCTCCAAACTATGATCCTTAGAGCCTATAGAAGAATTATAATTGATAGCACTTATAATATGGGATGTTCCTAGTAGGACGAAATTCTGGGCTACATGTATATTGATGCTACCTGGAGACTGATAGTAAAATTGTACATTCTTTTTCTCACGAGGCCCAGAGCTCCGATTACTATTGGTACCGTGCCAGTCTTCATTCCCCACATCCTGTTAATCTCGATCTCCAGATCCCTGTATTTGGTCAAATTTATCGATAATATTTATGGAGGTGTTTCTCTCAGATGGTATTGCTATATTAATACATATATACTTCCTGGATTTCTTGTCTTTTATGATGATATTAGGTCTGTTGGCATTTATTTCCCTATCAGTTTGAATTGGTATGCCCAGAGGATAGTTATATCGCTATTTTGGGCAACTGTGTCTTGTTGGTGGTTATTCCATCACTCAGTGATTTCAATTTTGTCTTTCTTGCATATCTTCCAGTGCAGATATGTCGTTACCTTGTTATGCCTGTCGATATATTCATTTTTCACCAGTTCCGGACATCCTGAGACAATATGGAATAGAGGTTCATATTATTTTCTGCACATCCTGCATTTCGGGTTAGTTTAATCTTTGATTATGTAACAGTAATAGGATCTGGTTGCGAGGCTTTGTGTCCTTTGCTGTATCATTATTATTATTATTATTATTGTTATTATTATTATTATTATTATTATTATTTTCCTTCTTCTTCTTGACAACAGCTTTTATACATACTCCAGCAATCCAGCATGTGAGCATTCAGCAATTTTAACATGTATAAACGATAAATATGATTGTTGTAAAAGTTAAATATCTGCATGTATTTTTATTTAGAAAAGTTCAAAGCTTAAATGTATTTTGTTTTCGAAAGAACCCATGTAAAATGGATAATTCTTTTTTAAAAAGACGTAAATTTCAATTTCATCGTCTCATTTTAGAATAATAATTTCAATTAAACATGGAAAAATTCATTCACATTGACAATGAAGGGATTCATCCTGTCTGTATGTTGTGTATGGCCGTCACTTCCCGGTTGTGCCCTGTGTATGTGTGTGGGAAATGTTAATGGAAGTTGTTTTGTTTTTGTTGCTTTGTTTTTGTTGTTAAAATCAACCGCGCTGATGCAAAGATTGATTGATGTCAGACAAATCTAAAAGATAGAAAACGTTGAATAAATCAGCGGTTAGAAATGAATACCACTCGGTTTTGAAGGATAACCAACCGAATACTGATTTGTTTAAATTGACTTCGCCTATTTAAGCGGTATACCTACTAATATTTGCCAGGGATGACGCAGAAGTAATGGGCAAACGTTTACAAGCATTTAATAACATATACAAACTTTTTCTAGTCAAACGTAATTATTGCTATACAAATAAGTTAATCAAACCATTATTAATTCAAACATGTTTCATAAGATAGAACATATAATTTATTCATTGCAGTCCATATGTTTCAGTTTTTTATCTAATTATTTCCCACAGTGTGAGTTATTATCAATAACTGGGTATTGTCAATATTATAGACAATATTTATTTGGCAAATTACTATCATTTTTGGAACGCTAAGATTCAAATTTATTCAAAATGGCAAAATTTGTATAAATATTATACTTAGATAAACACCATCTTAAATCATTCGAAATGATTTGAATAGCATCTTCCCAAATATACTTCGAACTTGATTTATACCCAGATGTATACTTCTTTTATACTAATTGTTACTCAATACAAGGCCCCACAGCCACTAAAATTAGAGCGATATTGTGTGGTGTTGTATGAGTTTCAGAAAAGGCAGAATATTAAGTTCTTGGGCTGTATATTAAAGAGGACACTATGGTAGACATTTGAAAACTATCTTACAAGAAGTTTGTTCAACACTGTAGGAGTTCTGTAGAAGAAACAGTTGGAGGGTGACATACTTCTTACTAATGGACTATGAACGGATTGTGAATGGTTCACACTTGTGTACATGACATGTTGGGTTCCAGTTGTAAAGTACCGGAGTGTTGGGTCTAACGGATGCAATTCGTCAGAACGCATGCCATGAAAATGCAACGGGATGCTCGCTTCGTTTCATCTGTTGGATAGGGTTATAGGGTAGAAATAATTTATCATCCACAAATCCGCGTTGATGGTTTTGAACTCTATCAAAATAGGCTAGTGATTATGGGAAGTTCCAGAACTTCTGTGGAAGTAATACTCCTTTTGTTATCTGATCTGGCTCTTGCAAATATTGAATGTTGGTAGGTAGATACTCATTTGACAAAAAAAAAAAAAAAAAATTCGACAATATTTCCATAAGTTTTCGGATATATGTATTCTACTTTGATGTTTCGGGAGAGCCTGAGTCACAATAGACGTTCATGGCAAGGAATCTCATTAGGAGAGGACACATCTTTTATGGTTAGGATCTTCTCGCTGATTATGAAAGATTACTAGTGTGTTTTTTGGTTGCAATGGATTTTGAAACCTCTGTTTTCCATAAAACAATCAGCTGTGACAATGTTGTTGCTAGCATCTGGCTTTCTAGACTTTTGGAGTAGAAAGGATACAATTTTGTATCTTTCAAATAGCGAGTCACTTATGACAGGAGTGTAATCTTATGCAGATCAGTAATATACAATGAAATTAGTTAAGACAGTGGAAAGTACTCTCAGGAATACTGAAATTGCTCTTATGGGCTTTTGATGATTGGCCGTTAACAATGACCTACATAAAAGTCTGTTAAGAAGACTTGACAATTGAAAGGGCACTTCTAGAGATTCCATAGCTGAAGAAATTATGTAGAAGGCCTCGATGACACACCTTTATCTCAGGGAAATTCGAAATTAGATTAATGAAACTAAACTCCTTATATAATGCGTTAATATGCGGAGAAACGCGAATAAACCACGTTATATAACACAAATAATAACCAAAACCAAAAAAATGTCGCGTCTGAAAAATCCTTTGAATCGCATTAATCTTTGACCAAGCTAAAATCAAGATGCACGTAGAAATATGTCATATACAATTATTGACTCAACCACTGTGCTGTGTGACCCCAAACATACGTAGTAATGAACCTACTGATGATGATATTAAGAAACCGATTTAAAAAAAAAAATAAAGAGTGATAAAGTATCACTCGACATTGAAGCTGAACCTTTGAAAAATTTAATAACAGTTTTTCTGTAATCAGACATAAACCACAAAATGTAGGAATTATCAAGTGTTAATGAACTTTAGGAATCGAAAGTTAGCCCATATGACCGTCACGCATACAAAGTATCTTAAGTGAGAAAGTATTAATTGTTATTTATGTTAACTAGGCTTTCATCTTTTTATTAAAGTCAACATCACACGGACCAATCTGGTTTCGTTCGGGTAAGGGGTGCTTTGATGGTAGATCTGTCATCAAAAAACTCTATGAAATTGCTTGCTTTTCTAATAGGAAACTGTACGCCTGCTTTGTCGAACTCATAGCAGTATATGACCAGAGCAAGAGAGACTTCGTCGTTTAAGATATTAGAAACCACCTGTCAGATTCCGAATCCATTTAACGCATCGATCTAATAGAGGAATTATATCGGCCTACTTCAATACCGAAACATTTTAGACCCTATAGGAGTACGAGAAGGAAGAAATAGGAAACACAATCTATGTTTTTTTTCTGAGCATTTAAAATTAGATAGCTGGGCACTGGCTATTTAAGCATTTCATACCATATTCAGAATGGAAGACATCGACTCCCCTTCGTCTCCACATAAGACAATGTTATGATGATCAGGGGGAATTTGCTGATTACATAAGTCTTTATAATTGGGATAATAATGATCTTGAACAAAGAATCAAAATCATCTATGACATAATCCAAGAAATATGGTTTCCAGGGTGTGATGAATAAATTGTTGCCTAAATTACGTACCGCGATGTAGTGTGACGTGACATAAAAGCTGTGGTCATCAACACAGAGTTCATGGAGAGCCTGGCAGCCATACGATCCGAATGGAGAGGAAGCCTGACCAAACACCTCAAGTCAGGGGAGGAGAAGCTGACACAAGTCGTCAAGGAAAGGCAAGCTCACAGAAATCAAAAAGACAGCTCCAACAGACCACAGACCGAAAACACATGCGACCTCTACAACAGAGTTCTCACTCTCGCGTCGCCCTCTACAGTTACTGAGGTCGATGCTCCAGCCAAGCAGATAACTTGGATGCTACCAATGTTCAAAAGATACGCAAACGTGAAAATAGCACTGGCATTTCATTTTAACAAATATATTTATCAAAAATATCTTGAAATCCTAAAGAATGAAATTATTCTATAAAATGGCTATTGGCTTCAGCCACGGTTTCCAGACGACTTCAGAATCTCATGCAATTCTTTTGGACGGTCTCCTTGTTTCAGTTTGTGTATTCTGGCAGGATTCTTGCATTCAGTTCATCTTTAGTGTTACAAGGAGTTTTGTTGGTCTCTCGGTCAACTGAACCTCACATGCAATAATCTAGCATCTTTCAGGTGGCCAAATTTAAGGGGTGATGTGGTCACAGAAATTGTCTATTAAATGGTTCTCCTGCTTATATATGACATGGTGCAGAATCCTGTTCCCAGACATAATGTCTTTCAGCTGATACCCTTTTGCCCCTAGGCAGCACTACCTCCTCAAGGCACTAGATGTAGTCCTCCGGGCTGAACGTAAAGCCTTTTGGCAAAATGAATGGAGGTTTAACTTCGGCATTACTAGTGATCGTTCCAAACACCATGACATTGACTAGATATTTGGTTTTCAATAAACTCAGTACATCATTTTGCGGACGCAGAATCCTCATATTGACACACTCTGAAATGTTCATATTGTAGCTTTCGGCGTGAATGCCGTTTTCAAATATCTGGCGGAGTGAAATGCGTTATGGTGGTCTCTGTGAGAAACAGAGAGATTCCAAGTGACCCTATTCTATTGCTCCTTCTATAAGATGAAAAAATAACACGCATGCGTGAAATTATATTTATAAAATGGCAACAATCAAGGTACCTATCGTTCCCTGTATAAACCTTTCCTTCGTATTCCATTATATATATATATATATATATATATATATATATATATATATATATATATATATATATATATATATATATATATCTGTCTGTGTGTGCGTGTGCGTGCGCGTTTGTGCACGTGGGTGATTGTGTCCACGTGTGTGTGTTATATTCCATGAAATTCGTAAATGAACAGTGTTCTGCATGCGTTTAATTTTTACAAACAAGTATATATATATATAATTATTTATATATTACATGCGCGGTACTGATGAGAAAGCGCTCAATATCAGAGATACAGCTAACATATATGGTTGGATAGATGTGAGCTTGTGACCCTGGGTTTCACGCTTTAGCGATCGGCAGACAAACTGATTATTTTTTTTTAAAATTTGGTTTTATGTAGATTGCGTGTATTGGTGTTATTGTGGAAGTGGTGGGGGAAACTTCGTCGTTTTTTCATCGTACTGACGCAAACATCGATGTATGCAGACACATATACATACTTGGTCTTCAGTCGGAACTCATACATATATAAACATATGTGGGCAGTTTCGGATATGACATATGTATGTATACGGGTGGTGTTGTGTCTATACATACGCGTTTGTATGTTGAAATTTAAAGATTGGAAGTGTGGCGGAAATGTCTCGTGAATGTCTCGTGAATGTCTCGTGAATGTATACATGTCATTTTTTCTCTTTTTTTTTTCCACTGAATAATATTTCCTCGCATGTGTGTATATACGTGTGGTGGGGTTTGTGTAAAATTATGATAGGTAAAAATTATAATTTTTTTTTTTTTTTTTTTTTTTTTTTTTACCGCTGAATAATATTTCCTCGCATGTATGTATATACGTGTGGTGGGGTTTGTGTGAAATGATGATAGGTCAAAATTATTATTATTTATATTTATTTTTAAATTTTGAAAAAAATGGCAGTTTATTTGTTATATCTAAAGCTGGTTATTTGTTTGTTTTTGACTGTGTATATGTAACAGGTAGAAATTTGTAATCCTTATTGGTTATTTATATGGTGATGTTTAATATTTAATATGCTGGGTGAGAGGGTAGTTTGATTTAATAACGGGTCTATATGATATGATGTGATAGTAATGTTGCAAGGGATTGGAGGCAATGATAATATAATTAGCTAATAGTTATTGTAAATTGGTAGAAATTGTAAATTGGTAGAAATGATTAGTAACGGTGGTGGGAGAATGATGAAACCATGGATGTAGTTATAGTGGCGGTAGCTAAAGACTGGTTGTTGGTGTTTTATTTTATTTTATTTTGTTATATGTATCAATTTATTTTGGTATAAATCCTGATAATAGGTATTCTGTGTAAAATTATGGCAGTTGAAGATTGCTATAATATTTTAATTTTTAATTTACAGAAATATTATTGTTTATTATATTAAAGGTCGCTATTTCCTTGTTTATTTGTGACTGTGTATATGTGGTTGGTAGAAATTTCAGTTTGTAATCCTTATTGGTTATTTTTATGGTGGTATTAAATATGCTGGGAGAGGGGGTAGTATACGTTAATAATTATGGCAGGATTATATGGTAATGTTAGATATGGTGTGATAGTAATATGTAAGGTGGATGGTGGCAATAATAATATAAGTGGTTAATATTTATTGTAAATTGTTAGTAGTGATTAGTAATATTGGTGGGAGAATAATAAAACCTATAAATGTAATTATTGTGATGCTAGCTTGATCTAAAGGGTGGTTGTTGGTGTTTTATTTTATATTATACTTATTTGTTTATTTTTATTTATTATGAATCCTAGTAATGGGTGTTTATTCTCATGGTTATATATGGAAATTATATCTGATCTTGTTTTAAGGTGTTAAATATGCTGGGGGGTAATATGCGTTAAAGATTGTAGAGGATTTATAATAGTAGGTGTGATGTGTAAGTGATGGTGCTGGGTGTTGGTGGCAATGATAATATTATTAGATAATAGTTATTGTAAATTGGTAAAAGTGATTACTAATGGTGGTGCAATGATAATAATGATAGATGCAATTATTTTGATGGTATCTTGAAATTAAATTGTGATTGTTGGTGGTTTGTCTATTTTATCCGTTTGGTATGAATTCGGATAATAGGTACTTGTTCTCATGCCTACATTTGGAGATTATCTCTGATTTTTTTGTTTACATGCATTCTACATAAAACCAAATTTTTAAAAAAATTAATCAGTTTGTCTGACGATCGCTAAAGCGTGAAACCCAGGGTCACAAGCTCACATCTATCCAACCATATATATATATATATATATATATATATATATATATATATATATATATATATATATATATATTGTAGCATGTTTACAATATATTTCCTGTTTACACAACTTTTCTCCGGTGAATTAGTAGTTTAGTTTTCTGCTGTTTGTGCAAAATTGTTTGAAATGTTCATACTGACGCTAGTTTATTCTGCAATCGTAAGAACAAGAAAAGCTGTTCACGACTGATAATTTATTTCTTTATCTATTGTATTATAAACCGGTGTTTCAATACAAGAAAGGCGCCCCTAGTCAATTTCCTTCGCTAGTGAATTGCATTGTGAGTGATTGAATATAGAAAATTGAGGCCGTTGAATATTCAGTAAAAGGTCATATCGCTCGTAGGTCATGGCGACAAGCGCAACTATTTAAATTCAGAAAGATCTGTAAATTGACAGTCAGAAAACAGACCTTCTGGCAACCGGCCAAGATTCAGTTTCAGTTAATGGATCAAAACTTTTCTCACCATTAGCTTTAACACTGAAATGTCATGTTAAGCAAGCGCTGTATGTTGTTCCTTTTGTTCTGTTGTCAATAAAGTGTCACGCTGTGGTTTTATATCCTGCCTGTTTATTCAATAGGCGCAAATTCAACACTGTCCGTGGTAGTTTTTTTTAGTTTTTTTTTTAATTGCTAACGCCCTGTAATGACGTACATTTGTCTGCTTTTGCTAAGTATAGTTTGGTATGTACAATTGCGATAATATTCTATAGAACCAATTTAAAATTACAAAAGTACAAAACTGTTTGCTACTACATAAATTGCAACTGCTGCCATTTACAAAAAAACGTGATAGATTTTGTAGAATATATCTCAGTCTAATATGTCAAGTGTAAGAACCTTGGTCAAAGCTGAATGTGAACTGTGGGATTGTACAAAATGCAAGCCTAAATCAATTACGAGTTGTGACATATGCATATCCAGATACGTACATACATACATATAGTGGTTGTCGACTCAAAAGACGAGTATGGTCATCATAGACATGCCCAGTCCATCAGTTAAGCTCCCCCTCCAAACAACAATGCATACATTTGTTGTGTGAAAGATAGTGGCTTATAAAGGCAGCCATCGATCTGCATTTCTTGTTACATATATGGCATGTAAAATCATCTCCGAGTGGTTGAAGTTTACCTTCAACATCAATATGTGTCTTTTTATATGTGTTTTCAAGCCTGACTTGCACTTACACTAGTACAGGTGGGACATGCAAAATATGCCAATATGAAATAGGCCTATGCAACAGACTGTTGGTGTTGGTGTGATTTCTGATGACTGAGCAGACCTGCCTTGGAAAAACATATCCGATTACATTGGACACATGGCCAGGTTGGCAATTCAGGGATCCCTTCGGAAATCCTATCTTCAGTTCTTCATTTTTGTGATGACTCATGGAAAATCTTGAAGCCATCAGCAATACCAACTCTCCAAGAAACCCATTCTTCAGCTAGAGTCTCCAGTTAATATATATATATATATATATATATATATATATATATATATATGTGTGTATATATATATATATATATATAATTCTTCTTCTGTGTGCTGTATATCTCTTCCGTACGTTGCCGATGATGGCTATCCAATATTTCCTAGCCTTTGTATCTCTTAATAAATTTTGTATTTTTACCATCCCTTCCACGCCGTACTCCACCATACATTAACTCTAGCTTACCATGTATGTTGTGCGTTGCTTTTATCTGCCTCTATTAACTTCATTTTGT
The DNA here is from genome assembly GCA_963932145.1 of Acanthosepion lycidas. Taxonomy (NCBI): domain Eukaryota; kingdom Metazoa; phylum Mollusca; class Cephalopoda; order Sepiida; family Sepiidae; genus Acanthosepion; species Acanthosepion lycidas. The sequence continues at coordinate 126,104,718 of OZ010571.1, forward strand.
ACGATGAGTATCAAATTTTCTATGCTGCCTTTCCTCATTAAGTGCCCCAAAAGTTTTAACTATTACTAGCTGATATTATGTATAATTGACATGTTTGTTAACATTGTCTCTAGAACTTCGTCATTTTTCACATGTTCAATCGATGGTATCCTCAGAATCCCTCTATAGAAGCAGATTTCTGTTGCTCTAAGTCTCTTTGACATCGTGGAGTTTTTCCAGCATCCAATGTCATACAGAAGGACTGACACTACATGGCTGTTCACTCATCTTTTCTTTATTTCTAACGATATTTTTTTTAATCCTACCACCTATTATATGGCATCTTGCACTATCCCCATGTACCTTTGCATTTCCGTGACAAAAATTCCGTTCTCTGGTTATACTCTTGCCTGATATTTAAATTATTGTAACTGTTTGATTGTGGTATCTCCAATCTGTAATTTTAATATCGGGTTGTTCTATTGTCCAACAACCGTGTCTTCCTTACTTCTCGTTTAACCTGATGTAGGAGTTCTTGATTGATTTATTGATTCATTTTTACGGTTTACCAACCCTTTGCAGGTTATTTAAAAACAGAATATATATTTACATAGTAATAAGGGGTTGGAGATTGTAGTGATTTAGTTATACAAATCTTACTAATTCATATTTAGCTGCGGAGCCAATAGGTGGATTCTTATTGATAGACAGTGTAATTGCCCATAATATAACAAACATTAGGGAGTTCGAACTCGGCTCTCCTTTTAACAATTCCAAGCCATTATATATTAAACCGCACGCACATCCACGTCAACAACACCTGGTATTAGCAAACGGACAAAGATCTAGGCACTGATCACTCAACGATATTTCTCTTCGGTGGTCACAAGGGAACCTGTGTTTCAACATTATGTGGACGTAAGCCAGGGCATTTGTGTAGTTACCTTTCTGTATCTGGTATCAACACTGTTTCATCTTCATATCTAAATTTGTTAAGATTGTGGCCACCAAAATATAATCCTGTTATAACTAGTAATTATCTCGTCGCGACTTCATCGTATAGGTTAAAATGTTTGGCTAAAACCACGCAACGTTGTTCTAATATCCTTCCCATATATATTAAGGTTTTCTAGCTGTTCTTTGTAACGAACTATATCAAACACTTTCGCATAATCTATAAAAGATAGGCATTCTGGAATGTTTTCTATATCAATATCCTTTTAATATATACATAGTAATTCCCAAAACAGTCTAGTAAGTGATTTCAAATACGGCGAAATCATTTCTTGAATGAGCTGGTAGAATTAAAATATCCTCTATTAATAAATTGTTTATAAAAAGCCGGTATTAAATATCTCTTACCACAAACCAATTAAACACCCCTTCATGAAAATGGCACTGTCATTAATGCACAAGTGAAAATTTAGAAAACATTTTTTCCTTAAGATGAAAAGAATTTTCTCTGGCATTTGTAGGTAAAAAATAAAGGGAGTAAATAAATGTTACTTTTGTCATAGCATATATATATATATATATATATATATATATATATATATACACATACATGTAGGGAGAGAGAGACGGAATCCTTGAGAGTCGTCGATAGCTGTGCTAGCACGGTGCTAGAAGTCATTGTGGCTGAGAGCTTGAGTTTGATGGCCCTGTTCAAGATGTTGATCACGCTAGGTTAGGTAACACGTTCTTTCCCAGAAACTGTAACTAAGGTCTGTTCAGCATAGTTGAAGTATAAACTACATGTGGGATCTGTGGGTATTGGGCAAACATAAAATGTGCCTGAGGGAGCGTCTGTAACATGGATTACTTAGCCGCCCTAGTAGTCGTGTATCCTCGAATACCAGTGGCCAGCTATAATGCACACACTCAAACACTCACTCACACACACACACACACACACACATATATATATATATATATATATATATATATATATATATATATATATATATATATAATGAAGATAATGTTTTATATATATATATATATATATATATATATATATATATATAAAATGAAGATAATCTTTTGTGTTATTTGAGATATTAAAATGGAGATCATATTTACACCCATTTCGGATTACATAAGTACATATGTTTGGCAAGTTACTGATATCTCGATTCTTAATCTTTCAAGTGTAGAATCGAAGAAATAATCAATATCAGATTTAATTTTTTCCTAGAAAAATTATCTTATGATCTGAACTAAGATTCAGTATCCTCATAATCTATAGACAAAACGTCCATAAAACTTTCCCGAGGAATCTGTGCAGTTCGTACTTTTGCCTTATTGTTCAAGAACAATGCATATTTATGATTAACCAGTGGAAAGCTATTTTCTGTGGAACCCTTTGATGATTCAATTTAATGCGAATACCTCGCCGGATTGTTTTGTTTTAGTTTCTTATTTCATGCGAACCAAAACATTTCATTTCCCAACAAATAACGAGTATATTTTTGCCTTTTTTCCTGGTGTCGGAATGGTTTTTCACTGGATTCCAACCATGTTCATTTTACTTGGATATAATTATATAGAAATTCCTTTGTATCACAGGTGATGGTTTTACCCAGGAACTGTTCTATTCTTCAAAGTTAAGTGGAGTGCAACACTGTGATTCAGGACACACGCAATCAGCTGATGAGAGGACAGTAATTTGACACTTCTCTGAGTTATTGAGGACATTATATAATGCAAATATTTTGAGAATTCGCGTAAATCTCTCTTGAAATACCGTCTGCAAACCTCACTATTGACAAAAGATGTTTGTTCTAATCGACGGGAATCTTCGACAGGAAATATTCTTCGTCGAAACTTGTCAGATCATTGTTAGCATTCCCAGACACTTCAAGATTCATTTCCATAGACAGAATAAATATATCTTGTCACCTAGCCATACTTGATTTCAACAAGCATAAACAGGGGAAAATAAGATAACTTCAGAAAGAAAAACCTTGTAAATAACTAAGATAATTTCATAGTAAATTGTAGAATTTTGCTTAATCATGTGCAGAGATATCAAAAAGCAAGTAAACGAAATACCTAGAATCATCTGATATGGGTCGGAACTAAGCTCATTTTAGATATGATACAAAATCTACCCTTTCTCTCATTAAGTGATCTGCAAAGAAACATAAACCGTTAAAACATAAAAATTAGTAGTTATTTTACAATAAGTAATGAAAAAGACACATATCACAAAGGCAACGTGATTTTGACCTAATACACAGGGTGCGGCAGAAATACATCCTGCATTTAAAACTGTGACCTGTGTGACACTACTGAACATAGGCAAGGGATAATTGTGCCTTCATATAAATAACCTCTTACCACTTATTAGATGCTCTCAGTTTCCATTAAGGGTTGAACGGATGCACACCGTGCGTTTGCTGTTGTAACATTTTATAAGTCTGGTGAACTATAATTTCAACGCAGAGACTTTTTCATAATGATTTCATGTTGTTGTGTCGGAAACCTACCACCCCTCTTGAAGATGAACTTATCAGCGTCTGTGAACAAAGACTTTAAATAGTGGCATGGTCTCGTCGGGTAGTTTTAGCGGGGGATTGGAATGCTGTCCTTGACCCCGATATAGATCGTATAGGGCATAAACAAGGTACTAACAACCCGAATGTGAAAACATTTCGGGACTTTATCGATGAGTTTGATCTTGTCGATAAGTTCCGGAATGAACACCCTCGGGAGGTAGCATGGACTTGGACAACTAGTGGCAACTCGGCTCCTGGGACGCTTGCGAGCTACCTGGACCTAGTCTTAGTTAGGAGAGTCGATGTAGGGCTCTTAGGGTGTCCAAGTTTCCATTATATAGTTTATACGGATCATAGGCTTGTCCGGGTCCGTGTAAACTTAGATAAGCCTAAGGTTAGATTGGCTGGTTACTGGAAATTGAACTGTTCACTTTTTGGTGATCAGGGTTTCCGGGACCAGCTGTTACTAACCATCCAAAGGGAATTGACGGGAGAGGTTGTGGTAAATGCCTGGTGGGGCAATTTAAAATCTAAAATTCGAACGTTTGCTGCCGATTTTCGTCGTCGACTCAATCTAGATAGATTAGCGGCGCAAACTGCTTTAGAAAATAAAGTCGATCGGGCAGTGAAATCCCGTGTTAGTGGGGATATAGCCTTAGCTAAGGCAGAGTTGTCCTCCTTGCTTATCAAGAAGGATCAGTCTCTGGTAGTTAGGGCTAGGTTAAAAAGAATGTCTTCTGAGGCAACTAATATGGCCGCTGAACTGCGTGCAGAGGAAAATCGAAACGCGTCTAGGCGACATATAGCATGCGTCACATTGCCGGATAAGCGGACTGTGACTACAAACGTGGGCATATGTGAGGTCTTTCGGGACTACTTTCAGGATCTTTTCACCAGGGAGCCCGGTCTGAGCTCTGCTCAGTTCGACGCCTATTTAGCTGACTTTCCCTGCCTCAAGGCAGCTGAAGTGGCTAGGTGCGAGAGCCCCATTACAGAGTTGGCCTGGATAAGTCTCCGGGACTAGATGGTCTTCCCTACGAAGTTTACTTGAGGTTGTCGTTCGTTTTTGTTCCTTTGCTGGAGCTGATTTTCAACCACTGGATGAAGCAGGGGTCTTTACCACCCCAACGCTTCACCAGGGGTGTGCTCAAGTTGCTGCGTAAGGACAAAAACGGTGGGGATGGGTTAGGGAACTTTCACCCTTTAACGATGTTAAATACGGACAAAGATTTTGGCGAAGATCTTAGCCAACCGTTTGCAGCTTGTCCTGTCTAGTCTGATTGGCCCTGAACAGACTTGTGCTGTGAAGGGTAGGACTATTCAGGATAACCTTCATATGGTACGCTTGATCTTAGAACAAGTCGACAGTTAAGCCGCGCTGATTAATTTAGATCATTCCAAGGCCTTCGATAGGGTTGACCATCGATTTCTGGAGGCTTTCCTTTCGGCGGCCGGTTTCGGAGCCGACTTTCGTTCCTGGATCCGACTTTTGTATGCGACCCCCGGTGCGCTGGTGGAAGTGAATGGGGTAAAATCGAAGCCTTTCGTATTGTCTCGCTCCATTCGTCAAGGTTGTCCGCTCTCGCCTCTCCTTTACGTTCTTGCGTTGGAACCATTCCTTCGCAAGTTAAAGGCGAATCCGGTCCTGCGCGGAATTTCGCTGCCTGGGGCTTCCACCTCAGCCAGTTATTCTGCCTATGCTGACGCCGTTTCGGTTCTTGTGTCGAGCAGAGCCGAAATTGACGAAGTCAGCAAAGAGATCAGTGGGTATGAGATGGTGACATGGGCCAAGATCAACCGCGATAAGTCTGTAGGCTTGCGGTTGGGTGCGTGGAAGGGAGTTTCTCTTCCCGGACCTTTCCTCTGGACGGATGGGCCGATCAAGATACTCGGTGTCTGGTTCTGTCCTGATCTCCAGTTGGAAATGAATTGGTCGGAGGTACAAGGGAAGGCAGAGATAGCGGTTAATCTGTGGTCTCGGAGGAGACTTTCCCTGAAGGGAAGGGCGGAAGTATGTGTTTTCCACATATATCCAATCCTCCTTTACCGACTCTCTGTGCTTCCACTCCCGTATGCCAGACTAATGTCATTAGTCCTGACCTTGTTCTCTTTCTTGTGGAGAGACAAGGCCCCTTTGGTATCTCGCGAGATATGTTGCCTTCATCCCTCTGAGGGCGGTCTGGGTATGCCTAGCATTGAGATTCGTCAATATATGCTTCGCATTACCTTTCTAGACCGAATCTGTCGCGGATTGGATGAGGTGGGCACCTTCTGGAAAGAAGATGTTCAAAAACATTTCCTATCCTTGAGAAGTGTGCACTCGTGCGAGGAGGAGGCCGGCCGTAGACCTCGTGCCGAGTGCTTCTTCTACCGCGAATGTCGTCGTGCTTTGAAGCTCTTCTTACGGACGACGGATGGCCTCTCCGACTCCCAGGCGTTGTCTCGTAAGGCATTGTATCAATTGTTAGTTAGGGTGTCCGTTCAAGATGATCTGATCGACGAGCTCGGTCTTACGAAGCAGGAGGCTCGCTCGATATGGTCTTGGGCACCTGGGTTGAAATGTCTCAATAACGATGATGATTCGTGGGGCTCTCTGGGTCGGCAAGAGACTTTGTTCAGTAGGCTTGGAGAAATATCCAAACTGTCGTCGATGTACTGGGGAAGTCGAGACCATTGGTCACGCCTTTTTTCAGTGCGAGACGGTAGTGCCGTTGTGCAGGTTTGTTGAAGGCCTCATGGTTCGCATGCTGCAGGGAAAGTTCTTTGTCCGGGAAGCCAGTTCTGTTTGTAGCAATGTGGTGCCGCAATTAACGAAGGCTGAACACTATGTGTTCTGTTGCTGACTAGGGATTATGAGAGTCGTGATTTGGACGACACGTCAGAAGGGATTCCATGAGGGCGAGAAGTTCACCTCTTCCCAACTGATCTTGTACTTTAAGCATCAGCTTAAAGTCAAGATTAGGACGGAAAGGCGGCGGCTCACCTCATCGGAATTTGGCAAAAGGTGGGTGAATCTTGCGCGAATGTGTAGAGTGAAAGGGGCTGACCTAGAGTGGCACTTGGATGTCGGTTAGGTACAGGATTTTGTCCTTACAGGGTTGAACATAGGCAACCCATCCAGATTTTAGGTTAGACTAGGTTTTCTATTTTGAATCTTTAGTTTTCCCGGTTTTTTTAGTAGACTTAGCTAGGGTATGCATGCGCATTGGTCCCTTTTATTTCTGTCCCTATTTTCTTTTGTTTAAATCCCCATCCCCTCCCTCGTTAGGTGGTCAGTGATATCAGTTCCCTGGTGGATGCGAGGCGCCCTCCTTTTCGTGTGTGTGAATTTTTGTATTTGTTGTTGTGTATGAATGTGTGTGTGTCTGTGTGAATGCTTGGAGAAATTAATGCTTTTTCTTATTTTCTTAGTCCCGCATTGATTTCGTCTAGTTAACTGATGTTTCTGCCACATTTATGGTTTGTGGGTTTTTTTATTACTAACACAGATTTTTTTTAGTTTTATTGTAAATATTTAAGTCATATTGTAAATTCTCATTTGGGGATCTTTTAAAAGTTGTTATTTGGTGTTTGTCTCTACTAACCGCAAATCAACATCATAACACATGTTATATCGGAATAAAGCTGTTCTGGATGGAAAATAGTTTGCTGGTGTGGGTCGAAATTTTCAGGGCCTCTGGTTCACTACTTAATGAAAGACATCTGGAAGACCTCGATGCGTTCGAACTTCGGTGTGATGGAAAACTTTAATAATAGTTTGCAATAGTGGCTGGCGAATAGAGGCCACAATTTGGAGGATGTCATTTTTAAAACCAAAAGGAATAACAGAAATTTTAGGCCTCTGTTTAAATAACAGAGAAATAATTATTTTAATAGCTGTTACCTTAATATATTTCTCTACCATTATAATAAGTGTAATGATCCTGCCACAGAGTGTATATTGTTTAATGCTTTTTTTATATTTTAATAGGGACAGAAAAAAGAAGAAACCTTGAAAATATTTAAAATATAATTACTTAGTAAATTTTAGGATTTCTTTTTCATCGTGTTCAGATATATAACGAAGTAAGCAATCTAAACTGTCTATTTAATAAGAGACAATTGAATAGAGAATATGTCAGTCTCTTGTTTCTCATAATGATAATGATATTATAAATCTTTACATTGGAAAATAAACACAATTTATGCATGAGAATTATTCTCATTAATTTCACAAACGTAAGGATCAAGATAACCGATTGGCAATTACATGGAAAAAGAAACGCACATTGATATAAACCGCACTCAATAAACACATGTTCTCATTCATTCATATATATATATATATATATATATATATATATATATATATATATATATATATATATATATATATATGTATATATATATATATATATATATATATATATATATATGTATATAAGTTCGAATAATATTAAATTGCAACGGCAAGATTGAATACACGGGCAGTAAAATTGGTTTGCAATAAATAATCTCATACGCGCGTCGGTTCCAAAGTAAGAAATGTATCAACTTTAATCAAATCCAGTATATGATATTTAGGCTTCATGAGAAGCCTGTATTATCATTTAAGTACGATCATATAGAGTGCAATTACCATTTGCGATATATTATTTCACACTTCTTACAACTGCGGATATAATACACTCCACGGTATTGAGTTGCCTGCAAAGGCCAGAATTTGTTCGATATGCCATTCATCATCAACGGATGACGTCTTTCGAACGCGCTCTCCAGGGAAGCTGAGAAACAACATGCAAAGCATGTTTAGTGACATGCTTACATTTAGGTTTATATTAATCTGTTGCAATAACATGGTATTTTGTTTAAGAAATGGAAGATAAGTGTGTTGACCAGCGAAAACAGCTGTTCAATTTTTTTTTCCACATTCAACAAAAACAAACGCTAATTTTACATTAAGACAGCCCAAGACATGACACATTTTTTTTTAACTGTGTGTTGGTACACGTCCTGGAAGAAATCTCTTAACACGAAAATGTCTGAGCGAACATACATTCAATAATGAATACTGCAGAGCACTTTTAGATATATTATTTGGTCGTCTTACTACTAACTAAAGACTTGTTCATCGATTTAATGATGAAAGTGAAAACCTTGCCTTAAACACATTTACGCATCGGTCTAACGCAGTTAATAGATTCGTAATTATCCCTGTTGACACAGCTGCTACTACATTTGCTTTGATCCTTGATTTAAGCACCATACGTCGAGATATATATTCCCTTAAAATGCCTTTATCGAAGTAAGCGTTTGTATCATGTGTCCGTCAGAATCATATTTTGCATGTGTTGGAATGATCTTTTACACTCTATTTGCAACATCGCAACACCACATATGCATTACGCCGACTATACACAGAATTATGAGAATCGGGGGCAGTTGATCTCAAGCTTAACAGCAAAGTATCAGGAGAAAGAAGAACGCAGGTAATGAGAAGATTGTGATTTATGCTCCAAATTATAACTTAAGGAATGTTCCAGGACACAGTAGCAAAGAGAATCAACGCCTTAGTTCTGGATATAATTGTGATTAGAATACCTGGAACAGGTATTACAGAATCAGACAGTGGAAACAGAACTAATCATAATTTAGTATATTAAGAAAGAAAGAACGAAAGAAAGTAAGAAAACGATATATACCTCGAAAAAAATTATGTTTGAAATCATGTTAAGACACCTGCAGAAAACCGTGATAATATTAACACAGATGGTATCATGCGAACGTCTGTATATAACGCAAATAATTATAATTCATCATCTTAAAAATTGAAAGAAAACAAATATGTATCCATTCTCCGAAATAACCATTCAACATTCCAAAATGAGAATGTTCAATTAAATATATGTCAAAGAAAAATGGATTACAATAAATAATCTTATATTTTGTACATCTATTCTAATATAAGGAATGTATTAACATTAATCAGAACCAGTATAAGATATTCAGGCTTCAGGGGAAGTCTGTATTATCATTTACGTACGATTATATAGATGGCTAATACCATTTGCGGTATGTTATTTCACAAATATTACAACTACGGATACGATACAAGCGACAGAGTTAACTGAACTAGAAAAGCCCTAGTTTGTTCGATGATACAGCATTCATTATCAAAAGATGTTGTGTCTGTTGGACTTGCTCTCCTGGGAATTTGACAAACAAAATAAAGAAAAAAAGAAAGAATAAAACAAAGAAAACACTCTCAGGCGGTTCTAACTGCATCAAGCAAGGATATATATGCCTCCGTATCAGGGCATTAAACCTTACTCTTTCGAACTTACTCCATTTGGGTAGGTTCACGTCTACTTATCATCTCTCAGTTGCGTCTCTGTCTTTGGGCAGAGTGCGCTCAGGAACTTCTCCGGCAAAGGACAGAGGGGAAATTGATAAAATAATATTGAAGAGGTGCCCAGCCCTGGGGAACAGCTGCCCGAGGCCGCACCCTCCCATTGCACCAGAGGGAGGGATCGGTGCTCGCACCGAGGCCAGCACAAGCGACGGTTGCGGGGGCTGAGAGGAATTTTTTTCCTGTCCTGGGTACACGCACTCGGGTCCCCACCTACAAATTGACCTTGTGTCACATCTCGTCCTAGTGGGGGGACAGAGTAAATATAATCTTTCGACAATCTGAACAATACCAGAGCGTGGTTTACCTATTATAATTTAGAGATAATGAACTGGGATTAGTATTAGTGCATCACAAAATGGCGTAATGTTGAAAATGTTATATTATTTTCTCATAGTATGCATATACCTGTCCCATGTAAAATGAGGATTGTTCATTTATTTTCCGTTAGTATAGCTATGAGGACCGCTATAACGACTAGAAGTCTCTTGTTTGTCCCTGATATAAATTTCATCTCATCCCTGCACGGTGCGAGATCGCGCTATGTCGCCGGAGGAAAAATCTTCACCAGCGAGAAAAAGGCAACAATAAACTGTTTGATATGATTCACAACAAGATATGTTTGTACAGCTTGAAAACTACAACATAGAATAGATTATAATATCGAGGGCCCACAGTTTCCGTACATACTTCTCTGAATTTGGCGATGTTCTCTGCCCTAAATTAATTACAGTAATTATAACCAGTTGTCATTAATTATATTCTTATTGTTCGACAACATGAAACACCAGGGACTTCAAAGCATGCTCTGCTATATACTGATTACTGGTTGCATGCCATCAGCTTTGGATACAGTCGAAGTTTCTCTGTGTAGGTGGTTTTAATCCTGCTCAATATTTCTGTCACTCACAAGTAGGCACCGATGTATTTTCCCGTAGCAGTGATATCTGATATGAAATCTTATAATTTATTATATTCTGCTAAGATTTTATGAGCTAAACATAGAATGAGCAACCCCATCTTTCTAATCTCGAGCTACATTATATGCCCAAAGGTGTCAAATTCTGTACGTGCCAATAAACAATAGCTCCAGCCTCAGTACTGTTTCATTTCTTGTTCCTTAAATATGCGTCTGCCCGCTGTGTCCATTCAGTGTGTGTGTGTGTGTTGGGGCGGGGGGGCATCTAGCGTACGGATATTCATAATTTTGGGGGATTTAAAATATGTGTGTGAAAAGCAGAATAAAATAAGTGAAAATAAATATCCTAGAGACAGAGATATGTTCTCTGAAATCCATTACTTGTTTCCTCGTATTATCAAAGTATCCACCCACTTAGTTCAGATTAGTTAAATATACGCTTGCCATTTCTTTTATTTGTCTCGAAAATATATAAATATAATGAGACATAACTGTTGTCAGATTTAATAATTATTACTAAACATTGCACGGCCGTTGTACGCTCCGGCCTTTTTCAGGTGGTTGGAATGTCGAACTGAACCCTTTATTTGACTCGCTTGAGGACACATGGTACAGTGGATAAAGGCGTTAGTGAGATCCAGTGACAGGACCCAAAGAGTGTGAGTTCAATACCTGGTTAAGCCGGTGGAGAACTTGAAGAGGGGAATTAACAGGAGATAACTAAAAACTGACATCCATTAGACATGGCACGTGGAACTAGAACAGTCTACTCCAGCGAGCGAAATAAAGGGTTCAGTTCGACATTCCAGCCACCTGAAGAAGGCCGGAGCGTACAAAGGACGAAACTTTATGCTAAATATGGCAACAAAGATGAGAATGATAGTTCGAACAATGTAAATAGTGTACATAATACCACATCTCAAAAATATAGAGATACTAAATATTAATACTACCAGGAAAACAAAACAAAACATGAGAGAGCATATCGCAATCATAAAATATAGATATACCTAGTTATGATCATACGGTGATTCACTGATACGAAGTTTTATACCTGGACATGTGATAATCGAGGCTAGTGTATACTCCCGAGTATAAAATTGGCTAGACTATAATATATTCCACATAGGTAAATCAGAAGGTAGGCTGTGGCCTAAGTAAAATGTTGTATAATATTTTATTCAAATAGTTGGGGATACTATGGGCAATGGAGCTTCGTGCGTCCATAAAAAATATGTTGCCTTCGATTAACATATTTTTATGCCTAACTTCGCAATGCCTATTGATTTTTTGCTAAAATGATTGAAGATTTGACATCTTGTGTTTGACATTATTTTTTCCCTTTTTAAATGAAAAACTTCAACATCTTATTATAAACAAAGATGAATGATTACCATTAAGTAATAAGTATGAAATATTTGCGAAGGATATTACAATAATACAACGTGTTTTATAGACAGCAAACCGTTTACGTACGGATAGAAAATGAATTCAGTAAATATAAAAAAAAAAAGGATGTAAGGCAAGGATGTTTCTTAACACCGAAATTATTCACCCTAAAGATTGAGGCCATTCTGAAAAGAACTTGGATATCCTGTCAGCATTCATTTCTGGCGGCTACAATATTATCAATAATGGATATGCAGACCAAACAGAGTTTAAAGCGGTTATATAAAGAAAATTACAAGAACACCTAGAGAAGGTATTTAATAAAGCTAGAAGAAATGCTTAAACCTCAACTTCAAGAAGAAAGGTTGTTAATCAAAGAACTACCCAACATAAAAATTAAAAATTGATATAGCAATGTGAAACAATTTAAATATCTGCGATGAATTTTAACAGAGGACAGAAAGGGCAACATTGAAATCTGAAAGTGCTTTGGGCTAGCGAAATACGCCTTCTAAAATCTAACCAAAAAATTAAGAAACACAAACATCTCTTTAAAAACAAAGAAAAAAAGAAATGAATTTTTATGTAATATAGATACATTTATACGGTCGTCAATTCTTGACAGATGAAGAAGAAACTTGAAGAAGCGGAAATATCGTTCCACAGAATGATGCTAATAATAACATGAACTGAACATGTGTGCAATGACGAAATTTTAGAAAAAAAGTTTAAAAATCACTTGTATTTAACGTCAGAGAGAAACAGTTGAAATTTGTAGGGTACATAATGAGGTGAGAAGGCTTGCAAAATTTGATACTCACAGGGCAGCTTGGAGTTTAGGCGGGACATCTGAAAGGAAAGAAGAAGAAGACGTTTATACAAACCATTATAACTTGTTTGTAAATTGGCGTCATCACATGACATTCTAGTTTAGAAAAATATTATTGTTAATATTTATATTAAAATAATCCATAAGTTGCTTAAGACTAAAACGTTTTATACCACAAGATATGGAGTAGGGTAGCCCTATTCATACGGTGAGGTTATTTAGGCCTAGGCTAATATATATTCGGATTTATTTTGGACAGGAAGTTATAGGCGTTGTCTCACTGCTGAAAAGATAATCATTTTTCTCAATTGTTATTTTACAAACACAATCACTACCGCGTCTCTGAGAATGAAGTGTTGAATATAGCACACAAATCATAATCGGAAATCTGTCTTAGCTAATAGTAAGAGGAAGGTGTATCAGCCTTAATTTACGTGTTCACTCAAAAGATAAGAGTGTAAAATTGGTGAGGGTTTGCCCATCATTATAATTAACTTTTCTTTTATCTAGTGAATAGATAACTGGGATTTTTTCCTGTGCGCTCTCCTGTTGTTCTCAACTGTATTGAAAGCATGCCTCCCAAGCCCACTATTTAGTGAGGGCGGAGGGTTGGCCGTTGATCAACCCTCACACTCTACCAGGTCGATGCTTGGACTTAAGGTAAGCCGAACATTCACTTGCCATCATGAGGAAGAAAGCGGACAACCACTTGCTGCCCTGTGTGAGTATAATTTCGCTCTACCGAAAACTTGTTTACATTTTTCTAATTTTTCAATTCTTTATTTTTTTTTTCTTTAAATTTTTCTTTTTCTTTTATTTTTTTTCTCTCCAGTGTGCTCGACAATAGTAACACATTTTGTCCCAATTATTCTAACTTATTTGATGGTTCAGTTAGAAATCCCGGTTCGAAAGAAAAATCAGAAAAAATCGAAAATTAAATGTCTTTGGCTAGGTGCGAAAGTGTCTCGTCAGTATTCTCATGATGTAGTGGCCGCTTCTTCTTGCTTGATATATTGTCTGAACTTGGAATTGTTTTCGCCGTTTCTTTCTCCTGTTGTTCTCAACTGTATTGAAAGCATGCCTCCCAAGCCCACTATTTCGTGAGGGCGGAGGGTTGGCCATTGATTCCCCCCCTCCACCAGGTCGATGCTTTGACTTAAGGTAAGCCGAACATTCACTTGCCATCACGAAGAAGAAAACTCGTTTATATTTTTCTAATTTTTCAATTCCTTATTTTTTATTTAAATTTTTATTTTCATTTTTTTATTTAAATTCTCATTTTCATTTTTTTTAACTCCCCCTACTCGTCAGTGTGTTTGACCATAGTAACACATTTTGTCCCAATCATTCTAACTTATTTGATAGTTTAGTTAGAAATCTCGGTTCGAAAGAAAAATCAGAAATAATGGAAAATTGAATGTTTTCTTGTTTAGGAAGGGGACCCCGGTACTCTCTCTCTCTCTCTCTCTCTGGCCTCTGTATTAGTGCAGCTCTGTTTCTCCCGTCTGTGGCATCACCTCTTCATTCTGAGGGTACACGGTTGACAGTTCTCTGGTTGCTGTTTCCGACTGGTAGTTAGGAGCCCTAACTCTTACGTAGCGTCTTGAGCGGCCGCTCTGATCAACAGTTGTATAATACCGTGGTGTTGGTAGTGCCATGTCGCGCATGGAAAGGTGTCCCTGCAGTCATCTCCGGTGGGCAACCCCGAGGCCACATTATGATGCAGGTTGTGCCAACTGCTCTCTACCTACGTCACTGTCGAAACTGTCTGTTTCTTTTACTTCGGGCCTTCTCAACTTCCCAAAAAAATTCAACATGACTTACAAAAACCGAAAAATTAATCCTAAACCAACCACTCAAAAATCCAAAAAATTCGTTCTCCAACATCCGTGGCATTAGAACAAACTTCTGCAGTATTGAATCTTTCCTCACTGCAAACTGCCCTGATGTACTGGCTCTCTGTGAGACCAACCTTGTCTCGTCTCTCCCCTCCTCTGATCTCTCGATCCCAGGCTACCTTCCTCTCCTCAGAAAAGACTCTCTAACCCACATGCATGGCCTTGGTGTCTACGTCAAGGAACATCTCCCTCGAATCGCCAGACCAGTCGTACATGTGTCTGCGACTATCTCTCCTCAATGCGTTAAGCTATCTCTTCTTCCTTTACCGCTCTCCATCCTCTCAAGACTGTGTAATACTCGATATCATTTCTGACAGCATAGACAAGGCTCTCTCCATCCACCCGTTTGCTCACACATTTGTGTTTGACGACCATCATACCTTGTGGCTTAAGAATGCTACTACTGACCATGCAGGCATTCAAACGCTCGATTTTTCAGTCACTCAATCCCTCACGCAGATCTTAACATCTCCTTCAACTACACCCCCTATAAAGAACCCCCTACCACTAGAACTTCGTTCTACTATCAACGAGCTGACTGGGACGCGTCCCGTGATTTCCTCCGTGATGTCCCCTGGGATGGAGTCTATACGCTCCCCGTCCAAGAATTTGCTTCTGAGGTCTCATCCTGGGTTAAAGCTGCAATCGACGCTTTCATCCCATCAAGGAAATATAGGGTCAAGTCGCGCTCCTCCCCCTGGTTCTCCGCTGCTTGCTCAGCCGCCATCGCCCATAGGAACCACTAAGTTCACCTATTCCGTAGCGACATGTCTGACTGCAATAGACGTCTCTTTGCCTCCGCCCGTAATGAGTCTAAACGTGTACTCAACGATGCTAAATCACTATTTTCGGCTCGGATGAAGGAGCGTATTGTATCTCGCAAATTTCGCTCCAAAGATTATTGGAGTGTCTGCAAGAGCGTATTGAACAATTGCAAACCCTCTATACCTCCTTTATTCAACCAGTTCGAAGTCCTGACCTCCTCTGCCTACAAGGCTGAATGCTTTGTTCGGAAATTTTCATTCAGCTCGACGCTTCCGGTGTACCCATACCCGACTTCCCTCTTAGAACAGAGGCTCTATTGAGTGAGCTACATATAACCCCGACGTTATCTCCAATTTAGACCCCAACAAGGCTAGTGCTGGAGATGGGATACCATTGTCTTGAAGAAATGCGCCTACCAGATAAAATGAAAAGACAGAGATAATGCACTGTATACTCGGTGATGTAGGAACATTACTCACCTGATTTTGGATTTATTGGATGTTAAAAAGCAGTTTCCCCCAATGAGCTGTTAATTACCCGTGCTCACGAGCTACTTCTCACAGTTGTTTATAGCATTCCATTGGACGCATTACTTTTTCTGAAAATCGTATTCTTCAATATTTTTTAACATTTATCCGCGAAACCATCCAGGGTACTTCGCGTGGAACAAATTATTTTTCTGTTTTAATCAGAATGTTGAATATCAAATCACCTTGTTCAGTTTAAGTTATAAATCACAGACGTAAGAACTAGATAGTTTCTACCCGTCTTTTCATTTTATCTGGTACCCAAGGAAATTGTCTGAGTCATTTACCCATCAGTACTTCTCAAAATTTATTTTCACTCTTTTAGAATAGTAACGCTTAACTGTCATTTAGAATTATGTCCTTACGAGGAATAGACGTAAGTGCAAATCCACTGAGAATCCTTACCAGAGATAAGAAATGTTGGAATGTAAATGTGTTACTAGAAATAAGTGGATTATAGTTGTAAATCATAAGTTCTCAGCTCGAAATCCTAGCTCACCCACTGTCGATTATTTCCAGTATATGTGCGTAACAAGGGATATACGTTGTTTTTATCAGGCGAATATCATATTTACTTGATTCGGACATTAACTGCTACTCCAATATCGAGCAAATGTAGTAATCGATTCAAATTTGTAATAGATAGTTACCAATGATCCGGATTGGTTCTTGTTATTAGATTAATGCTATCTTATAGTGACAGGCTTCAAACTCATGAGGAAGCTATATGTGACTATTGATGATTGGGCAGGTAACGCCATGCTTACAGAAAGATTTGCCTAATCCAAACCAAAACCTGTATCCTATATCTGTATAAGTATACCTTATATGCTTCTAGTTTGGCATAATTCTATGTAAATTCTAATGATTTATGGACCTCTAAACTTTTTTTTACTTACATATTATATAGAGACAAAGTGACTGAAAACTAACTCCCTATGTTATAAATTACGTGTTGTAAAAATTATAGTTGACGAGAGAGTCCATCAAACATAAAATTAGGTAGTTAGTTTTCAATCACCCCCTATATATATATATATATATATATATATATATATATATATATATATATGTATGTGTGTGCGCGCGTGCGTGCGTGTGAACTTGTTTGTGTGTGTGTGTATATATATAGAAATATATATATATATATATATATATATATATATATATATATATATATATTATAAAATAGACAGTTATTTTAATATATTTATACACCTTAATTTTATAGATATAAATATTTAAGCAAATTCTCTGTTTAGAGTAAACGGTATTAACAATATTTACCGGCCTGAATGTCCTAGATATTTCATAGGAAATGTGTCTTTCGACAAGAACCAGACCTGTATCTTACAGGGAACCTTTATATAGCACGACGTGCTATACCATCTAGCTACATAGGAAGCGTCTGTTTACGATGTACGATTTTACTGCTTTTAAACTACAAATTTCCCTAGAACGCTCATATATATATATATATATATATATATATATATGTGTGTGTGTGTGTGTGTGTTTAATGAGCTAACATCTGTCTTTTATTATATATCTTAATAATTGCAATTTTAGAAACAAACGAAAAAATCTTGAGCAATTAAGCAAAATAACTTAAATTTTCTCCACTGTCTGTTGGTATATGTTGAAAATATATTGGTATTAAACTTTTTGCATGAATTATTTTTTCCTAGACATCTTGTATCAATTATAAATTTCAATTAAACGAAATAATATTTCATAACGCCTTTCTATTCTCCATGTATGTAGATGTCTCCAGCAAATTACCAGGTTTATGTGGTTGAAGATTTCACAAATTGAGGTGTGATTTTGATTAGTGCATCTGTTCAAGAGTTTGTGTTCTCTTGGTCAGTCCCATAATGTATTCGTCGCCTTCGGCTCTCTTACCCGCACTACTGTATGTGCCAAATTCTAGGCACTTGAAAGGACAACAACAATGGGTCAAGAACACAAAACGCTTTACATAATGAGAACTTTTGAAGACGATCCGTGAACTTTGCGGAATGAACATATGGCTCTCCATCGTTTCTCTTCCCGCCAAATGCTCGGAATGATATATTGAGGCGATGTCAATGAGATTGTTTCGCTTCTAATTAGAAGTGGAGCGGTAATTGCGCCGCTTGTTGGTTCTGAAGAGGAAAGCAGCTGACGGTATACGAAGTTAATTGGACGTGTCAGGATTAATGTCGTACTGATGAAGATGCATTAAAATCAAAAACCACTTGTTCGTAAACAGTTTGTCGTCTAACACATCAGCACGCACACATAAGCACACGCACATGCGCGTACATACATAAATATATAGTTCATTTTTTAAATGAATATTTTTTCTTTCTAATCCCATAAATTATAAATTATTTCTAAACTTATTTTTAGTGGATACCAGTGTTTCAAATGAACGTTCCGTCTTTCAATAACGCGTATTACGTCTACAGAGTGTTCTAAAGTAGCTGGGTTTAAAAGTTTGTAACTTCAACAAAAAAGGAGGACACATGTCAAACCCTGCCGCAGGCCACATTATATTTATTAAATTTTTGAGTGTGAAGGCAGGTAGATGTCATACACACGATTTTAAGAATGAATCGACGTAAAATCTGAATTGATAGAATATATATATATATATATATATATATATATATATATATATATATATATATATATGTGTGTGTGTGTGTGTGTGTAAACAAAAAATATTTCTGTTTTGCTTAACGTTAACAGCGCGGTATCACGTATAGAGATTTTTTAAAATGAACGATTACATATTACACCCCGAACCACGCTTATAACATGCTAGTGAAATTTAAGATTTGTCGGTTTTCTATGAATTTCGGTTGACAACTTCAAAAACACTATTAGACTTGAAATCTGTCAAATTTTTATCGTAGCATTTTTCACTGCCTATGCTTCAGCTTTGATGTTTGTCCATAAAATATATTTAGACGTAACTTGGCGTCCATTGGTATTAGCATATGTTCAATGATAGACCAAATGTTTCCGATAGGTTTGTGATCCGGAGAGGCAGGCTGCTACACCATCAACATTTCACCTTGTATTCTGTATGAGCCTTTGAATTCTTGGCTGGCCCGTGCAGAGTCGGGGAGAACGTTGGAATACTGGAATCATTAGAAGTGACAGAGATATGTAATCTAACCATGGAACCACGGTCTATTTTTAGGAGATTTCATTAGGCGGCTGCGGCAACTATAAAGATTGCAAGTACTATGACTAGGTCAACAATCTGTCTTCATAGTCACCAGTCAGCCGCTACCATGGTGTTGAGGTTGTAAAAGTTGGTGACTTCAGGTCCGGCAAGAGTCGCTATAGTCTTGTCAGTGAACAGGACATAACTCATACCCAGCGTCAAGTATATCGGAGCCCATTGAAGACTCAAATTCTTGTGACGGAGCATTAAAGGGACAGTTTCAAGGGATCTTGCTCGAAAGCTATGTTGGCGTTTCTGCTGGTTTTTGGTACATGAGGAAGTCTGGCGTGGTGAAAATTTCCCACCTGACTTTCCGATAATATTCTATAAATTCGTACCTTTCATAAACTTGGAGTTCCCACAATAGGATCGTTTCTTCCTTGGCGAAGGATTCCTCAGGAATCGTCCAACCCTGTTTATTATTTTCTTTGATGATAGATTTTTTCTTCATCGTTGAGGCCATTTCACGTCATTTGTTTTTTGAGCCGATAGACGTTATTAGCGTTTTTTGCCCAAGAACTGTCGAATCTGAAATAAAAACTAAAGGATGTTACACAGAATGATGGAAACCTAACAATGGTGTTGCTATGGTGAAAATATTTTATTAAAATCAATTCACAGAAAAAAGAGCAATCCTAAATTTCATTGCCAAACGTGGTTCGGTTTTTATTAACGTTCAAATCATATTTTTTTTTACATTTAAGTTTCCTTTATACTCAGAAATTTAAGTTATCAAATCATAATCTCTTCATAAGAGCGACTAGAACAGAATTAAAGGAAATATAGGAAACGACATGAAAGTTCTGTCATTCAAATCTAAGAAATGAGGAAAACACCATCCTGCGAAAATATATATGGGAACTAAAAGAGAAGCCGAAAACTCATTGACAGAATGATCTGAAATAAAAAATATAATATAACAGAATTTATAATATTTGCATGAATGATCTAAAAATGACAGAACTTTTGGTATATAGATATACAAAGTTGAGAGATGATGTCATCATTAACGACCTTCCAGATGACATCAGCTCCCAAATTGTTATCTACACTGAAGACGCACCATTTACTCTTGTCTCGATAGCAAGTTTGGTCAGTCCGACAAGGCCAAAATGGCAGTCCATGTCCAAAACTACTTCAAGTCCGTCGTTAAATGGGCTAAAAGATGGCTTGTTAATTTTAACGACCCAAAACTAAATTTATCTCCGTTAATCATCTGAGAGACACCACAGTGCCTTCCCTCAGCAGGTCGCATGCCAAAATCCAGGAAAATGACATGTTGCGGCTTCACGGGCTTAAGGGCTCGGCTGATATGAAGAGTAAAGTCTGTATTGAATAAATTGCAAGTTCAGCTACCAAATATCGTTTCACTATGTCAGGCGCACCAATTTTTCTCTACAGAATCTATCTTAAATATCTATAAATCTATCATTCAGCCATGGTTAGAATATTGTTGCTACATATTGTCAGGTGGCCCGGCTATTTACCTTAAACTCCTTCATAAAATCCAAAGAAGAATCAGCAATATTATTGGCCCTAATCTGACTGCTCTCCTTTAGTCACTTTCCCACCGCCATAAAGTTGCTTCACTACATCTTTCCTATCAATACTGGCATGTTAATTGTTCGTTATGGTAACTATATTTTTGAATTTAAACGTAGCATGACTGGCACAAGATCTCATCAATTTAAAGTTAAATTGCCTAGATTTAACCGTAAGTTATATGCTAAAAGTTTATTCTCCCGCATTTCTCGCTAGTGAAAACCCCTTCTTGCGCCATACATTCTAGTTAACTTTAATCTGCAAAAGTTTAAATGCAATGTCCATCGCTATCTCCTGTCATGCTAATTATTCTCTTCCCTTTCTGTTCATCATTATTGTTTCCGTTCCTAATTCTTCCATAATCCATAAGCCCTTGCGCTTTATTAATATTATGTCATGCTTGAGGTGATTCCGATTAAAAGAAGGAAATGTGCTTAAAAGAAAAAAATATTTCTTTTTATTTAATATTTGATAATTTTTATTTTGTGATAAATCTGATTTTCTAAATTGACTTTCCGATTGAGTTCTACAGTAGACATCGTAACCTGAAATAATTATTTTTCAAATTAGTGTCGATTATAAGAAAAGCATAATCTATAGGAATATGAAAAAATGATCACGAATATATAAAGGAAAATCTTAAATTTGTAAAGATTAATAGGGATCTCAGTTTTCTTTGTAAATTTACTGTAAATTAATCGACCTGCGAAATAAAGCAAATGATCATACGAAGTGTTTTTTGTTTTTAAATTTACTAAAAATTCAAAAATGAAAAAAATAGAAATTCGTATACTGGACAACTCATCTATAGTTATGCATGAAAAATAAATCCAGTTTATATATTTCATTTTTTTTAAATTTTTTACTTAATCCTTAAATGTCAAGAAATCGTGTGATCTAACCATTTTTGTTGTGGTATTCGTAAGGAGATGAATTTACAATGAATTTACATAGAACAGCAGGACCCAACTATCTAGCTTAGACTCGTCATATCTACTTTTTTTCCTCATTTTTCTAAACTATCTGACTTGTCATTTTTATTTAATTGTCTGTTTGTCCAACTATTTAAAGGAATCTATCTATTAGGTTGGTGCAAAAATAATATCGGTTTTTGACGTTAAAAATACGTCAAAAAACGATATTATTTTGCACCAACCTAATATCTATCTATCTATCTATCTATCTATCTATCTATCTATCTCTCTTAGTCTTGTCATAGTTGTCTGCATGTCTGTGTATCGCTTCGCATAATCTCATTTCGTTGTCCCTTTTGTATAACTGTATCTTTGTAAAACCATTTGAATCTAATTATCTAGCTTAGCCTGTTCATACCTATCTATCTATCTATCTATCTATCTATCTTCATCTCGTTATACGCGTCTGTTAAATTGTCTTTCTACCTCGTCAATTAAGCTGAACTTTGTCAATTTATCTCGTTCTAATCCCTCTGATGTTATTGTCTCTTACTTTTGTCCCCATATATATCCACAATACTCAAGTGACAGTGATGATTCATGGACATCATTTCATGTGTAAATCGCTTGGAAGCCAGGAGTGATTGTCCGCGACAGAAGGAATGAAAGCCACATGGTCCCAACAAGGGACATAACAAAAAAAATTCGGAAAATATTGAAAGATTATCTTTATTTTTGACTTTTGACATAATTATTTTATCCATATGTGTAATAGTTAATGGCAGATGTTTTCATATGTTTATATAATTTTTGTATGGCATATAAAATCTTTTTGAGCCCAATGTTTATTTGACATTCCTTTATTCCAGCTATGCTGACCCCTCTTTGTGCTGTTTTAAGGTGTTAGTATATCACGTATATATTAACGCCTATGGTAAGGCAACTTGAAATAACCATCATTGATACTCCCTATTTAGGAACTTCATTAATTATTTCCCCCTTAAGTTTCTTATGACATGCGGAATTTTCATTTAATTAGAAAGATAGGATTTGCCTTAAAACGAAAACAATTTTATGTGGAATAAGATATGGGAGATCAATAAAATACACGCCAAGTAAGCCTCATGTATTCAGCGCCAATTTCATCAGTGCAAGCATAAATAAGTATTACTATTCGGATTGTAAGAGAAACGAGACAGCTGTCGTCAACAAGAAAATTAAACTGTGCATCTTACTATGTAGAGACAGTACTATCAAAATCAATACCTTGTATCTGTTTATATTTCTGAGATGAGGTATTATTATTTAAATTATTCGGACTATTGTTCCCATCTTTTTTTGCCATACTTATCACAACGTTTTGGCCGTTATACGCTCCAGCCTTCTTCAGAGTGTTGGAATATCGAACTGAACCCTTTATTTTGCTCACTGGAGTAGACTTATCTAGTTCCACGTGCCATGTCTAATGGATGTCAGTTATAAATTATCTCATATTAATTCACATCCTAACCAGGTATTGAACTCACAACTCTTTGGGTCCTTCATCCACTGCGCCTTAGGGATAAATGCGTTGGTTGGATCCAGTGACAAGACCCAAAAAATTGTGATAAATATGGCCGATACGTTGTGATAAATATGTCAAAAAAAAGATGAGGACAATAGTCCGAATAATGTAAATAGTATTCATTATCTTGTATACCCATTATTACCAAATCCCTCGTGTGTTCGTTTAATGCTCACATAAAAAATCAAAGAAGTCCCAAAAGATTCTGATGGTGGCTCAAGGAATATGTTGCTAAAAGCAGAAGCAATAAAGAAGACTCTTAAGGGTTTCTTGTCTGACATCCTCTCGACAATACAGACATAGGGTTATCGTTGGTACGAGCGTCAGCAACAAGACATTACAAGATGATTTCTGGTCAGCACAACCCTACTGCCGTTTTAAACTGATCTACTGAGAAAATGAAATACGAGAATGAAGCATACAACAATGAAAGAGGAATCCAGTTCTACATTGACAATGACAGGACGATTGCCAAGAGACGTTTAAACTTATCATTATAAAGGTCTTCAGCAATTACGTTATCATGAAATTCGGAATCAGAAATCTGATAAACCAACATTAAATTGTAATTGCAATTATCTTCTGATTTTGAAATTAGCATAATGAACAAGACCCCTGTGTAGAAGAAATCAACTTCCCTTTAAAATGACTGTAGATGCCATTGGCTCCATAATACAAAGAAAAATCGAGGTAGACGAATAGCTTGGATATGATGTCTATAGGATTGATGGAATAAACCGGATGTTCTGTCTATAGATTAGCGTACGTGGCTTCGAACGCATATGAAGTCAGCCACAGAGAAGAAGAGGACAGAATGCAATTCGACCGCTAAAAGAGCGGATTTGTGACTATTTGGACGTGCGGCACTTCGAATGACTGAAAGTTTCTTTTATTTTTTCTACAGAACCACATCAGAGATGCTCATAAATGTACCGAGCATTGAAAGAAAAACGATAACAGGGTCGTGTATGAAAAATCCCATATAGATCTCTAATTCTAATTCGTTATTTCCAATACATTTTATGCTATCCCCATCACAGCGACACTCATAATGATACAGAACCTCACTATCGGCGGCAAGAAGTAGGATGATATGAAATAACAATTAAATGAGAAATTTGCTAACATTACAGAAAATGCGCCATCTGAAGGAAGATATTGATAGGTTGTAGGTAACTATTGCTTCAAAAGAACAATTCTGTCTTGCAAGCCTATCACAATATCACCATTATTCCCTAAATGCAACCGTCGATCACATTGTCACGAGATTATGTTTCTGAAGCAATTCCCACCAAGCAAGGCGGGATGCACTAGTACGCAAGGGGCTGCAGAGAGTTTAAGTAAGGGAAAAGACTGAGTATAGGCAGGTTGAGGAAAGGATAAAAAGTAAACAGAGATCATTGCGATTGACATTACATTTAAATTTTTGAAAACTATAGTTAGCAGGGAGGCAAGTAAGAGGAAGGGAGTTCCAGTGTGGGTATGTTCGAAAGAAAAAGCTATTGAAGTAGAAGAGGCGGTTACATTTCGACAGTAAAAGTGTGGAGTCGAAATGTTAATCTAGTAGCACGATTGAATAAAACAGTCGGAGAAATAGTGAAAATACCTCGTCAGAGCAGATGCCATGAAAATATTTATAGAAAAGACAGAGGGAAGCCACATTACATCGGTGAGAATGTGACAGGAGTCGACAACCTAAGTCAGGACCGATCATATTTGTCATTAATGGCGAAACACCGGACCATCCACAGGTCGATCTTAGCAACAGAATTCATGCACTGGAAGATATGTCGAGGTTAAAAATTGCAAAGATAAAAGAATATAAGCCAATCACAATCACTGATAGCAACGATATCGAGAATAAAAATAGTAATCCAAATGCATATATAGAGAAAATTTTGACCATCTTGCATCATGTTGTGTAGTATTAAAATCCACCGAATATAAAACACGGAATGATAAACACACGCACACACATTATATATATATATATATATATATATATATATATATATATATATATATATATATATATATATATATATATATTTAAGAGAAGAGTGAAGCCAACAATTTTTTATTATAATGTGTTTTTTTAAATATTTTTAAAATCCATTTCACTTTTTTCTCGTTGCAACAACTGTAACCTCTCCCTTTTATATATATATATATATATATATATATATATATATATATATATATGATCGAATCTCCCGTCGAGATTCGACGTATGAGGGTCAAACAGATCATTTCCAGCAAACCGACAACGGCACATGAGATTTGATTATAGTGGTGAAGGCCTCGTGCAGGACAATCCACACTTTTTGGAGGGACGAATACAGAGATCTGGTGAACCGAATGCCTCCGCAGGTTTTGAATTCAGAGTTGTCCTTCTCCTAGACCAGTTGCCATCCTGCTATTTTACCCATGGAGGGAGAATAAGAGGATTCATACCTTTCCCGAGGGTATTAGCACGTAAGTGAATCTAATGGATTCGACTGGAATTCGAACTCGGCTCTCCGATTCCTCAATCCAAGCCGATATATATTACTCCACCGTGCCTCCATAATATATAAATGTATATTAGATGCATCGTCATAATTGGTTTCCATAAAACTGTATAAATAATATAATGCTCGTCTTAATTTTCTTGGTAAAAATCAACATTTCAATGATAGTGGATATTTATAATAGAATGATAGTGGATATTTATAATAGAATATTTATAACGTACTACAAAAATGCAATATGTTTGAACTTATAATATTAGATTTGCTTGAAATAATTAGCACATGGACAATAAGAAAATGCTAAATTGTCTACTTAACCAGGATTTACATTCTATTTATTCTGTTTTTTTTTTTCACCAGAATTTAATATTAATTAAACAATAGTTGATGAATATAGATAAAAATAAATATAAAGTAACCCAATAGTTTTCTCAAAAGGAACATAACCATTCAAAACATTAAATGGTTCGACGAAAAATTGCAATTGAGATGTTTACTTAGATGAATATTATGTAATTTAAATTTTAATTAGTAACAATAATATGAAAAATATAGATATATATTTCACAAAGGGTGCCTATAACCTCTCAGTTTCTATCTATATTTCTGAGATGCGGTATTGTAACTATTTACTCTACATTGTTCAGAGTGTTTTTATCCTCTTCATTGTTATATCCACAACTTTTCGGCTGTTGTGCCTTCTTTAGGATCTGTCTTTATTTCTGAGATGAGGTATTTAAACTATGAACTTTATATCATTCCGACTGTTGTCCTCATCTTTACTTCCATATTCATAATGTTTAGGCTCTTGTAAGTTCCGGCCTTTTTTAGGTTATATAGCTTGGAATTTTGAACTGAACACTTTAAGTCGACGGGGGAAGGTTGTTCTGATTTCACGTCCCATGCGTTTTTGGATATCTCAGTGTGTGTTAATTCCCTTTAGTAACTCTTATCCCCAAAATTCTGCTGAACTATAAGATACTATTTCTGGAAGATCTTGCGAATCAAATATTAGATAACATGTAATTCTCTTGTGCCGAGCGACAAGAACTATAGAGGAAACTGGTCAGTCGTATTTAAGTCAAATGACGTAATATCCATTCTTAATAAACCTACAAACTGAAACAAATTGAACACTGAGAAATATACAGCTTTTGAAATAATTAATTGTTATCGTGATTCGAAAACCTACTGCTAGTACAAGAAGCAAATATACAACCACATCGAGGAAGGCCAGTTTTGATAGATATACAGGGTGCCCCAATTATGTATACACTCTTTAAATATTAATAGTTAATAATATATTACCGTGATGGGAGGACTTATATGGATGAAAATATGCAAAACAGATGGATTGGAAGAAGAGGGACAGTTGAATACCCACCTTGACCAGCAGATTCGACATTCTTGAATTTCTTTTTGTGGGGGTTTCTAAAAGACACAGTTTACATCAAGAAACCTGAAACAGTTGCTCAAATCAGAGTAGCAATTGAAGAAAAATATGTTCAGATACCAGGGGTAATAATACTGGATGTTTGTACTTCTATTTCTTCAAGATATGAAAAGTGGATTGAACAGATCGGCAACCAGTTTGAGCACTTGATGTGAACTCATCTTATATGAATATTCTACCATTGCTCCAAGTAACTTTTATCGTATTAAAGTTAATTTTCTATGTTTTTTGTTTACTTTAATCTCAATTTTTAAAATGTTTATTCTTTCTCTTGTATTAATTTTATTTACAAGTCAAAATACATGAATTGAATAAGTTATAACGATTCAAAGAGTGTATACATCATTTTGGGACACCATATTATGGTATCCATTGTTTATCTCAGAAGCGTTATCTACTGATTACTGTGATATGCGACATAAGGATTTCACTAGAGGACAATGCAACGGAGACACACGTTCTCAAGTAACATATCTTAAATCAACTATTTTATCTCTTCAAAACCGTTCTGAAGATCATCACTATATTTTTTGGTGATTTTATATTCAGTGTTAGATGGTTTTGATACTTGATTTTCATTGAGAGATCGATAATTTTGTATATCAATTAAGAGATCGGAAGATGGGTAGAGAGCACTATATCGATATGTCATGTCTGTTATAAAACCTATAATTAATCAAGGTAGGAAGAAGAGATATAAACAGTAAAGTATATTATCAACGGTTTATCTCAGTATTATATATATATATATATATATGTTGTTGATTACTTGAATGGAATCCTGCACAAATAAATAAACAACGCTAGTAATTGAGACAGAAAAATAAGTGTATTAAACGTAAGAATACAGACTTGAAGTGAAGATTAGAAATCCAGGAATGCGGGTTAGTGGAAAGTATATGTACAAGTCTCTGTAAGTAAAGCCGTAATATATATATATATATATATATATGTATATATATATATATATATATATATATATATATATATATATATATATATATATATATATTATTATCTCTCTCTCACACACACACACACATACACATACATAACTCTTTGAGAACACCCTGTGTCTGTCTCCGTATCTCTCCACGTATCTCAACACCAGTATAAGTATACTTTGGACGAGTCCATCTTATGTAAAAAGGGATAGCCCACAACACCCCCTCCTCAGCTTCTTTTTTAGGAGAAGTTAATATTTTTCGCTTACGGTTATTAGCGGTTCTGTGAATTTTCTTTCTCGGCTTGTTCTTCTGGTCTCCGTGGCTACTTGTGGTTTTTGAATTTGGAAGGCTTTGAAAATCGCCTCCATCCATCGCGTCTTCCTTTTCCGAAGGTGACGAGTTTGGTTCCTCTACCCGTCATTTCTGTATTTGATTTCTGTGTCTCCTGTGAGTGAATTTTTTTCACTTTGGATCATGTATAGAACATTCCCCAGTCTGTTTATTATCGTACCTGGTTCCCAGTATGTAATATTATTCTAGAACATTATCAAGTAGACCCGTTCGCCTGGTCTGAAGAATCTTTTAGGCATTATCGTTGTATGACGGTTTTTATTTTTGCTGGGTAATAGTTTATCAAAAACAGATCGTATTTTGCGGGCAAACATCACTTCAGCTGGCGAAAGGCCAGATGGTGTGTTTCCGTTCGGGGTGATTCTGTAGACTTGTAGGAACTGTTGTATGCCTCTTTCTGTTGGAACGTCCTCTGCTTTTTTCAAGACACTCTAAAGCATGTCCATAAATATTTCGGCTTGCCCGTAAGATAGTGGATGGTATGGTACTATTTTAATATATTTGACTTGATAAGTCGCACGAGGTGAATTGGGTACCATTATCCGTTACAAGGCAATCTACAACGCCAAATCCTGCGAATAACTCATGTAAACAATTAATAGTGTTTTTCATCGTAGGGTGTTTGTATCTAAAATCTTCAGGCCACTTGCAAAAGGAATTTACCGTTATCAAGTAGTAATATCCATCTATGGGTCCTGCATAGTCCGTATGGATTCTAGACCAAGATCTGTCCACCTTAGGCCATAGCTTTTGTATAATAGGTGGCGCCTTTGCTGCCGCAGCCCAGCCTCTGCATTTTTCTAACTTTTGAGTAATGTTGTTTTCCATATTAGGCCAATACACGAAAATTCTCATTAACGTTTTCATACGATTTTTATCTGGATGTCCTAGATGAAAGTTCTTCAGAATTCGTCTTTGTAAAGATTTGGGTATGGCCACTCTTTCATTATAAAGTAATACGTGATTACAAATTGAAAAACACTCCGCTAGATTTCTTTCTTTTTCTTCTATTTTTCTCTTTGTCCTTTGTATAAATTCATCCATTTCAGCTTCTCTTCTAATATTCAACAAGGTCACTGGTAATTAACTTACTGTATTATTTAGAACTTTACTAATTTCGTCTTCGGCTTGCAAAGTCGCTATTAACGAGTCTTCCAGAGGTTCGTATTTCGCAGGTACCAATCCAGATAATCCATCCGCATGACCAATTTTCTTCGACGGTAGGAACTCTAGTTTGAAATTATAATTCAATAATATAGTTCCCCATCTCAGAAGTCTGTTGGCTATGTAAATTGGGAGTCCATTTTTCGATCCGAATATAGTGAGAAGAGGTTTATGGTCAGTTTGAAGAGTAAACTCTCTTCCATATATGTATCTGTGGAAGTGAGTTATTGCGAATATTATGCCTAACGCTTCTTTCTCAATTTGCGAATAATACCCCTCTGCTGGTAACAACGATCTAGATGCGTGAGCTATAGGTTTCTTTATGCCATCCTGCATCTTGTGTAATATAGTTTGCGTCACTAGCAATGATAATTTCCAGTTTGGGATCAAAATGCATCAGTGCTAGATCAGACGTTAATTTCTTTATGATCTCCTTAAAAGCTTTCTGACTATCTTCCGTCCAGTTCCATTTGTTCTCTCTTTTCAATAATTCAGATGAATTCACCGTAATAGTTCGCTAGACCACGAAAGCTTTGTAACTCTGCGAAATTTTTCGGCTCAGACATATTTTTTTTTTTTATTGCAGATGCCCTATCTGGATCTGGTTTTTCTGCCACTTTCTTTGAATATTTGGCCTAGATATTTGATTTCTTTTAGAAAAAATAACATTTTTTCTCCTTCACTTTAAAACCAAAATCCTGAATTCTTTTAAAAACTTCTTTAATATGCGTTACATGTTCTTCTGCATTATCGCTTTTGATTAAAATATCGTTTAAGTAAGAAGTAGCAAAGTTCTGCCCCATGAGCATGGTATCCATAGTCTGTTGAAAGATTGATGGTGCTACTTTTTATCGCAAATGGCAATCTGTTAAATTTGTAAAGTCCTTTGTGAGTATTGATATATAAAATTTTTGTACTTTCTTCTACTGGAATCTGAAGATAAGCTTCGCTTAAATCAATCTTAGAAAATACCATGCCACCGTTAAGTTTGGTAAATATTTCCTCCGGATTTGGCAATGGGTAGTGATAATCCTTGATAGCCTTATTTAACCCAGTCGAGAAATCTACGCAAACACGTGTTTCTCCGGATTTTTTCTTTACGTAGACCACTGGTGCCGGCCATTCACTGAATTCGATTTTTGAAAGGATTCCAGTTTGTACCAATCTAACTCGTAGGCCCTGCCAAAAATATACGCTTTAATCCGCCTAGATGGGTCCAGGGCCTTGTCTACCTCCCTGGACGACACTTTGCTCTTCGGCAAAGCTGCGCCCGGGTTCCTCTCTGCCAAAGTAGAGAGTTCGACATCTCAACGTATCTCAACAGCAGGTATTCTCTCTGTCAGTATAAGTACACTTTGAACGAGCCCATCCTATGTAAAAAGGGGAGAGCCCTACAACAATATATATATATATATATATATATATATATATATATATATATATATATATATATATATATATATATATATATATATATATATATATATATATATTTGAAATTTCAACATGTTCAAATATATACGTTTCTTTCTCTTCCTATGTGATTTGACGACAAGATTTCTAAAACTGCATATTTAATAATACAAAAACCCGGTCGTTAGAAGTTAATTTCTGTAGTGCCTTTCAACTCGGAAATGTTCATATTTTTTAACAGACAGCAACACGTATCTAAATCTGTCTTGAATAACGTTTCTTTGAAGTCATTTATTTCATTCTATTCGACAAGTAAAATATATCATCGTTTTTTTTTCTGCTCGTGTCACGCCTGCAGCGGTCAGTCACTTCAAATGCTTGCGTTATTCGCAAAGCTCCATTAATCCCACACCATGAAGAGATGACTTAACTCGTGCCTATGTCTGATATTTGTTTCATGAGAAAGAAAAGAAAACGATAAGGGAGAATGCGAGTAACTATTACCAATTTAAGCTATTAGAATCACCATTGCCTTATCTTCCAAAACGTTAACGCATTTTAGCATAATTTATGGTATCAAATACTTCAAATACACGCATTTGTTACACTGACATTAAGCAAGTCATTGTTCCCACAATCTGTAAGCTTATAATAGTTTGAATAGAGGAATGATCAGGGCATGAATTGTGCTTGCCATTTAAAGTAATTTTAAGACGCGCATTATACAATGCATCTAAAATATTTAGTGGGCTTAGAAATGTAAATGTACGACATGTGAGTTAGACATTTGTGAAAATCTCAACAGGATAGCAGCAGCAAATAAAACAGAACATGTATCACGGAAGATAATAAGTAATTATTCACTACATATACTCAACGAGACAAAGACGAAGAGTCACGCAAAATAGAGGTATAATCAATGAAATTGTTGCCAAACTAGAGGAGAAAATGAAGAAGGAAAAGGTGCGTTTTATGAGGATATAGAGGACATATATCTTTTAAATATAAGGATCAAACACTAATATTCCTTGGTTATAATTTATTATATTGGAATAGCAATCACGATCTAATTCCGCAGACCTAAAAATCCAAAAAGAAAACAGAATTTTTGAATTTGTAAGTCTGATGAATTGGACCGTAAATACCATTCTAATCTAATTAATTATAACCATGGAATATTAGTGTTTGAGTCTTTTATATTATATCCTCCTCTTGACTGAACATTGAGCCCTACATGCATTCTCTCCTCTTGGATACACACACACACACACACACACACACACACACACACACACATATATATATATATATATATATATATATATATATAATGGCGATTCTTCAAGTGGTTCTGCTTTTTAAATAATATTTCTCATATTTTTCAATTTATTCTTAGTCTTTTGCAACCGTATTGAACACGTGTGCATTTAGGAATTTAACCTTCTTTTACACGTGCATTTTCATAAATTTGCTTTTTTTAAGTCTTCGTTTTTTTTTCATTTGTAATTATTCTTCCAATTGTAAATTCTTCGAAATTAAATTTTTCTTCTAAATTAAATTTTTCTTCGAAATTCAGCTTGTATATATATATATATATATATATATATATATATACATATATATATATATATACATATATATATATATATATATATATATATATATATATATATATATATATATATATATATGTGTGTGTGTGTGAGTGTAGGCTGTTTATGTGTTGGTGTATTTTTGCATATTTTCTGATATATATAAGAGATTTATTTTAAATATTTTAAAAGTTGTAATCAATAAGATTGCTATAAATAGAGAAGTCAGCTAGTGGTCTGTATAAACCTATGTTCCTGATAAATATTTTAACAGAAAGTTTTTATCAATTTGAACGCCATTGAATGTCGATTGTTTCATGATAGAGAAGTAGCTAATAATTCCATTACCATTACTATGGCATAGACACACAAAAATATAACTTTATTTGTTCATTTACCCATTAATAGCCTGTTTCAACCTTACTATATTTTCAATAAATGCGCACACATACACACAGAAACATATTCGTATGTGTCGCTATGTGAGTGCACGTATCTCCTTGGAGAATTTGGAAACAATTTCTCATTTATGCATGTTTGTTAAAACATCTTTGGTTAAGAATTTCCCTTCAGTTAGGACCAATTTCCTGCTTTCAGTATATTCTAAGTATTTTAGTCTTTTACAAGGTACTAAGAAGTAAAGATTTGTTGATTAATGACAATGTTTTCCTATTTTTATATTTGGTTTATTTGATGGCATTCGAATATTTTTTGTTATATTTTTTATTTCTTTTTCAATTTAGATATTCTTCCAGTGCTTCTAGAAATATCTTGTACTATAATTACATAGTTATATATATATATATATATATATATATATATATATATATATATATATATATATATATATATATATGTGTGTGTGTGTGTACGTGCGTAACGTGTGTAACAGGAAAATTTTACAAATCGTATCAAAGCAAAATTGTACACTTAACATTTGAATCGTTATATCTTAGAAATAATTAAAGATATATTACTGTAATTCCCCGAGGATTTTATAGCCCTATTGAACTCTGAGCAAAAAGAATGTACAATTACTTGGAAAGCTTCACAGAAGAATTGTGATAAATCGATCCTAAGCAAAAATGACATGTTCGTCATTAATTAATCACAGCTAAGTATCGGAGACACTTGAAAAAAAGTTCAAATATAGAAATATTATTGTAGGATAATTTTCCAATTTATTGAAGATGATCTTTCTGTCTTATAGTAAAATGATGCCTCAGAGTTTTCACTCCGATTTCTTTTTAAAGTTTTCTTGCACTGCGCTTTGGACTGTCATAAGTGAGACTCCTCTCACAC
>OZ010571.1:126141380-126166380 GCA_963932145.1 Acanthosepion lycidas
AATAGATGATTTTATAGATCTAATCTATTCCGTAGGAGAGATAATTTAACTGAAGGCCAATTGTTTGGCGGACTCACTTTGGATTTAATTAAAATGTTTCATACATATTTGTGTTTAATTAATTTGGATACTATTCAACCTTTACTGAATGTCGTCCAGTTTTCTAAAGAAGTGGTTTAACTCAAATTCAATGTCCGCCCGCGCAAATATTATTTTATTAGAAAGCAAGATAGGTTAGACAAATGATCTAGAATTTTAAGCTAAATTTATGCATTAATTGGTTTGTGCCTATT
Organism: Acanthosepion lycidas; assembly: GCA_963932145.1. Taxonomy (NCBI): domain Eukaryota; kingdom Metazoa; phylum Mollusca; class Cephalopoda; order Sepiida; family Sepiidae; genus Acanthosepion; species Acanthosepion lycidas. Next base: position 126,141,674 of record OZ010571.1, read on the forward strand.
AATATCATTATTATTTATTTTGAAATCTGGTATATGTCATTCCGTTCTGAGTACCAATCAGAGTCTTACGGTCACTTTGGACATTTTCCACTGAGCATTTAAAATAAACCTACGATTACACATATTTTACAGAGATAAAGCCGTGGGATCTACTTGTGAGTACCATTATTTGTCTTCCTTTAAGTTATCAGGATTGCATTCTCTGTGTCTATCGGAACCGTTTCCAATCAATTCGAGGGTTTCAACTCCAACTGGAATGATGGATGTCCACACGTGTCACATGTTTGAGATGTCCACTTCAAGATTTATTTTGATAGATTTTGCAGATACTGAAAGATACAATCTTCCGGAACTGTCATGTCAATACGAAAGCATATTCTGTTATTGTAGTCTTTGCTCACGATGTTTGGGTGATTAGCTTCGATTTTTCTCTTTGTGCATATTGTAAAGTCAAATAAAATTGTTACAGATCCTATTTCCGGTTCTAGATGATGGTCATACCATTTTCTTGCAGTTTCCATCCCGTAAAAGTTGCATATTTTCCAATGCCGACATTGGTCCAATCTATCAAGCAGAGATTTATATTCAGTGAATGTTAACACCGTAAAACCTGATCTATTGTCAATTCTCATTACCTTTCCTCAATGACGTCTCCTTCACTCTTCATAACTCATTGCGGCTCCGTGGCATAATCACCTGGCTTGGGGTGAAATCTTTATCAAAAAGATGAAAAATATTCCAAGCAAAACAATTGTGTAGCAATTGTAAACATATATTGGATCTATATTAAGCGACATGATAAAATATTTAATTGACGGCCAATGAAATGTCCTATGTAGTTTTTCCAGGATTCTCGATTCGAACTTCGTTTAAGTTTAATTTGACGCCACTATTTGTTGTCATATTTATTGTTATTGTGTTTGCGGACTTTTTCATTTGTTGTCAAAAATATGATTAAATTATATTAGGTACCTCCACGAAATCGCTAAAAAAAAAGAGCATAGTCTGATGAAAAAGACGCCAAACTTTATGAAAACAAAATTTTATCGTCTAAATGCTTATGAGGATAGACCAAATTTTTTTTTAATTATTTTAAAAAAAATTTTCATCTTTTTAGAATATTCTAAATTTTGATTTAAAAACTTTGTTTATCTTTGTTGCAACAAGGGGTAGTAAATAAGAGAGATAATTTTTAGCGCTTTTTTTTTTGTATTACACACATTCATTTGGAAAATCTTGCAAAAATAAAATAATTGTCAGATGTTAATGAATCTTTCAGAAACTATTCACAGATGATCGAAATTATTATAAATATGTTGTTTTTTATAAAAGTCATGGCAGAATTTTTTTTTTCATATTTATTAACACCGCATACCTAATTTTATGAAAAACTCTAGAAATTCGATCGCGCCGCCCCTTACAGATTGCAATAGTTAAAAGCACAAGGCTTTGAAGAATGCAAATCATGTATTTTTTTTAATTGTGGCCAACGTATCTGAAAATCAGCTCTGAATTGTAACATACAAAACTCAATAAAACAAATATATTATTTAATTTCAAATGCTTTTATTTGTTTTTATTTGTTTTTATGAATATGGACAATATTTTCTGAAAGCAAAAAAAAAATTTCAATGAAAATTGAATTTTTAATACAATTATTTGTTATTTCTTTTAATTATAATAGATTTTTACATTAAGTTTTTAAAAATATTATATAATTAGTTAAAAGCAACACCGAGCTTTCAATTGTGTCCAGATGAGATCGTCATTGTCTAGCGTTTTGAAAATTGTATCGTTTGGACCAATCGGATTAGCCAACGTAATTAAAAAATGTAACTTTTGTGCTTATAATCGAGCGGTAATTATAAAGTACGGAAGATCAACCAGGATACAATTTAGTTGCATTATTTGAGTTCAGCATTGTTCTCCGCTCTTAAGGCCTTTACTTTTGCGAAACACGTATGGAGAAGTTAATTTGATTTTTCAATTTCAACTGAGAAGGGTACCTATAAGTATCAATATCATCTTATGAAATTTAACTACTGCTAAACTTTAATTTATATGATCTTATTTTGATTTTAATCTCAGTTAGGTCATTTTTCCGCAAATGAAATATCAAAATTAATAACAAAATAAATGGAAATACAAATAACAGTAAAATGTAAAAAATGTACATAAAATTATAGTATTTTATGTACACTTCTGATAAAAATTCATAAGTTACGTATAAATTAATTAGATACCTTTTTCTTATGAAATTTAATCTCACTCTTAACAGTCTTATTTTTTAATTTCTTTATATTTTCCATAAAGCATCGTAAACGTAAAGATGAAAGCTAAGTACAAAAAAAAAAAAAAAAAAAAAATGAAAAATTAGAGCGCTGAAAGTTTTCCTTAAAAGTAACGAGGTAAATAATTTGTTCATTTAAATCTAAATAATTTCACTTCCTTCCATCCGTAGAAAGAATTATCCTCCCGTAAGTTATCTAAACGTCATGAATCACAGCTGTCATCACTTGTCAAAGACGCGAAAGTTTATGACCTGCTTTATTTTATTTTCAAATTACATTTTTTCGGCGCAGAAGCTAAGTTAAGCTTGGTCAAAATATTTTAAATAAACATTATAATTTCTGATTTTATTAAAATCAGTTTTAAAAAAAATGATAATTGATTTTTAAAAGAATAATATCAAAATCAGATTTTCATCTTTTTATCAAATGATTGAAAATGATTGAAAATGATTGATTATCTGTCCTTTTTTTTTTTGACAAAAAAAAAACAAAATATTTAACGAAAATTTCGGACGTGCTAGGGACGATTAAAAAATGTAAAAAAATACCCCCAAAATACTTTGATCTTTCCTCTTTAATAATAATATGAACATTAGACGATATAAAATTGCTTTTGTCAAGTTCGGCGTCTTTTTCATCATGATATTTCTGTTTGTTTACATTTTCGTGGAGGTACCTAAATTATATACACATTGTCTTGTTCCTAGTTTGCTAAAATCTGAATTGAACACACACACAAATACATACACACGAAAACACACACACAAAAACACACACAAAATCACACACACAATCACACAAACACACACCATTTTTTACAATTTTTGAAAAAAATGATCAGGCACAAATCAAGGACCACATATGATGGAATGGTTGAAATTACATTTATTGAAAGGATAACATTTTAGGATCTGCAGTTATTTAGTCTGAAGTATGAACCATAGATTTAAGCGAAACCCTAGAGTACATGCTGCAGATGTCAGCCGTTCAGTTGAAGGCACTGTTGAATGTAAAGTTGTTGAATAACGCGTGCAAATTCATCCTTGGTGATCGCTTCAATCCTCTCAGTCATGGCAGCCTTCATTGCAGGAACCGTGCAACAGTTGCCCTGGTAAATGTTGTCCTTGAAGATACCCCAGTGGAAGAAATCTGGCATTTTTTTTGGCGGGGGGGTTCAGGTCAGGTGAGTGAGCTGCTTTTTCCACTTCAAATTTGCGGCTGCTGAGATGCATCACAAATATTTGACTGAACGGTGTCATGTTGACTTAAGCTTTATGAGGATCAGCACTATCCTGCTGGAACCACTGGTCCTCTTCGACAATGTACTAACGCTGCTTGAGCTCTACCCATCTTGTTGCAAAGCCCCATCATGCTGGGATGTCTTGGTTAATACAATCTTATATAGTCCTTTGTTGGGTGTGGTCATTGGCGTCGGCGTGGATTCAATAATGAAGTTGCATTCTTCTCTGTCTAGTTTTCTCCTGGCCGGTGGTTTCGATTTGTTTTTATTCAAGGTGGAAAGAACTTCAATAAAGGGAATTTTAACTTAACTATTTTCTAATGTCGGCATATGCCTCTTCTAATTAGCCAGGGGAAATTTCTTTCCATCGTCTTGGAAGACATTGCAGTCACGAAGCAAACACGTTTACAGTGTTTGGCGATTGAGACACGACACCCTGAAAAAAATTTCTAGACCTTTATCATTCCCTCGCCCGTTCAGCCAATCAAAATCTACTTCCTTTTTTGGGATTGTATCTGATCCCTAAGTTTAACCTGAGGAGGTGCGATTATAGATACACTTCCGCGTAAAAGTAATAGTCTGGTTAACTATTATTTAAAAATCTCAGAGGCCGAAACACCCTATCTATCTATCTATCTATCTATCTATATATATATATATATATATATATATATATATATATATATATACACAGTGGGTGGAAATAAATATTCGTACACAAAAAATTGTATTTTTATAAATGTAAAAGCCTTAACTGAAACAAATTTTGATACATTTTATGTGTAAAGATACATTTTATTAAAAAATAGAAATAAACTTAATTCTTATTCTAACAGAAATTAATGCGGTTTTTTTTTTATTTTAACTTGTGAAAAAAGTATTCATACAAAGCAAAAAAAATAACTTCATTTAATACTTTGTGGAATATCCTTATTGAATTAAACAGCTAACAGTTTCAACTAATGATTTGCACGCTTTGAGTGGTATTTTGTCGCATTCTTCTTGGCATATTGTCTTAAAATTCTTGATATTTGTTGATGCTCTTTCTCCCAATTTGAATTTTCAAATATCGCCATGAATTCTTGATTGGGTTCAAGTCTAGTTACTGATTTGGCCATTGCAAGACATCAAAGTTACTTTCAGCTAACCATTTCCTTGTAGATCTAGCGGTATGCTTAGGATAATAATCCAGTTGGAAAACTAAATCAGGAGGTAGCCTATGTCTCGCAACAAAACACATTAAATTCTCTTGCAGGATTTTCTGGTATCTTTCTGCATTCATCTTGCCATCTATTATTGATATTCTGCCAACACCTTTTGCAGAAAAACAGCCCCAGATCATGATACTGCCACCACCAAACTTTACAGTTGGCAACGTGTTCTTTGGTAAGTAGGCTTTACCGTCCTTCCTCTACACATTTTTTCGATAATTATGACCAAACAACTCTATTTTAGTTTCATCTGTCCATAGTACTTTTTCCCAAACGAATATTCTTTACCATTATGCTCTCTAACGAATTTTAGCCTAGCATCTCTGTGTCGTTTCAAGAGGAGTGGGATGCGTGATTTCAGACTGTTTTTGTAGTTCATTACTTATTGTACGCTCGCTTACTTTAATCTCTAATGCACGCAGATGTTCCTGCGGCTCTTCTCGGGTACCCTGTGGATTTTGTTGTATCTGGCTTCCTATTATCCTTGCTTATCTTAGAGAAATCCTCCTCGGAGCACCTGTTCGTCTTTGGTTTTCGACCCTGTTACGAGTTTTAAACCTTGCAATGAACGAAGCAATTGTTGTAAAAGGAATATTCAGGTTGTTAGAAATCGTTCTGTAACTGTTCCCCTCTTTCCAAGAGACAAAATATGCTGTTTTTGTGAAATAGTCAATTCTTTAGCTTTAGGCATTATTAGAACCTTCTCGTAAGACTAGAAATTGCAGAATGCTCTGATAATGGCTAATAGTGTTAACTATAATTACTGATAACATTACTGGAACATCCTAGAATATAATTGTTTTCATAATTAATTGATTATTTTATTCTAATAATTGATTTGTACGAATACTTTTTTCACCAGTCAGAATTTTAAAAAATGCATTAATTTCTGTTAAAATAAGAATTAATTAAGTTTATTATTATTTTTAATAGTATGTGTCTTTATACATAAAATGTGCCGAGATTTGTTTTATTTAAGGCTTTTACATTTATAAAAATACAATTTTTCAAGTGTACGAATATTTATTTCCTCCCACTGTATATAACCCGTCAGTCAATTTCTCACCGCTGTATCGTACCTTCCCTTTGGATTTTTTTAATAAATACTTTCATCGTAATTTTCTGATAAATTTTCCTCAATTAGATTTAGATTTTATGAATGAATTTTAAATTTAGTTCTAGATTGGCGTTGCGATCTTGTCTTTTTAAAGTAGAAATGGCGAGAGTTAACCATAAGTTCTATCCTAACACTTTCTTCGCTCGCATTTCACACTTTTAGAACACTCTTAACGTTCCTTGCTTTCCAGTCAAATTCGATCTTCAAAATTTTAAGTAAAATATGGATCGTTATTTTTATTTTAATTAAAATATGGATCGTTGTTTTTTTGTTTTTTTTTTAATTCGTGATTTTTTATTTTCTCCCTCATTAATTGTGTTTCGTTTCTCATATTCTATCACTTTGAGTAACACCGTGCGTCTTGAAATGATTAAGAGAAAAACAAAAAATACTCCAAAGTAGTAGGAGAGCCTTTTGAGAGCAACTGAACATTTTGGAAGTTTAAGATTCGACTAAAACCAACATGTGCCCAAATTAAGCAGTTCATGTTTCCTATTATAATATAGCTATATATGAAATGCTTAGGATATGTGTCAGATAAAACAGCTATCATAAATAATTTATTAAACACAAATATGAGTAGATTAATTTTCAGTTACGTTCATAATCTATTGTACATAGCAAATAGACATATCGCTTAGTGATTTCCTATCTTGATTAACCTATTAGCGAACTGAACAAGAAAGTAAAAAGTAAAAAAAAAAAAAAAAACGAAGTCAAAAATTATGAGCCTGTCATTCTATCGAACAACAATCTTTGATGGATAATCTTCATACACCTACGAAAGCTGATTTTTGGAAGAAGAAACATTGCTTTATACAGATTAGTTTTGTGATAGGCAATAACTATTAGGTTGGTGCGAAAATAATGTCGTTTTCTCACATAGTAACATATGTGAGGAAACGACATTATTTTTGCACCAACCTAATACTTAATGAATGGGGAACCATAATAAGAAACATTTGTAATAACAGCACAACAAGAATTAATACTCTTACTTCCAAATGGGAGATTATCTGACGTAACCAAGAGTAGTATAAAATGTTTTGATGTCCATCTTATTACATTTGTGATATTCTATATGCTGTCTTCATTAAGCACGTGGGCGATCGTGGTTTCCAACAGTTCCCTATCGTTTCTTGCTCTTCGCAATTTTTATCTTTTTTTCTACCTCTCCCATTCTCGCGTATGCTTTCTATTTATGCAAACACATAAACATTTCTTGTAAGTTTCAAATTCCCCATAACTTTTCTCATTATGTGTCCCAAGAATTTCAACTCTTGCTTTCTATTTGTATAAGTATCCTTTTGTTTTTTTCTATTTATCTAAAACCTACCTCGACGTTAACATGTTCCACCCCTGGTAGTGTCGCTAACCTCATGTAGAACCTTATCTCCGTTGCTTCAAGTTCCTACTTCATATGTGAGAAAATTATCAAACACTCATTGCTATATAGGAGGACAGATATTACATATACCAATCCTGCGCTCCTTCCTTTTTCCTAGCAACGATTTCTTGATTCTTAATATTTTACTTCCGTTATTTACATTCGGACTATTATCGTTGTTTTCATTAATGTTTCGGCCACTGTTCTTTCCGACATTTCTCAGATGTATATTGATCTTGTTAAGTTACAAGGGAAGTCCGAACTGAACTTTTAATCCACATGGGTAGATTGTTCTCTTTTCACTGCTTATGCCGAGGTATATTGTCTTGTTCTTTTTCATTTTATTTCGTACTGTTCTGTTATTACTCGCCCGTTTCCACTAATTGCGAATACAGACTGTCTGGACCAGGAATTGAACTCACAACCACTTAATATTGTCTTAAGAATGTGGAAGTCATGTTTTGTATTCTAATGCACGTTCTAATTTCGGTGTCATATATTCTGTTAAAATATCCCATACATATTTGAACCAGCCGATAATAAATCCTGGCAGGACGTCTCGTTCACTTAGGATTGTAAAGTTTAATAAATCTATTTTTGTTTAAGTACTGAATTCATTTTCCTTCCCTATACAGGCAGCTTATCCCAAGTATAATTTCAGAATTAGTATAATATTTTTTGTCTCACCTCAAATAAGGCGATAAAGCCTTAAAGAGGCAAGAGATACATGAACGTTAAAAAACAGAGAAAACCTTATTGGTGTGTGTGTGTGTGTGTGTGTGTGAGAGAGAGAGAGATAGAGAGAGAGATAGAGAGTGAGTGTGTGTGAGTGTGTTTGTGTGTGCAGGACTAGGATTAAAATAGAAGATGACAAAAGACTTGCATTTATACTTTTGAAGGTCGTAGTTGGCAGGAAAACCAGAAACCCGACAAATAAAGATTCAGATGGGAGAAGTGCTAGCGAAGAAACTATATGCACAGTGTTTAGTCACATCTTGCAATTTCAGAATTAACATAGTGAGACCGAACAACCAATCGATTAAATCCGTTAAGTCGAAGTACGAAAGTGTTAAATTTATCAGAATAATTGCCATGAAACAATTTATAGAAAAATGCAGAAGGAAGAGGCGTAACGGTGGTGCTATTGTGACTGAAACCAAGATGCCAGGTCGAGATCGATAGCATTGCAGATTTTTCTTTGTATTTGTTCCAGAATCTTTAGATACATAGCAGCAGGATCAGGCATGATGGGGTAGCAATCAATTCAAAAAGTTCATGAGCTAAATATATGAACTCTTCAAAAATCGATGTAGCATTATCATTTTGAAATTTGTAATAGTTATTTCTTAATCTTCATTAGGTTTTTACACGTGTCCACCAGATGTTCAGTGTGGCTCTCATTCACTACTAAAGTTCACTAAATCTGCAACGTTATTTAATTATCGCATACTCTTTGGTAAGTCAATTATGAGACTTTCATTGGTAATCAAACATAAGCTTCTCTTACTTAATAAGATTCTATTTCTTTTGGCTATGTGGGCAATGTAACCAGGAAAGAAAAATCGTCGACTCGATTTCGAATTCTATGTCCGTTTCTTCCATTCACTTTCGTCTCGAGAGCTTTGTGAAATATATGAATCCATCTCTTCTCGCAGAGGGGAAGATTTAAACAGCAATGTTGACGAGGATCTCTGTCATTGAGGTTGAAACAAATCGAGAAGAAGGAAAACTCTAAATAAAAAAAAAACACTGGAGTAATATGCGAGCTATCAGGCCAGCATACCCCAGAAAAACTACCTATGCTCTGAAAGCAGTACACATGTTCCTAAGACCCTATTTGTTAACAGGATACATTACGTGATATTAGATTTAATACAAAGGTAGAAATACTCCCAACGCAGTGAGGATAAATGATTAATTATCTATAAATTCATCTGCTGTGGCCCTTCAGTCAGTAGGCGATTATGACTTTCAACATTTTTCTGCCCCTTGTCCCACATAATAAAGTTTCTTGTTTGCTATTGTCTTAAAGCCTGTTCTGCCAACCAGTTACACACTCAAAAATTCAACATGATTGTTCTGATTCTATATATGTTTCTTTTTTTTTTTCATTTTCTCTAAAACGTTGCTCATATCTTTAGTCCATGGCATTATCAACATCTTTCTGCAGAACCGCATATATGTTGCCTGAAGTTTCTTTTTCGTCTGTGATTAGATTTTCCTTCATTCACTGCCATATAGGCGGACTGATATTACATAACATTCCAGTAATCATTTATGGTGCCTAATGGAATTTTCTTATCATTTAATATCTTAGCATTTCAAAGACATCTTTCGCTATATCTATGCACTTTCGGATTTCTGTGTCACACATTACGTTCTCTCTTAAAATACATTATCGATACCTAACTAATTTGTTGATTTCAAATGCTCCCAATAGATATATCAACACGCATCTTTACATAAATTTACAATATTTATCTAAATTTGTTTAACGTGTTTTTGAATAGACATCTAAGAAATAATACTAATTAGAATGGAACGAGTGCTGCAGAGGCACACGCTCACACATATTTGTGAGACTTAGTGTGTTAACGCAAAGTCTGAGATTGGGTGGGAAATCTCCAAACGCTTTAGAAAAGGAACCAGTCTCGCATGAAACTTATACGTTAACTGTTGCCTTGAGTCGATATGTTCACATGGGATTTTTTTTTCCGTTGCAGTTGTTGAAGGCAGAGATTGATATGATACCCACTGATATAATGTTTTCATTAATTAAATGATGATCCATATATACTATCGATGGCCTTTAGTTTGATTTGCTGCCCGTTATGTCTCTTCTGTGTATAGTATGCCTTGAGAAAAACGGATCCGAGAAAGAGATGTAATCCGAAAATCAGGTATGCACTTATGTAGAACAGAAATCTGGGATCCATGTCATATACAGTAATGGATTGTCACGCTCCCCCATGCACAAATATACATTCATATATATATATATATATATATATATATATATATATATATATATATATATATATATATATATATATATAATAAAAAGGCTTAAACACTAATATCCCGTAGTCATATTAGTGTTTAAGCCATTTTATTATATCCTTACTCTGTCATGGACATTGAGTTCTACCTGGATTCTATCCTCTTGGATTTTTTTTATACAAAATATGTATATATGTGTATGAATGTATTTATATATATTTATACATTTTGCATATGTATGTGTATATTTGCCACTAATATTAACTATCTATCTATCTATCTATCTATCTATCTATCTATCTATCTATCTATCTATATATATATATATATATATATATATATATATGCATGCATATTTGTGGATATGTGTGTATGCGTGTAAAATGAATGAGTTCAGATATCAATAACATGTAGCTGTAAAAAGACTATGAATAGAGACAAAATGTAAACTTTCCCCTCCCAAAACATTTCGTACACTAATTAAGTTCATCAAGGTTAATATAACGGTGTTATTTTGTAATATATATTTATATACTGAAGCAATAATAAGTTGTTATGGTTTCAAAATTCTTAAAATTAAGAACGTTTAAAAATGTTCTTAAGTCTAATTGTGAAAATCATGGTAAACAACTGAGGATACAAATTAATGAACTTAAATGCCTAATAAACGAAAGTGATTAAAAGTTATTGTTGATTGTTTTCTATTTTCTTATTTGTTTCTATTTATTTATTTCTTTATCTTATTAATGTAATTATTATTTATTATTGTTTTTTTAAATCTCTCTCTCTCTCTCACTCTGCATATATATATATATATATATATATATATATATATATATATATATATATATATTAGATTATGGGTTATTCTGCATAGATATGTGTTGAACTAAGCCATGCTAGTTTTAATATTGTAGTGGATATAGAAGCATCTTCTCTGGTGTTTGTTCAACAGAGTGACTTTCATTGAGGAGAAGCATTGTGGGTGAAACTTATTTCTTACCAAAGGAATAGGAAGGGAATTAAGATTATTTGACGCCATTTATGAGGGCTGGTTAGTCCTAGCTGTGAAGATTAGAGTTGCTGGAACTAATTAATATAGCACAGTGATCATTTACCATTTGCTAATAGAGATATAATTGTCAGAGGCAAGCAAGTTTTCGTTTGTGGGAAAATGGTTGCATTGTGGAAAAGATTTCATCTGGCACAAGGGCGTGTATTTGGTTTTGATATCAGTCAAGGCTTGAACGTGATGACTGAGCAACACTATACAAGATATGGCAGCAATAGTTGGTTTAATCTGTCTCTTGTCAAAATAGCAGTTTGTTTGGTTTGGTTTGGTTTAGTTTTACGGCATATCAACCTCAATGGGTTATTTAGTGCCGAAAAGATTTGTTAATACTTTTTTCAAAAATGTATTACTGGTATTTTTTTCAAGAATATATAGATGCTAAAAAATTTTCTTTTCAAAAGTGTATTACTTGTATGAATTTTTCTTCAAAAATTTATTTCTGGTAATATTCTTTACAAACTATTTCTGGTATTAAACCTATTTTTACACTTTCATAGTGTTTAGAAACCAGATTGTGGTTAAATATTTACCCATGTGTGACCCTGTCAGGTGCTACCGCCCCAGGCCACGGTGGACCTGGGAACACAAACAATTAAGAGTTGTTTCCAAGCTCTTCAAAACCTCCTGATCAGAGGCCTTCCTGTTGGAAGCAGTTTATCGTTTTATCCAGGACGCGGATGTAGTTTATCGTCATACCCAGGATCAGATGGTAGTTGGATTTATGCATTATATGGAACGATAAGATGATCATAAAATTTGACCATCATCTTCAGCGATGCTTTGACTATACTAGTTTCAATTGATGTCAAGAGTAATCTTTAGTCCGAGAAAACGAACCATATTTATAGTACTCCCACTCATCAGGGCTGGAATAAATATAGTGTATCTGGGTAGAGGTGATGCATCTTTACTAGATTTGTAGTTATTAAATTGTGCAAGACATACTTTTCCCAAACATTGTGCAAGGAGCTCTAGATCAGCGGAGGGAATGGTCCCTAATTTTCCTTATTTTGGAGGTGCACCCATACATTTTACAGTAAAATGAGTCGGATAAGCATATCATATAACTTTCAGGCAATATGCTTTTCGTTTCTCTAGGTCAGCTGCTGATGTATTAAAGATTATTACTGTAAGAATCTGCCCAACTTTAGATAAGAATTATTAAACTCGGGCTGTTACTTCGATATATAAAAGGGGTTTCATTAAGACGGATTACCTATAAGGGTGTTTCATTAAGACGGATCAACGTCAGCCGTAAATAAATCAGTGTCATTGGTGAAAATTTAATTATTTCTCTATTGGATCATGTTATAAAAAAATAACATTGCCCAGGTGTCTTCCAATGTGAAAGAAAAGAAAAAATCATTAGACGCTTAAACTTAATTCACATTTAAAATCGGTTATTGAGACGTACTTTATTCATGCACGGAGAATATTAATTCAAATTTAAATCAAACCACCCAACACAAACGTACATACATACTAGAAAACCTAAAATATTGATACTTTATACGATAATGCTATTAATAGCTGCTATTAACTTTGTAAATGTTACTCTGACATATTCCATCCTGATCCAGAGCGACATGTGGATATTGGCCAGCTTCACATATATGAAAATTTCATATTCCTGAACCAATCTGAATTCATTCTTATAAAACTCTTGACGATTATTCTGCCGAAATTTCCTACTGCAACCATTGAAATAGGACTTTTCACTTTAGTATTAGGACCAAGTTTTTACCAAATAAAATATAATATCAATATTAATCACTACTTTCTATTTTCTTGTTTTAAAATAATCATTTATTTACAATCGCATCCATAGGATAATTATTCTCATTTCAGCTCCTGTTCATGTTTTTTTTCATAAGTAAGCAATTATTCCAACTTGGAAATTATTAATTGTACGTACAGTACGACTACACCGTGTTTACAGAAAAATGCTATACATCAATATTTCAAAAATATCCCTGTCTTCCTCGTAAATCTGAATTATTTCCCATGACATTTAATGAGTCTTGACACTTGAACACATGTTTTTGTTTCTGTTCAGCAAATTTTTCTCTAACTTCAACGATATCAACAAGAATATATATGACCTTTCAGGCAGCAGAACGCCAAATATGTAATTACCTCTCAATTTTATGATATCGATGTGTCCTATAACAAGCATTGCTCTTTTTAATATCACCGGCAAATAAAATTTCGATATAAAAATAATAGAAACTTTCGAAATTAATGTAATTTCTTTAGATAAAACAAAGCAGTCATATTGTAGAGAGAGTTCATTATGAATTTATAAAGAATGGCAGTTTTATAACTGTTCCAATTATAAAAGTATCGCTTTCATAACTTTATTAGAAATCCTTGATACAGTTACGGGTTACTAATTTAAGCAGGAAATAACAGACAAATTTATGACAAGAACGTATATTAATATTACTTCAAACACTTAATCTACAGAAATGCAAAATCATCTGTGTATGCAGATGATTTGTCACAGATTCGTTCTTATGAGATTACTAAACAATATGCAGGAACAAATCCATCAGTCAGAAAATCGGGTAATCTAACCTGTAATTAGCAGATAAATTTAAGCTATTAATAGGAGGTCCATTTACAGATCATAATATAATGTGATAAAATAATTCATATACAAAATAAACCATAAATTATGAACTGTTTAAGCTGAATTCTCTTTTTCGCAATGAATACATGCTAAAGAATTTGAACATTTAAATTTGGGAAAAAATTAACAAAAAATTCAGCGATGAATAAGTTATATATTTAAATAATCTATGAGAGTAAAACATTTTATCAAAACTCAAATAAAAGATATTTAATAGTATACCTTTTTACAGGTGGATTTCAATATATCTTGGGAGTTAAAAACCGACCTTATAATTATTGTCATGTAGTAAGACGACCAAATTACTCTACACTTGTTAATCATGGGCTCGTTTATTCACTATTAGTGGGACGTCTGCTCATAGGCACGCAGGTCTCAAAGTGGGTTAAGAGTCGTAGCGCTGAGTTGTAAGCATCGCCGCACTGAACTAGAGTATTTCCTGTTATTTTATTATTAATCCATGTCCCTTATGTCATTCAGTATTTTCTTCCCATGTTTTACTTACAATATTATTAAACAGAATCTAGGAACTTATAAGAGTATTACAGCTGTTTGTTTTCTCTAAATCCACTGCATGTTTTTACGTCTTTATTTGTTATATTCTTCTATCCATTAAAATGAACAATTCTTTTTTCTTATCTTTAGTATTTATTCCATTCGTTTCATATTTTTATATATAATTATTTGTAATTTAAAATGCTACTCATTTTAAAAGGAAATTGCATGGGGTTTATTAAGAACCTGGACAATCAATTAAATTAAAACTTATAATATTAAATTTACTTGTCACTTTGTAAATTCAGCTTATAGGCCACTGTAAACGTGTTGCTGAATCAGTAAATTTGACTGAGGTCATTAAAATGCGTCAAGACTAGAATAAGATGTAGGAGCTTGATAACAGCGCCGAAAATGTCACTTTTTAGAAGAAATTATGACTGATTAAAAAAATTAACCCCTAGTTTTCTCGCTTATTGCAATAGTTTACTTTACAGAGTAGTTATGGAGAGAAAACGACCTTTGTCTTTTCTCCTTCAACGAAAAAAAACTATAAAATTGTGTGCAGTTTTTCCTATAGTATCTTTACTTATTTTAAGGAATGGTTTTTCTCTGTTTGAATTTACACAGTAATCAGTCGTCAGACATTCATATAGATTTAGCTATTATGAGTTACTAAGAGCATGTAAGTATGAAGTATGAGTTATTTAGTGAAGATAGTACACACTACTCCTTGGAAATGTTACATAAAACTAGTTCATAAACAAATATATCATGATGAAATAACCACGTAACATTTCTTATTTGATAAGAGCCTCGTCTTCTTTTCATCCTCTCTTTCATATATAGACTATAATATCTGTTAGGAAATATGTTCTATATTGACCTGCTTTTCGCATAAACGCGTAGGTCACGTCTGATAAAACTGTTAAAAATATATCTGAATAGCAGGATTTGGGGATAAAATAAAATAAAGTCTTTACTTTTTAAAAAAATTTTTTTTCTTTTTTTTTTAAATATTAACCAAAGTATTTTTATTGAAGATGAGCATGACATATTCAAATATACTACTTGTAAGAAACTCACTTGACAAGGATATATGAAATGTATTTGACATGAGGAATCCAGAAACGCGAAATCAGATATGTGAATGAAAAGCAAAGTAATACTTGATATTCGTCAGTAGTATTTAGATTCACAAGGGAAATAATGTTTTCAAGGTCATATTTGAAACAAGTGAACATAGGCTAGATTCAATGTTGGTTGATAACAAGTCAGAAACATATTAACAAAAATCTATAAAGCAAGAATTTTAATCCTATCACATAAGTGGCTTGTACAGAGAAAAATGTCACAAGAAAAAATGATATGTCAACATGACTTAGATACGACATACGCGCGTACGCACACACACAAACACACACGTGTGTGTTTATAGGTGTACAAATATATTTATATACATATGCAGACTGCATGTATAAACACACATGTACATGATATGTGTATGAAAAGGTAAATGTAGGTATTAAATTGCGCTTCATTAGTAAATGTGAGAATTAATTTTCTATGAGTATGGAGATGAATATTTAAGCAGTATTTTTTTTCCTGTACGTAATGTTAAATAAATGAAAAGTCTGCAAAATCAATAGTTGAACGCGTACGTTTAACTATTTCAAGTAACACATATACCGGGTGTGACCGCAAAATTGTCCAAATCTTGTAACATCATCGGATGATTGTCTATCCTATATTATTGTTTAATATCTAAAAACAATAAACTGAATGATTTTTTTTTCTGAGATTGACAGATGAGACATTTAACCATCTTGACACCATTTTTTATAAACAAAATCACTGAAAAACCCTTTGAGCTATTAAGCTTGAAAGAGAAGAGGATAAATCGTTTTGTTTCGGCCACACTATATCTACGTAACTGAGCAATTCTGAGAGGAAAATATCATTCAGGCCTTCAGAAAAGTTACGAACATGCATAATCTGGCTTCCATCTTCAAAGTCAATTCAAGAACCATCAAGAGAACGATGAATAACTTTAAAGAAAAGGAATCAGTAGAGAGGAAAACTGTATGAGTAGGTCACATGAGTAAGAGGGATCATCATTTAAAATTAGAGCTAAATACATTCATGTAAAATAATAACATATTGTATTAATGGGTTTAGATAAGGTTCAAATAAAAACATTCATTTGCACACACAAATATATATATATAACAGCTCTTATCTCAAATAAAAACTTAAAAGAGACTGTTTGACCAACACAAGGATTGTTAAGATTCATGATAAAAGATAAAAAAAATAAAAAAAACAAATGAAAACTACAGACAAAAGTTCATTTTCTCCATCAAGACATTCATTTCTGTAGTTCACTGCTACCAGCAAGCAGAAATATTTCTCCTCCCGATGATGGCCATTTCGGCCGAAACTAGTCGAGGAATCTAAATGAAATAATAATAAAAAAACGAAAGAATATAAATCTACAACCCAGTGTGTCTGAGGATTTTAATTTTTTAATATTTTTCTATTGTTCAAAATATATATATATATATATATATATATATATATATATATATATATATATAAGTGAAGAGGTTATAGTAGTTCCAACAAGAGAAAAGTGTGTATATTAAAAGGAAGAGAGAAACCGCAAATGTTTTTGGTTGTAATATAGATTTTTTTTTTTTAAATATTATGCTTTATTTTCCATGATTTTGCTACACGTGTTCCCGGTCTCGGGACCGTCAGCAGACAAAGGGTATCCATATAATATTAAAAAAAAAAAAATTTCCTTTATGTTTTTCAGTGTTAAATATTTTCGATATGAGACATTCTCTTTTTTTGTGTTAGTGATCCAAATGTCTTTCTTGAACTGGCACTGGAAAGTTCTGCGTGAAGGATTATAAAACAATTAAGATTGGTCCGAGAAATGATGGAGTAGTTATCGACATTCTTATCTTTTAATGACCCTTGTCTGTTCTTAGATCGATTTCTATTTTTTGTGCTTATATATATATATATATATATATATATATATATATATATATATATATATATAATTATTTATTTAAAAAATTATGACATAAATATCTTATAAAATCACTACAAAAATAGCCATTTTGTTTCAACACTTCCAATGTCTTATCAAGTAATGATGTTGAATGTAAAATAAATGGTTTTAAAAGTTTTTTTGTGTGTATATATATCTAAATATGTCTGGGAGCTTATGTATTATAATCTGAGTGTGTTAACTAATTATATCTGCTTTACTCTGTATGGAGCACTCTTTTAAGAATAGTAATTGTTGGTTATTGGAATTCATTTCGTATACATCAATTATATACTTGTATATATATATATATATATATATATATATATATATATATATATATATATATATATATATATGTTTGTGTGTGTGAATTCGAGCAAATCTTAAATAACGCCACCACCAGTGACGTCTTATGAATCTTAAAAAGAAAAAGATTAGAAAGAGAATGGTGCAAAATTAAATACAAATAGTTATTTATACATATTTTTTTTATATTTGAATAATGAAATATTCCAGGGTTACGAGTTTAGTTACATTGAATTACATTTAGCTTTTGTTTATTGATATGAAGCATAAAAATCAGAGCCCCAATTTAAGCAAAATTGAATACTTTTTCTTTCACAAAATATAGCAACTGATGTAGCGATCATCATCGCAATTACCTTAGTACGGTATTTTATTAAGTTCGATTTAGTATTTGTGTATTATGGTAGAAGCAAGTTGAACGTTATTTGTATTGTTGGTGTTGTAGTTTCTGACATTGAATTTCTGTAGCTTTTCTGTAGCAATTGTTAATTCCATGTACCGATTACAAATAATGGCTAATCACAACTTACGATAATTTTACATTTTGACCTGATGTATGTCATGTTGGAAAAGATGTTTGGGGTTTAAATTAGGAATGTCATGGGAAAACAAAAGAGAAAGAAACGCCGAAAAGAAAAAGACATTCTTGGAAATTTTTTACAGATTAACAATGAGGAATCATTATTCTAATTTACGTCTAAGTCTTTTCGAAAATAAGAGCAGTGAAAAATAATACGCGAACAATGAAAATTAATATTCATAAATAAAATTTAAAATGCAATCAAAATTATTTGCACTGTTCAGATTGTTGCCCTGATCTTTGTTTTCATATTTACGACGTCCCGTTAGTTGTAAGCTCCGGCATTCATTGATTAGGATTTCTATCCGAACCATTTATTTCGTTCACCGGGGTAGATCGTTCTAGTTCCGCATGTCATGACTCTTCAGGGGATCTCAGTATTAATTTGAATGATTCCCCTTTAGTAACTCAACTTTCCGTTTTTGTTCACCTCTGCTGTGGCTAGGTATTGAACTCACAACAATTTGGGTCAAGTTGCTAGATTACTTCAACCAACCGAATCGCCGTGCATATGACAACAAAGACGAGGACATCAGTCCAGACAATGCAAATAGTGTAAATAGTTACATACATCATCTCAGATGCACAGGCATTGAGTGTTGTTAATTATACATAATCATTTGTTGATTACAGAGAAACCAAAATATATCTTGCAATGAATTACAATCATACCTTCGTCTAACAAAAAATTGCTTTAAATAACGACAATACGTATGTGAATGTCAAGATTTCCTTTAACGATTGTGGAGCGATGTGTTAGATATTTGTGAGAAAAATTGCTTTCCCGGAGAAGACAAGGGATTTGTTTTTGAAAATTGCTTTTCTCTTACTGTAACTGATCATATATATCACGAAAAGTTTATTTCTCCTGTTTTAGCTGAACAGATATTGTACGTGAAATCGTTCCTTCTAGTGTGACTAAGTAGATATCTCACGAGAGATTTTTCATTCTCGCGTGACTTGGCGGATATCAAGTGAGAAATGTCTTTATCCGAAAGCAGCTACACATAATATCTCGCGAGAATTTCTATTTTTCTTGCAATGATTTAGGAGAATCTTACGGGAGTATTTTCATCCTGGAAAGACTAACATGATATCTAGCGAAAAATATATTTCAATTGATTTACCTAATGAGATAAATTCCTTCTATGACTTTTCTTTGTGGCCCGGCATCATATAACGAACGAATACTATATACAGAAGCTGAAGAAGTCATAAAATATAAAACTGTATATAATACTTGTACTGAAGCAACTAATTAAATATTCATAAAGGCAGAAAATCCGGGTTCGATTGTTTCAAAATTACAAAAACTAGAGTATGTCATTCAAAATTCTACTTTCATTTGCAATTCCGCAGGTTGTTTTCTAACTTGTCTATATCAAATAAATAAGCAGATATTATTATCATCGATATTGGTGTTAAGATACTTTCGGCTGTTAAAATTTAAACTAGAAAAAGAAATTTTTATTAGGTTGGTGCAAAAATAATGACGTAATAATGTCGTTTTTGACGTTAAAAATACGTCAAAAAACGACATTATTACATCATTATTTTTGCACCAAACTAATAATTATCTCACTCCCTTCAAGGCGTCAAAGCTACTAATATGCAGGCGATCACAGACAATATCATTCAACAGAGGAGAGGGTTTCTTAACATACATATGTAATTTATGTCCTTAAACATTTTATTTTAACAATACAAAAATAATCAATAAAACAAAATAAAAAAGAAATTAAAATTATATTAATAAATGCAACAATCATTTTGTGCGACCTCGTTCCAAATAGCCGTTAAACATGACGTCACGCTGGGCTAATTCAAAGGAGCAGCTTCCCAAATAATGTCAGGAAGCAGACAAAAGAAGTCTTGCTACCACACAAACATCACATCTCTTTTTGATAATAACTGCGAAAATCAAAACTACTTGAACAAAAATAACAAATTATGAACTTAAAACAGTTTATCCACAACTTGGAAAAATGCAATAAACATTAAACAGACGTTGTCGGTTGGATTTAATCAACTTGTTTGTTCGCTTGTATGCGTGTATATATATATATATATATATATATATATATATATATATATATATATATATATATATATATATGTGCACACAGAGGCGGGGAGACAGACACACAGAAATATTTACAAACAGACAGGGAGAGAAACTATCAAATAAAATTAGATGTAATATCGTTCTTGAGTTTTTTCTTCGCAACACGACATTGCCAAAGTCTTTCTGAAACATCAATAATGCTTTTCTTCAGGTTGAACAATCTAAATCTTGCTTTTCCTAGTCATTTTTAATGATGGTATCCCTCTTCAGTTTTAGTGGAACATTTAAATTTCAAATTTAGTTTGTCCGCTGATGTTTTTTTTCTTTCAGCTTAATGATATTACCATATTCAACCTGACGATTTGATTGCTCCATCATCTCCTTAGCAGGAATACCAGACACTCTATACGAGTAGAATGACTGTCTTGTATACCATCACTTACGCCACTTACGTATATTTGGCAATTTATGCCTCATATAGAATGGGGTCATTGGCGAAATCGCTCCATATACATATATATATATATATATATATATATATATATATATATATATATATATATATTATAAATTAACTAGTATAAAATATAGGCTTTTCGCTACACATTAATAACCACCATTTCAAAAATGGAAGATAAAACTTCAAATTAAATTTGTAATGAAATTAAAAAACATTAGTTCCATTTCATTTTCAAGCGAATATATATATAGAATAGAGAAACCGCAAACGTTTTTTTTGTTTTAATGTAGATTTTTTTATGAAATATATTATGCTTCATTTTCCATAATTTTCTTACACCAGTTTCCGGTCTCGCGACCTTCATCAGGAAAAGATGATTATTTCCACATATTATTAAACGGAATTAATTTCTTTTCTTTATGTTTTTCGATGTTAAATATTTTCGATATTAGACATTCTCTTTTTTGTGTGTTGGTGACGCAAATGATTTTTTTAACTGGCAGTGAAAGATTTCTGCGTGAAAGGTAATAAAACAATTAAGACTGGTCCGAGAAAGATATCTATATTCTTATCTTTTAATGACCCCTGTGTGATCTTAGATCTATTTCCATTTTTCGTGTTTTTGTTAGCATGCGTACGCATACGTATATTCCCTCTCCATATATACATACTGTCTTATTATAAGAAATTAGTAAACACATACGTACATATACACAGACGTACATACACATAGGCACAAAAACACATACACGCACTTTCTATGTTGCGTAGGGTTCACGCGTGTGCCCGTCAGCAGCTTTGTTTTTGTCAATATGTGTATATATATAATAGTACACGCAGGTACTTGCGCACTCGCTCTCTATACACACATACTGTCTTATTATAAGGAATTAGTATACACATACATACGCACATATACATCCATATATGCATACATGCATACACACACGCACACTTCCTATTTTGTGTAGGATTTGCGCGCGGTATTTTTGAGCAGTTTACTAGGGTTTTTTTCTAATGTGTATACATATTCGTTCCCCGCACATATCCACGTGTGAGTGTATGCGCATGGATGCGTGTGGTTTGACTATTGTATTTGGCCATTATATATGCATGGTGTGTGCTTTTGCGTGTGGGGGTTAAGATCTATTTAGCGCTAGTTTAAATGTGTTTATGAAATTTTTTCTTGTATTTGTAGTTAAGAATAATTGTCTATTTGATATATTGGCATAATTTTAAATTCATCTTGGATACATTTATAGATATGTTATGATGCAAAGAGTTTTCTTTTTTCTGGTGATTTTATGTTGCTTTTGTGTAGGGAGACCCTGTTGTTTAATTTTTGGCTGATACCGAAATATGATTTCTTGCATTTTGTTCATTTAAGTGCATAAATCACATGTTTGGAGTCGGAGTTTAAATTTTTATTTATTATGAATGTCGTTTTTGGGTTTTCAATAGTGTAGGAGTTTCTTTCTATAATGATGTCACAAACCCCCATCTTTCTTCGTTGTATTTTGTGATCCATGTATTGTGTGTTGGTTCAATTTGGAAGAGTTTAATATTTTTTTAAATGTTTTAGGTGTTTAGATTGGCGTTTGCTTTTAATTATTTTGGTTGATTTTAGTATATTTTTCAGTTTGTCATTCTTGCTAGGTAGGTCTAGATTTTTTGTAATTTCTGTAAATAGTTCTGGATTGTCCTTATTACATTTTGAAATATAGGCTAGACTTTGTTCGACGTTACGTTTCTTTGAATTTCGTAGTTCGTCTAAAGGATTTTTTTTTTGCTTATTCAAAACCTTCGTTCATTAGTGTTGTGGCGTAGCCACGTTTTTTTTTTTTTTTTAGTTATATGTAGTTCTTCTAGGCGGGTTTTTCGGGGGTGTTTTTCAATCTCTATAGTACAAACCCTACATGCTAGAGAATAGGGGATGGATTTCCGGTAGCTTTTTGGGTGATGGCTCCTGAAATGAAGATATTGTTGGGTATCTGTAGGTTTGTGGTAGATATCTGTGATTATGTGGTTGTTTTTATTTCTAATAAGTATACATGGCCTTTGATACCAGAATTGCTATTTCAACTATAATACTCGATATAAAAATGACACATGTCCTCACTTAACCAGAGTTTGTATGACACCAGCCGCAACAGATCGGCTTACCGATTATCAAGATATCGATCTTTGATTTCTCCAAAATTCGATAAAACTTCACCCAAGCGAACAATCAACATACGACACCCTGACGGTCCGTTCCTTTTTCAATTAAGTTGTCATCCAAATTATTTTGATCTATCTACAATATCCGATGTAAATAATAAGGATATTGTTATATTAGTGAATCATTGCATTGTCAGGTTTTATTTATGACCAAACTTGACAGCAGATTATCACAGTATCCAAAAATATGAATAATTTGTTTTCCAGAAGTGTTACTTTATCTAGAAATGTTTTAATTCTATGGAGTAAACATATTTTTAAATCATTTTAATTAGTTTCTGATTGAAGGTTTAAATGCGAAAAGAATCACCAACGTTAAAAAATAGTTCTTATAAATTTATAGATTTTAATATGTATGAGTTTACTTAAATATGACAAATCTTTTGAAAGAAAGTGAGGTGTGTTGAACTTCTAGGTTCGATAAAGAAGCACTTTCAAGTAATAATAATAATAATAATAATAATAATAATAATAATAATAATAATAGTATTGAGTCAGTTGATCTGTTGATCGATCAGCTTTGAACAAGTTATTCCAGAGCTTTTCAGTAACTCATCGCAAAAATTCTGAAGTTGTGGAGGTACACTTCCGTCAGACTCGTTTATAATCTCTAAGTTACAAATGTCGGAGTGTTCAAAAGCGATCATAGGGTTCATGAAAAATCACAGGAAAGTTTATTCAGATTATCGTGATATCGAGGAAGAACAGAGTATATTGTTAATGTGGTCAAACAAATGTGTACGGTGAATGTTACTGCAAAACAATTAAATCGATTCTGAACAAGACCCGTTTACATTGCTAACGATCACAGAGGAAAGTTCTACTGAAATCGAGACCCAAAGAGTCTTATTTAATGTTTTCCCAATAGAGTAAGGATAAGGATTTAATGTTTAGGGATATCGTTCTGTGGCTAGTCGAGACAAAACGCAACATATTTGAGTTGGATGAAATCCAATGAGTTTTGCGTCAACATGTCGCGGGTACAATTAATAGGTAGTTATCAAGCTTAAGTGCCAATACTGAGAACTGTTTCACATACCATCAACATAAAGATGTCAAATATTATCAGTACTCTTGGTATCCAATGCATAAATGACGCAAGTGACAGTAAAACAACTCATCTATTTGAAACTCGTGCATATATATATATATATATATATATATATATATATATATATATATATATATATTGTGTGTATTTAGGCAGCATCTTTTCATTCATACACGTTTCATTAAATAATATTGACAAGTGTTGAAACCCAACCTAAACAAAATCAATTATGGCATCTCTACAAATATTCTTAAATGTCTATAATTGGTAACAGAAGCCATTGGTTTATACCAACGGCTTTCGATTCATACTTCTACAATTCACTCTCGTGTGGTCATGTGTGGCGTCATGAGATGCGGTGCGATTTTCGCTTCTAGCGTGTTATATGCGCGTGTTTATCGTTGCTTAGAAATCTTCTATGTAAACATTGACAGACTATCATCACTGTCTTGTCCGTATATTGTTTAATATGTTGTAATTGACATCTTTGATAATGGCTTAAGTAAGCCGAAAGCT
>OZ010571.1:126168880-126183880 GCA_963932145.1 Acanthosepion lycidas
TTCGTGTGTGTGTGTTTAGTTGTGTGGATATGAGTTTGTAACCCTGGGTTTCACGCTTTTGCGATCATCAAAGTATTTGTCTGATGATCGCGAAACTGCGAAATCCAGGCTTCCAAACTCATATCTACACAAATGAATATGTTAAATCTATTGCTGATATTGAGCGCTTTCCTATAAGTACCGGGTATATATAATATATATAGAAATTATATATATATATATATATGTGTGTGTGTGTGTGCGTGTGTGCGCCCGCGTGCGTGCGTGTGTGTTTGTCTGTGTGTGTGTGCGCGCGCGTGCCTGTGTGTTTGTGTCTGTGTGTGTGTATATCTATATACATACATAAACACACACATACACATACACACACATATATATATATATACAGAAAGTGACTCTAGTCGAGACCAGAAGTCACGACCTATCAGATTGTATACCCATTTTGGGATTTTGTCGAGAACCTCGAGATGAACAGCGGGGGGCAGCAGACCATATATAGCAATAGTATTCCATGCATAGACGACTGGTAGATTTGCAGATGTAAAGGATGAACTCAGACGAGAAAACCCTTCTATGCGACATAGAGAACCAGCTAAATGGAAGATCCACAAACATGCCAGAAATTCTAGATCTTTGTATGAACCTTGTCTTTTATGTCGACAAGAAAAAATGTCTACTATTAAGCTCTTGAATAATAGTCAATTTTAAACCAAAAATTTGAAACTACCGTCTTTGTAGGCGCGTTAAAGATCTGTCATTACAATCTTGCTAAATTTTTAACTTTGTAAGGCACTACTCTTATATTATTTTACCTTCTTATATACATATCATTTTATCTTTATTGATCTATCTTAATTTAAGATTCTAAATTGATTTTTCCACGTATACTACAGGTATTAATATTAGATAAAATTAGTTTTATACCTATACTATAGTTTGGTGATAGGTTTTAATTATTTTTTAAAAATTTATACTTGTATTCAATACTTTATGTGTTTTTATTTATATTTTAAATTTTGAATTTAAATTTTTAATGTAATATTTTAAATAGTATATTTATTGTCCATGTCTAATATTTTTAAATTTTGAAAGGGTATTTTATTCGCATACTACATTTAATTATATGAAATATTTTGTCTGTTTTTTTTTTTGTTTTTATATATATATAACGTCAAACATTGATCTTTGCATAGCAAACACTACCGGTTACTTTTAAATCATTGGGGATGGATTTTTTTATCTTAATGTTAACTTTCTTTCCTTGACTGAATTGTTATCAACAACTCATTTTGTCTTCCTTTGTTCCATCTTTCTTTCTTGCGTTTTTTATTTTCCGTTTTTCGTATTCACGTAGATCTGTCTCCTATTCGTATTTTTTAATCTACTTTTTCTATTCTTTTTTCTTCTTTTTCTTTGAAGTTATGACGTGTTGTCTTTTACGTTTTCTTACCCCTTATATTTTTTCCCTTTTATTGTCTTTATATCCTATTTTCTTTGCTTTTACTTGTTTTCTTCTTCTTTTATTTTTTTCTTTTCGTTTTATAGTAACCATTTATATATTTCTTTTCTTTTTCTGGTGATTTTCTTTTGTCTTTAGAAAAAACAAATTGAACAATGAAAATTGTAGCGGTGTTTCATAAGTAGCATTTTTAAATAGAATCGTTTATAACGATCTTCATTCCTCACCTATCGAAATGCTTTCGCAGTGAAACAAAAATGCATCTTTGTCGTGAGTACGTGTGTGTCCGTATGTAACTTATCTATCTATCTATCTCTCTCTCTCTCTCTCTCTCTCTATATATATATATATATATATATATATATATATATATATATATATATATAAGAACGAAAAAAATTAACATGCCTCCAAGAATTCAAGGATTTATTTCGGCCGATAAATTTATAATATCTGCCTTATCAACCCGAAATTATAAAATTGTTTAAATTTATCCTGACAACTTATGAAATTATTAAAATGACATTAAAAGAGAAAAGAATTAAATGTGTAAATTACTTAACGAACACATATTTTTTCCTGGAGACTTACATTATGAAAGAGAGGAGTTGGGTAAAGAAATAGCGTAAGGAATGAGTCAGCACTATGATAAAAAATATATCTGACGAAATAAATTTATTACCGAATACTTCGATGAGGTATTAAGTTTTTCCTTCTTGGTGTATATCATATTATACTGTATATAAATATACCGATAGCTCTTTTAAACTAAAAGACCTACTTATATGATCCTCACCACTTACGGATTTAATACTATTCCCTATGTTTCTGTCCCTATCTATCTGTCTGTCTGTCTCTCTCTCTATATATATATATCAAAACGTGCTATACTATCTATCTCTCTCTCTCTCAATATATATATATATATATATATATATATATATATATATATTCAGATATAGTTCTCGTATATATGTATGCATTGATGTATATATACAAACTCGCAAGTTATTGTGCACGATTTGTGACAATGTAACTATGCTACAGGACACCAACTTCATATGATTCTATATAGGGACTGGTAGTTTTCAATCATAGGTAACACAGGCAAACTTTATATTTGGCATGTGTGTAAGGGATGTTGTAAAAATGAAGCTGGCCATAAGAATCCGTTACTGTCTCATAGCAGAGTGGCTTTAGTTTAGGTATAAATGATGAAAAGAATAAAATTTTGAATGAAAATCTCCAAAAAGCTACCTGCTGAAGTGAAAATCATAAACGTATGACTGTATTACAAATGCAGTAATTGAACTGTTATGGCCTGTCAAAGGACCCTTTCCGATAAATTGTCTAATTTTGTTTATTGTCGGATTTAAGAAATTTGTTATGTCGGTTGAGTTGATCAAATTTTCAGCACACCGTCGTATACCAACATTTCGCGATTATAAAATTTAATCTGTTTGTTTTCTTGCTGCATAAATAGCAAAGTGTAGACTGCATGACTTTTATCCTACACCAATATTTAAAAGCACAAATATACAGAAGTAATCATATGACAGGAAAAACAATTTGATGTTGTGCGCCAGGGAAAGTAACAAAAAAAAATGGCGATTTGATTTGATACGCGTAATCTGCAGAATAAACATAATTCAGGCTAATAAGTTCAACTGAGAATTAAGTCAATATGTTCTTATCTGGTGCCGAAACGTTGGGAGATTTTCTGGAAATAAAACAAACAAATATCCAAGCCTTGTCTATGATTAAATAAAGCTTTCTCCTGATAATAATTGCTGTAGAATGTAAAACGCCGTTTCCGAATAAGTATAATTTAGCGCAGCAAGTGATAAACGTCGGTTGCGCAGATACACTTGAACTTTCCTTGATAGAAACCGAAAAAAAAAAAAAAAAACTTCCATCGCCTGAAATCTTTACTACCTGCTCTTCTGGGAGGAAATTCTATTTATAAACAACTACAAGAAACTTTTATTAATGAATCCAGGTTTTATAAATGTCATGAGAAGTTATTTCGCGTAGAACCTACGGTAGATCAATGGGTTCAAATAGTAAAATGGCAGAAAGTTTATTTTCCTTATTTAACACTATTTTGAGAGCTTATTTCAAACTAACAAATACACCTTTTCTTCATAGAAACATAAAAATATGTACTATCTATCCCTGTATGCACATGGATATAGAGGAAAACGCACACTGACACATATATCTATATGCATTTTTACGTCACTCTCACTATATATATATATATATATATATATATATATATATATATATATATATATATAGTAGGTAATGAACGGTTTGGTAATCGATAAGAGGAAGTAATCCAGAAAGCTCAATGTAGCATCAGAGCAAATATTAATTAAATAATTAAGAATGTGATAAACTTAAGTTTCCTTGACAATAATTTGTTACCCCAGAAAAACAATTTTCCTGGTTGATCAGGTCGAATCTCTACTCAACAACATAACTAGAGATTTGACAAGGAAAAATATATTTTCTGGGGAGATAAAATATTATCATGGTAACTTAGTTTGTCTCTTTCTTAATTATTTACTCAATATATATATATATATATATATATATATATATATATATATATTCTTATGGGACCTTACCCATAACATAATGGACTATTCCATACGTAATACATACTGCGCCTCAAGAGGAAGCAGGGAGTTCGGCCCGAAGTCGGGCAAGCGGCTGGCCGGCTGATCGGTTCTACTACTAAACCTGATTGTTCGTACTAACACTTTCTACTTCTCTGTATATACTCCTGTTTGTAATATATCTGTGTTATTTCATATCCGTGTTCGAGAGTTCTTCTTTATTGGTTCTAACTTGGACTATCACCGTGGTACAAGGAACTGGACCATAACATATATATATATATATATATATATATATATATATATATATATATATATATATATATATATATATATATATTCGGATTCGACATAGATATAAAAACTAACCTAAACGAAGTAGATTTTCTAGATGTTACCTTCAACCTAAGAGAAGGCACACATAAACCATATAGAAAACCTAATGACAAACCACTCTACATACACACATCTTCCAACCATCCACCTTCTATAATCAAACAGATACCAAAACCGCAGGCTCTCTGACAATTCCTCCAATGAATCCCTATTTAACAAAGCTAAGAAAGACTATGAAACAGCCCTAAAAGATAGCGGATTCCCAGAAATACTCACATACTCACCACAGAATACAAAAAAGGCCAACAGAAGAAGAAATATCATATTGTTCAACCCACCGTACAGCAAGAATGTAAAAACAAACGTAGGTAAAATATTCTTCAAACTCTTACACAAACACTTCCCAGAATCAAGCATCTTACACAAGATATTCAACAGAAACACAGTAAAAATCAGCTACAGCTGCACCGAGAGCATGGCACAAATAATAAAAAAGCACAATAGGAAAATTATCAACAAACCACACGAACAAATTAAACCCACGTGCAACTGCAGAATAAAGAACGAATGTCCCTTAAACGGAAATTGTTTACAAAACAACGTAATATACCAAGCCACGATAAAATCACCAGATAATGAAGAAAAAGTATACATAGGAGTAACTGAAGGACCCTGGAAACAAAGAAATTATACACACAAAACATCTTTCGCAAATAGTAAATATGCAAACAGTACAATGCTTTCTAAGTATATCTAGGAAATGAAAAACAAAACGAACATCACACCAAAAATATCTTGGAAGATAAGGAAAAAATCATCAGCCTACAATAACCAATCAAAAATTTGCAAACTTTGCTCGGAGGAAAAAATAGCTATCATTACTTTTCCCGACCAAAATAAATTATTAAATAAAAGATCCGAACTCATCTCAAAATGCAGACATGAAAATAAATTTTTACTACGTAACCTAAAAAATTAAAAACGGAAAAAATAAAATAAAAACAAATAAATATACTAATAAGCAAAAATAACAAAATAACAAAAAAAAAAAAAATAGAAATAAAACATAAAAAAATACTGTTACTTAAAAATCGAAAACCGAAAAGAGAAAATATACAAGTAAAATAAATTAACCTAAATTCATCCAAGTAAATAAATAAACAAACCAATCCCAAATAAAGATAATCAATTAAAAACTGTTCCCGCCAAAATAATACTTAGAATGAACTACAACAATCAACCCCAAAACTGAACAAATAGCTTTAATTAAATTCCCAAACCAAAACAAAACTGTTAAATAAGAGATATAAACAAATTTTTACTACGTTAATAAATAAATAAAATAAGAAACAAAAATAAAAACAAGCAATATAATTTGACCTAAATAGATAAACAAACGACTTCCGGTGAAATAACCGCCATAACAGAATACCCACAATGCACCACTAACCCGTATATATATAAATAGCCGAGAAAAATAACAGCACACGTGGCCTGACGATTGCATATAGCATGAAACAGACTGTCGCCTCCAAGTGTTGACTTCTATGTTCACTTTTATATATATATATATATATATATATATATATATATATATATATATATATATATATATTTAAACATATACTGTTAAATAACTCAAACACTGAACGCATCTAGAAATATGGTTCTACTGTTAATATTTCTTTCTCTCTCTCTCGCGTGGTATTACATCATAGAACTGCATCTTAAACTAACAATCACCGTCTGTTATTCCGCGGCCGTTATCGTTGCACAGCAAACTTCTATGTCATCATAAAAAAAATATCATCTTCGATGGTGAATAACTTTATTTAAATGTCCGTATAACCACACTGAAGATGGCGCATTTGAGTCGAAAGCTTAGATTAAGTAGCAAATCAATAAAATTATATCAAAATTCTGGATAATTTTGTCCTTATTTTCACCCGAAAAAAATGAATATACGAACTTTTTAACGTCTCATGATCAGACATAATAGACATTATTTGTCTGTTATATTTAACAATATATAATTAAATATTGATCTGCTGACCCAATAAAATTTACATATATATATATATATATATATATATATATATATATATATATATATATATATATATATATATCATGTGTGTGTATGTGTGTGATCCATCGCAGGCAGTAACGTAGATACTCATGTAGAAACCGAGCGGCTAGTGTCTGTTTCCCGCTTGAATGCTATCTTCATATCTTGCTCAACTATTCATATACGCTAGACAATGGTGCACTATAGATAGTAAGATATATTGTATTCTCCTACATACGCTCTAATGGTAATGTTTCAGATTCTTCTAGAGGTTTTATTTTGTAGAATTAATTGCTGATTTCAATACGAATATTTGTAGATATTTTTTCTGTTTTTTCTTACTTTTTTCTCATTATTTATTTTTGATCACATAATTTTTTGTTGTTAATTTTTATACTTTTTTTACATTTACTTTTTTATGCGTACATTTTTTGTTTTTAAAGAGGTTATTATTTAATTAATTGGTTTATATTAGGTGCCTCCACGTTTTAGCTAAAAAATGCATAGCATGATGAAAAATTCTTCAAACTTAATGAAAACCCAGTTTTATCGTCAAAATGGTTGGCATTATTAAGAGAAAAGAGCAATATATTGTTTTTATTATTTTATAGATTTTGAAAATCCTTTCCAGGAGCTTCGAATGTTTAATTAAAAATCTTTTTTATACGGTAGTGTTTGGCATGATATTTACCGCTATTATTTTTGCTCTTTTTTTCTAGTGAAAAACAAAATGAATTGGAAATTTTTGCAAAAATCAAATAATTGTCGGATTTTAATGTAACGTTCAGTACCTATACAGAAATTAATCATATTATTTTTGAATTTATTATTTTTAGAAAATCTTTTTAAAATATTTATTTACATATTTTAACCCACTTACTTAATATCATGAAATTTCGATAATTTAATTTTCCTTTCCAAAGTATAACTAGTTCAATATAGGACTCCTTGGAGAATTTAAACCATTTTTTTTTTCAGACAGGACCACGAGTTACCGAAAATCTGCTCCGAAACGTAAACTAAAAAATGTAATAAAATTATGAAATTATTTAATTAGAAAACTTTTCATTACTTTTATAAATAAGATATAGTAAGGAAACTATTGTCTTAAGAAAAAAAAAATATGAATAATGAAATTTTACAAGAATTGTTGTCATTTTTGAAAATTTTATTCATAATAATTTATAATAATCAAAAAATCGTTTAAATTCTGCATTCCTTTCGTTTAAATGATAGTTTAATTAAGCGGGAATGTATATTTACGGATCTAAAATTAAATAGCTTAATAAAAGTCGTTTCCCATCAATGTTTTTAAAATAATTCTATTTTTTTTTAAACATTATCATTTTCTACCTATGATCGTCTATACATGACATTATTACTAAAAGTTTACTTGTAAGTGTTGTCCTCCATTTACAGAGAAATTCGCTTATCAGAAATACATTATTCATTGTATGTTTGCATCTCAGCAGGTTTTACTCATCATCCCTTCAGTGTTTTAAAACTTCATTGTATATTTATTTGTACAAAATACTAGATAGTTAAAAACAAAAAAATGCGTTCCCGTAGATTTTGTAAATTTATGTCAATTTTTGTTACCCATACTGTCAACTACTTTTAGCCCGTCAATAATATCAATCAGCACGTCACCAAAACTGGAGATGTTGTTAAGAAATTCTTGTATACTATAAGTAATATTTTTGTATACTATATAATTCTTGTATACTATAAGTAATATTTTTATATACTATTAGGTTGGTGCAAAAATAATTTCGTTTTCTAACATATGTTACTATGTGAAAAAACGAAATTATTTTTGCACCAACCTAATATATAATTCTTGTATACTATAAGTAATAATTTTTTCAATTTTTTCCACATAAATTTGCTAATTTTCCACAAATTACAGGACGCAAATATATATTCAATTTGTGGAAGATTTTTAAAACCGATAATTAATTTGTTTTTACAAATGTGTTAAAATGTGATA
Organism: Acanthosepion lycidas; assembly: GCA_963932145.1. Lineage (NCBI taxonomy): Eukaryota > Metazoa > Mollusca > Cephalopoda > Sepiida > Sepiidae > Acanthosepion > Acanthosepion lycidas. The sequence continues at coordinate 126,177,358 of OZ010571.1, forward strand.
AAATGGCACTTGTGGAAGCTAGCAAAAATCTGACATTCCAACCTATATAATTTCTATTTGAAATAAACCAGAGTACTTTGCTTAGGGAAAATAATACATTTGAATATTTATCTTTCAATTAAAGCTGAAATGAAACCTTAAATAACGCTTTTTCAGCTGTAAAATTCGTTTTAAATCTTAGTTATCAAATATTCAGTGGAGATGATTTGTTTATATTTGTTTAGTTGTTTTGTGTATTTTAAAACCTAATGGAGAAATTCGCTAATTTGAGTCTGTGCTAGACATTTTTAAAAATTACATCATCTCTAACAATAGATTTATTTACACTCGCGTTCACATGCACGAGTATATATCATAACAGGAAAATAGCTTCAAGCCAAGTTTCGTTTTTACGTCAAAGTTAAAAAAAATATTTTTCATATTTTACAAAGACTTTATCATAGAAGTAGATATGTGTATTTACATGTGATTTACATACGAAGATCTTAAAAATTTCAAAATACTGATCAAAACAATTATTGCCTACAATTTTGAGGGTACCTGTATATACCTACAAATTACATGATTTATTTAAGACCGACTGGTTTGTAATTGTTTCAAGATGAACGTGTGTTAAAATGTCAAACTTTGGAAAGCTTTGCATAATTATTTTCTGATGGGAAAAACGTCTGAGAAAGAACTGCATAGATTACATCTCATACATGTGGAGTAAGTTACATAAGGAGAAATCAGAATTGTATTATATGAAAGTCATAACTAAATATAGGTTAAATATATATAATATAGAGAACCATGCCGGGAATGATAGTTTAAGAATTCTATTTTTTTGTGTAAAATGCAGATCATCTTTGAAGATATAGGGAAATGAAGGAATCAAACAGGAGGTAGGGCTCAAGCTACAAATAAATGCATTAATATTTTTGACGTATTTTTTAACCTCAAAAGCCGACATTATTTTTGCACCAACCTAATAGATACATGACGTCCATTTTCACGAAAGATCATGTTATGAAATGATTGTCCAATTTGCGAATAATGGATGAATATGTCATTATAGTCACAACCTACTCCATGTTGGAATTTCTCTTACCCACTTTTGAGTATTAATATTCTCTAATTACCAATAATGAAGACACAGAGTGCATAATCCATGTGAAAATAAAAATCTCCAACTATTGATCAGAGTAAATGCATATGTAGTCCCCGGTGTTTCTGTACCTATGTAATTCCTCGAAAATGTGAAAATCGCAGCCGCTTAATATGACCCTGTATGCGAGGAAGGAATTTCAATATTTTTCCGGAGAGATTTCCTCTCAATAAGTAACTTTTCGGAACATAAATATCTGGAAGTTATTACTTTACTTTATTTTGCTCGAGAACATTTTCTCATAATCCCTGCTAATTAGCTCGGATAGTTTAGCTAACCATTGTTCCGGAAGACTTATGTAATTACCAACTGGATGCCTTATCCATGTTAAACTCTAACCAAAATAAACCAAAATAAAACCTTAGTAAATAAAACAATGCCTATGATTTTGTCTGATTGAAAAAAATCAATATGGGAATAATTTTTAAGATGGCCATTAAACAACACCGAAAAGGTCATATAATCAAGTCATTTTGCAGTGTTATGAGAATGAATGAAATTTCTTGTGAGTTCAATCTCAGGGTCGGGCAGTGTGGACTTCCACTCAGGGGAACCTGGGTAGCAATAACTGAAGAGGGCTAAATAAAAACTAGACTATATTCCTTGACATGATCGATATACATATGAAAAAGGCCGGAGGGTACTACGGCCGAAAGGTTGGGATTACAACAAGGAGGAAGATAATAATCCAAATAAAATAGTGTATTTTTGTTTGGAGATGGTATTTGTATTGTCTTTGCATTCTTCCATTTATTCAGGAACACGTCCTCATTCTATATATATATATATATATATATATATATATATATATATATATATATATATATAACATATTCCTATTCATTTACCAATTTCCTTTTTATTAGGGTTAAATTCTTACTAGAATAAAAAAAATCAGCCTAAAAATTAACACTTAGGATTTCGCTGCTTATTAATCTTTTATGTCCGTTTCTTGATAGACGAATTTTATGACTAGATTTAATTCATTCCTTTCGCTGAAAATAGCTATGAGCATACAAAACCTCTGATTACTGAATACTCAGCAGTAATTGATCGTCAGTATTACATTGTATTGAACTTATTTTCTTTGGTAATATGTGATCGAAATAGTAAGCGACATATCTTGGTCATAAGAAGCGCAACAATCATCCCAAAATTTGGAGATTTTTTTATAGATTTACTGAGGAAAATATTAAAATTATTTTGATTTAAATTCTACGAAACACTCAATCTGTCTCCTTATAAATCTGGAGTGATTTATTACTAAACAAAGCTTTGTTCAGCCAATTTACCAAATCTTTTTTCCCCATATTCTTTTGTTTGCTGTTCTGACGTTAGGGAGCGTTAAAATATGTTTTTATGAGTTTAGCTCTTTAAAATCAAGATACTTCATGTACATTATTTACACCAAAATCGTCCACAATAAATATAGAAATTGATGAATATAGTATTAATCAAAAGTGGAATAAAAACTATCTTCCAAATTCTCTTTGAAGGATGATTTTCCTTAACTATGTATACATTAAAATATTACAAGTAAAAGTGTTTGAAATATATTTTACTATGTGCGAATCGAGGCAGTTTGAAGATAAAGTTGAGAACTTTGATTTCTAGAGAGTCAGTAATTAATTAAATGAAATGTAAATCGTATCTTCTGTCTTCCTGTAGTTTTCCTGTTCTCTCCTCTTAATAATGGTTTACTTTTTCTTATATAGTTTCGCATTCAATAACACGTGACGTTTTAGTGGTTGTATTGCCTTGCTTGCAGTATAATGAATAAAAGAAATATGATCGGTATGCATTTGCCAAAGCTAATACCAAAACACGCTGACCGTCTGTAGATTGTATCATATTATATATTTACAAAACAAGTATAGCGTCGAAGATTAACAGGGGCCATCATACATCAATATATGCCTGGCAAGTTCGAATTCGTATTAGTATCCGTCATTTTAATCGCCATACCAAAGCACATATAAAGAATAACTGACACATATTTGTCTTCATAGATACAACAATTTTCATATCAGTCGTGAGATCCTTTTTTTTACATGATGATGTTGAATATAGAGAATATGTATATTTCTGTACATTGTATTAAAGTTGTTATTCTTGCTATAATGTAATAATGGTTTGCAAACAGCGTCATAAAGCTTGTTACTCTTTTCGCAGCCATACGTTTATCGCTAGATATTGGTTGATGGTGATTCTTTTATTTGACGTTGATAATGGTGAATCATGAGAGAAAGAACGAATAATCAACTAACATTGTTTAAGTAAATAGTTGACAGAAAAGGAACTGTAATGATAAATAAGGCGGGAAATATTACTTATAGAACGAAAAGAAAGGGAAGACGTGATAAGCCATGATCGCCCATGTTCTGAAAAAGACACAAAAAATGACTGACAAAAATAACTCCTGCCTTATCGATGAAGACTTTTAATCTGACATTGGGAATGTTGACAAGGAATACAGGTCAATTAACGGTCAGTATTCATAATTCTAATTTAAAAAAAGAGGGCAGAAACTCCTCACAATAGCGAGCGGTGTTACCTCTAAACATCGTTGCCATTTTCCACACACTAATCTTTGTACGATACTAGGCTAAGCTTAGTAAATATCAAGCGCCTTGGAAGTTCAGAATCGTGATAGATCATTTCGAGGTTTTGAGAAAATTCCGTTGAGAATATCAAATTGCACATCTCTATCTACTATAGCAGAAGAGAACGAAGAGCGAAAATCATTCGCCGTAAGCAACGAAAACATTCGCCGTAAATGAATCATGAAGATCGTTTTTTTTTTATATAAAAGAAAGCAATGAAAAACGTGATCCGATCCTAGGTATTTATTCTGTATAGCCTGTCTTGCAAAACACGAAACAATGTCATTTGAATATAGGCATGGACAACAACAATAGGGAGCATACATAATTTACCCTACACATGAAAGTGTATCTGCTATATATCTGAGATTAGGTATTATGTTCATTATTTACATTATTCGGACTAGTTTCCTCATCTTTGTTGCCAAGGACAAATGGCACAGTGGATAAAGGTGTTGGTTAGATTCAGTGACAGGACACAAAGAGTATGAGTTCAATACCTGGTTAATGTAGTGGAGAACTTTCAGAGGGAAATTAACAGTAGATAACTGATAACTGACATCCATTAAACATGGCACGTGCAATTAGAACAGTTTAACCCAGTGAGCTAAATAAAAGATTAAGTTCGACATTCCAGCCACCTGAAGAAGCTTACAACGGCCGAAACGTTGTAATAATATGTCGACAAAGATGAGGACAATAGTACGAATAATGTAAATAATGGAGATGAAAGTGTACTACTTAACATACGTCCTTTGTTTTAATGACGAGTTTACTTTTCAGATATATACAATCGCACAAACACATCGAAGTGTTCATTTATTTACTTAAACTGATCTCCATTTAGCACAATGGCATACGTAGTCTTGTTAATAAGTACTGGACTGTTACTATGGTAACGGAACAAAATTATGCAAAGTAAAGCCGTTTAGCATAGAGTGACCTTGATCTCTGTTGCGCGGGAAAACTAGGTTATGACGTTCTTTATCAATTTCGTTGTTTATAGCACTGTTTGGAAATAAAATCTGTAGAGTTTGGTCGTCTCACCATTGCCACTTCCTCTTTCCAAAAATGGGATCCCACTTGAAAGGAACAATATTTCAAAGCATTAATAAAATCCATAGAATGCGACGAGAATCGATATCCACGAAAAGCATTTCAAAGAATGTTTCTCTCAATGGAAACGTCGCTGGATAAAGTTTGTGGTTTCAGATGTGGACTACTTCGAAGGAAATTAAATGACGATTTCATATGCATTGTAGCTTTCTTTTTATAGACGTAATCCCGATACCTTTTGTTCACATCCCCTATACGTAGGACGCTCGGATAATATAGAATTATGCATGGGAATTATGGATTATTAATCACATTTGATAATCATTATCGAAATAAATTTATACGCTTTTAGTAATATCAGCTTACAATGGCACTTACCAAAGATAATACACTACCACTAATAATCCCAAACCTACAATATTCAAGTTTCGCGAAATTGTCTTATTCCTCTTTCAGTAAAACTTTGACTAAGATGAATGTTACTTGCTTGATGATCAAAAAAGGCTGGATAGTATTGGAGATGAACCATTGTTCATGGGGAACCGCCTGATTAAAACCTAACGAAATTATTTCAAGTAAGTAATTTAAAATAGGAATATTTACCAGAATATATCGATTAAAACAAATGAAGTCGTATTCGAGAATGTTAATACCGGAATGAAAGCGAAAATGGACCAATAGATCGATTTCTAATCCTTAGTAAATGCAGATACCATTTAAGAATCTATCAATATATATATATATGTAGTGTGCATTTGCAGGGTTTAATGATTATGGTGAGACTTTCATAGCAATTAAAGTAATTGTTTTTTTTCCAATCCCCACCGGAGATCCGAGTTCGAGCCCAACATTAATGAAGGATTCTGAATATGTTTTTCAAAGAAAAACAAGATTTTTTTAGTTGAAAAAATTCAGAAAACAATCTTTTTAACTTTTCCTTAGTAACATTTTAATACTAGCTGTGATAATTATCGACTGAGGTGGACAATGACCTAATTGATTACAATAATGATCCATTGATTTTGTGGCATTGTAACTGAGGGTTCGACCCGTCTTTCGGTTTGTACAGACTAATTGGAAGCTATATAGACAATTACTTATCTGTAGTAAATAAGAAAATAACAAGATGTTCCTAGACATGGACATCGGGATGAAAGTCATACATTCCAGAAGATAGGTCAGTTCGAAATTCATTGAAGTTTACAGCTGGTGCAAAATGAATGAAATAAAACAAATGTCAATATAAGAGTCCAAAAGTAAATAAGAACGGTGTCTTTTAAATATTTGTGTAAGGTCAAACTCTTGGTGCTACTGGTACTATGAAAGCCAATACTATCTACCTCATAGATGCGTCGTCAGCACCTTGAACAGTTCATCTGTAATGCCTTTTGGTTTATGAGGCTTGCTTGAAACCAAACAAGATTAAAAACAAGGATATACAATGAGCGGAAATTTTTTTTTGCTGAGATTTCTCTCTAGCAAAATGGGGTAGACAGAGCTCCATCGCTATTTGTAAAGCCATTATCTTGATGAAATGGCACTGGGAGAAGTGATTGTAAATATATATTAACGACAAGTACAAATGATTCCACCTTGGTAATCTTGTTTATGACCAAGGCGATCCTGCTTGTTGAAGGTCATCAGCTATCGCTTTACCTGAATTGGAATGGGCTCCGTCATATCCATTTGTTCAAGACACGATACGCATGAATGAACA
>OZ010571.1:126188880-126293880 GCA_963932145.1 Acanthosepion lycidas
AAAATCCGAAATAGGTTTCTTTAAATAATACAGAAAGCGCTAGCAAATCATAAAAAACAAATCAATTAATATATATATATATATATATATATATATATATATATATATATATATATATATATATATATATATATATATATATATATTAAAATATATTAGGTTGGTGCAAAAAGAATGTTTTCTCACATAGTAACATATGTGAGAAAACGACATTATTTTTGTACCAACCTAATAATTAACCGGATAAGCTTTAGCTTTCATCATTTATTGTCTGTAAAAACAAATATCACTACATGAGAAACAAATAAAAGAGAAGATTTGAACCTAAACTACACATTTATGAAAATGTTTCGTAATTTTTCCTTTTCATATAATTCCTGTCCGTTTTCAGATTAACCACATAGTTTTTGCAACTTTTAACACAAGTTTGAATGCCACAAGAAGTCTAATAAAATTGAGATTATATACAATTAAATAATTTCTTTCGAATAAAACGGCTTGTCTCAAAACGTATACCTTATTTTAATGCTTGGTGATTTGCTATACTGTATATCATTATTTCCAATTAGTATGCGTATTACAGAATAATCTTAAGTTGATGGGCCGTAAAAATGATCTCACATCTCTCCTCATTGATAGAAGACAGGAAAATCTCTGAATTTTAACGGGCATCGGACACTCTCGCAGCTGGCAATCGATATTCGGTTCCAGCTGTGTACCTGAGGGAAATGCTATTAACAATAATTAATCTGGATTAAGAGAAACACATTCCCCATAATTAAATCACTGGAAATCAAGAAACCTATTAGTAAATTATTGAAGGGTCATGTTCTTTTACGCCATCTCTTTCCTTATAACTGATTGAATTGATCTGCGGTAGTAGTGTAATAACAATACGATCAGCGCAAATAAAGAATTCAAATGTTGAAACCTGACATGAAATATTAATGATTCTATATCAAATTTATTGAGTGTATCTTGATTATCCCAATAATTTTTCAGACATTACAAGCCAAATTATTTATTGCTGCAGATGTGAATGAAATATTTCAGTAGATCCATCAAGAGTTGATACGAGCTCAGTTCCCAGGGAAAGATGGCAATATAATTTATTTTCTAAGACAAAACGAAACAAGGCAACGTACAGATGCAACAGCATATACACAGGAAATACTGTATATGTATCGGTATTATCTCTTTCTTTCTATTTCTCTCCCTTTGTCTCTCCTTACACGCGCACACACACACACACACACATATATATATATATATATAGTGTCCATAAAATTCATGTAAACTTTAAATGTAATTTTTTTAAAGTGCACCCGAGTTCATAGACACCCTGTGTGTATATATATATATATATATATATATATATATATATATATATATATATATATGTGTGTGTGTGTGTGTGTGTGTTTGTGTTTGTGTCCTGAATGTTGTATTCAAGAATGAAAGAATCTCCACTCACTGTTGATATCTATGTTCGCTTTTATATATAGTGAAATGGGAAGGAATAGTGTACAATTCCAACATTCGTAACATTTAATTTAAGAGTAGAACAAAATTCGTAACATTTAATTATTAGATATTTAATATATTCTTAATGATTAATTTATCAAAGTAGAACAATATTCTTTATTTTAAGATATTACATCGAAAACATGTCAAAATTGCTACACAATTGAGGTCGTGTTTCGATGCGCATAAAACCTTAAATTTAATCTAATATATTTGAATGATCTAAGCAAAGCCCACAAACCTTATGACAACCCGCTCTTTTCTTTTTCGTAAGAAGAGGCTGTACTTTACTTTTACATTTTATCAGAAGGTTCACTCGCCAGTCATTAAAAATTGCCTGGTGAGCAGAGTTGTATGCGCATGGAAACGCGACAACAATTGTGTGGCGATTTTGACGTGTTTTCGATGTAATATCCTAAAATAATATATATATATATATATATATATATATATATATATATATATATATATATATATAGATAGATAGATAGATATGTGTGTGGGGGAGTGTTTGAGTGTGTGTGTGTTAGAAAATATACATGATATCTAACATTGATACCATGAATGCAGTCTTGAAATCTTCACGTACAAAGCATATTCTGACCGTTATAAAGTCCGCGTTCTCTTGATCATGATTCAAAATTGGATGTTAAGACTTGTTTATTTAATTGATATTCATAATTTATATCATTCAAATTCTTAAGTTCGAAAGGCGGAGAATAACAAAGAATAATGAAATTCAGATTCTAATTTATGACAAAACATCAGCGGACATAACTCGCTTTTTTGCATAAAATACCATAGTTATACCAATTAAACTAGTACTCAGGGTGTAAATATAATATAATGATATAAATATAAAAATCATATGACATGACCATATAGCTAATGTGTTAGGAACGAAGCCTTATACTTATAATGAACATATTATATATGCATACGATATAAATTAATCAAGTACAGTAAAATTAGATTACATGTGTTTCTAAATATATCAGAAAATTTATTTATGATGGGTTCTAAGAATATTAATAGTAGTTGCAAATTATATTAATATTCGTAAAATTTATTTTATAATTTATTTTATTTGGGGTTAACATGTCTTAGCAGGTGCTTGGACTTATAGATATATGTAGACATCAATTCTCATCTGGTATCCAGAAATTTAGGTATATTTAAGTGTTTTAATATAATAAACTTCTCCAACAAACACAAGTTACATATTCGATTCCTTTCCATTGTATGGCATAGCTTTCTCGATATCTCGCAGGTAATGGTTGCATTCTTATTGTTGTTTTTAATCATCAAACAAACTGTTGTGCAGTTTTTTTGTATTTGATGTTACTCAGTGTCAAATTGTGGTGGTAAAAACGCGTAAAATATAGTCCGATTTTTAAAATAACCTATTTATTTGTGTCCGCATACTTTATTATAATAGTTTCACAAATCATATTACACATTTCTAATGATTAAAATGGCATATATGTTAATTTTATATCAATCATTTTCCCAATTAAACGTGAAACTTTATATACTGCTCACATTGCGCATGAAATAAAAAGTCGTTTACGTTTTTTTCATGCGTTCAAGCTTCGTCATAATAACTCTCAATCAGCTGTCAGCATTAACAGACCCTGGGAAGAAACATCGACTTGTGCTCGGGCGGTGTGTCGCCGGTTTCTGAAGTTTTGCTCTAGGAATACGAAGTTTGGTGTTTAAGGGAATAGAGGACGTCCCTCTCCAATTGACAGTCTACATGTGAAAGCAAGAATTGGACAAAACAGCCGTCAAAGTGTCAGAAAAATTTTCCAGTCAATAATATTGGAAAATATCAAGAAAATTGATATGATAAAGAACTCGATAAATGGGTTCCACAAGATCTCAGTAAAAGTCATTTTGAATTGCGTTAGTTGCATTAGCAAAATTCAAACGATCCATGTCTTGATGAAATTGTGAAAAGAAATGGACTATATTTGGTAATCCTAAACGTTCAGCTCAATTGCTTAATCATAATGAAGAGACCAGACACTTTCCAAAAACAAAATAGAAGTTTATAGTGACTGTCTGCTGTTCCAGCATGGGAGTTATCTGTCACATCTTTCTTGAATCTAACCAGAGCATCATGATCGATGTTTACTGCTAGTTGAATTACATATTCATTAAAACAAAATGCGACAGACACTTTTCAATCGGCAATGTTCACTTCTGCTTCTTGGAAATGTCGTTAGGATGACAATGCAGAGGTTCACTAACTTGGGATATATGACTTTGCTACCATACAACATATTCCCTTGATCTTTCGCCAAATTGTTTTTTTCGTAAATGATTCGATATCGTTATAACTTGATGGCGGAAATGTATAGATGTTCAGTATTTCTATTTTGTTTCGTTTAAACGCAATTTAAGTAAATTAATTCAGGTATAAAGTTTATTATTATTCGGCGATTATTTTCCGAACGACCTATTATGTTTCCTTCACAATCTGCGTCAAGTGAATACCCTCCAAGTGAACAATGTTGTTATGGTTATTATAACCGGCAGACAATCCTGTTAGGTCTCGCTATAAGTGTAAATTAGCATGATGAGGAAAAATATATTTGTGTTACCCGTCTGCCTCTTTGTATGTATTCAGTTTTAATCTATACGTATGCACGAAACAATGTTATATAGACCACACTGTAATCCACACTGCCGCTGCAAATTAATGTGCACATTGGAATAATGTTTACAGATTATTTCTGCTTTCTTAACTTCCAGGTATGTTCACTATAAAATGCTTATCTAATCCCAGAGAATATATGAAAACCCGTTCGCCCTGCAGATATCTATTATATATTCGATACCAAATTGCGAAAATCAATAATTTCCTACGGTGTTAGGATATATTTTCTTGTGTTTTTTTTAGACGTTAGCTGGTTTCTGACTTTTCTACTTCCAGAATTTACTTGAGCTACTATAACTGCATATGTTTGCATTCCTTTCATTTTTCTCGTAAGGAACTAGGTGTATAAAGAAATCTGTTTATCAGGTGTGTGTTCTTGCAAAGACATAAGATACTTTAATCTATACGTTTTTATGTATGCCAGCATTTTTCTGTACTATAGTTGTATGATACCTTATAATTTGTTCACGTACAGAAGTCCATAAAATTGGTCAGCTTAAACGCTAACTACTAGAAAGAGATTATGTAATTATATAAAAAACAAATCACCAAATGTTAATCACATTAAGTTCATAAAATAAATGAAACACTTACTGACAATTATTATGAATAATACAAAACAAATCAAAACAATTTCATTTCTTTTGAAACTGTCACAATTTTATATACATTGAATAATCGGCGCATTTTCTGCTACACAGACGATAAAGTTGCTTTATTAAAAACATAACTATTACTATATTTATGACCGAATAAAATATGACGAAACGTAGAACATAATTTAATTTCTCCTTTAGATATGTATAAGAAAAACTAACACCTGCAAAACACTTCAAAAAGCAAATTTGACGCGCGTATTTATATAAATAAAATGTCTCGTTTACAACTTTCTTATTTTGCATCTTGTACAGTAAATGTACTCTTAAGTACAAGAATTTGTTAAAATATTTATGCTTCAGTAGACGATACTTAAAGTGTATGTAAATGGTGTTCCGAAAACCCATGAACTTTAAAATATCTTAGTGCAGTCGAAATATATAGCTGCAAACAAAATGAAACAATACTTTTAAGCCATATGATTGGAAGTTTATTAAAGAATGTTTTAAAAGGCGCTGTATTTTGTCAAGAGGAGATAGAATTTAGTGTTGGAACAGAAGATGCCGTGATAAGTTCTATGTGATGATACCATAAGGAAACATCGGACATATATTTAATTGGTATATTTCGTTATAATTTTATTTTTCTGTGTGTGCTTAATAGGAAGCAAAATCGATCATATTCATGAATCATTTGTTAAAGTTCGCCATTATAACATCCTGTCCATCTGTAATTCGTTGTAAATGTAACCTGTCGAATCCATTTCATTTCTTCATTCTCCAAAAGTAAACACCATAATTCTAGATTCTCTTGTTCTTCTCATTATGCCATATGATACAAGTGACGTTATTATATATTTTAACGATTCTTTTCTACCTTATTTTAAAATAAAACCTTATTCTACGCAGTTTCTATCTAGCATGTAGCACCCTACAATACTATTTAGTATGGTTTCTTTCTTAATACATTCTTTCTCAATAATTTTATTATAAAACACAACTCGGAATTTACGACAACTGTCACATCATTCTTCAGAGTTCGATAGGTAAATTGTCGTCATTTAATATTTTTAATTTCGCGCATGCGCGTTGTTTGATTTTGATATTGTCGAATAAACACTATAATAGCATCGTTTGTGAGAAAAACAGCACCATTCACTCGGACAGAAATTCGGTAATGGTATGCTGTACAGCTTGTTATTCGCACCAGAATCTCCAATACTAATATTTAGAGTATTTGAGTGTAAATCTGAGGATATTGCAGCCAATTTGCAAAGAGTTGGATGACTCTAATGGTGATTACGAAGATACAGCAACACAGAAAATCACTGTGATTGAACTGATAAAAAGAGTTCCCGAATTTGTTGATGAAAAAGAATTCCCGAATTTGTTCTTAGGGCCTCACTTACATCACGAAAGGTTACATCATCTGCCTTGTGGCGGTACTGTTGCCCTTTGAAAGAGGGTGGATGCTGGAAAAGCTATTTCTGGCAACAGGACTCTGTATCATGCCACACAAGCCTAGTTGTCAGAAAACTTCTGCGACCACCTCACCGCTAACCTCTGGCCACTTAACTCCCCAGATTGAAATCCCTTTGATTATTATGTGTGGGTGAAATTGAGTGTGAGATCAGCAAAACCCCTTGTAAAACCAAAGATGAACTGAAGGCAAAGGTTATGAAATAATTCGCCAAGTTAAACAAGGAGAAAGTTAAGAACAGTTGCAGGAGATTTCGAAGACATTTGGATGCCGCGGTTGAAGCCAATTGTGGTGATATTGCATACATTTACTCTTTGCTAATTCATGAGATTTCTGTGTAAATTTGGTAACTATATTTGTTAAATTGAGACGTCAGTATTATTTTGCAGTTGCGTCATTTAGACGACAATTGTTCATAGTACCCCTTAGATGGAAGATACCATACGATTTCCACACGTAAGGAAATCCATAAAATCAAGCAGCTGAAACATTTAAACCTAAGATGCGACTATATAGTTATATTAAAACAATTCAGCAAAAGCTAATTAAATTAATTTCATAAAATAAATGAAACTCTTATTAACAATTATCACGAATAATATAAAAAAATCAAAAGAGCCAATTCAATTGCTTTTGAAAATGTCACAAATTAATATACATTGATTTTATTTCATTATCATTTTACCGTTTGAATCTTTGGCACATTTTCTGCCACGCAAACGATAACGTTGCTTTATTAAAAAAAGAATATTAATATCTTTATGACCAATTAAAATATGACGAAACTCAGAGCATAATTTAATTCATCCTTTAGACATTTCATGTGTATAAAAAACTAACATTTGCAAAATACTTCAAAAAACATATTTGATCGTCATAATTATATAAATAAAAATTCTCATTTACAACTTTCTACTTCCATCATCAGCATAATTGCATATTGCACAGTAACTCTATTCTTAATTACAAGAAATTATTTAAATATATATGCATCAGTAGACGATACTTAAACTGTATATAAATATTCTTAACTGAGAACTTTATAATATCTTAGTGTAGTTGAAACACATTCCTGCAAACAAAAAGCAACACTAAATATAGAGTCATATGATTGAAAGTTTATCCAAAAACATTTTAAAAGGAACTATATTTTGTCAAGAGAATATACAATTTCGTCTGTTCTCTGTGATGATACTCTTAGGAAACATCGGACATATTTTATAATTGGAGTGTTCCGATATATTTTTGTATGTTGTGTTTAATAGCTAGCAAAATAATATCATATACCCGAATATTTTGTTAAAGAGCGCCAGGATAATAGCCTGTGCATATGTAATTCGTTGTAAATGTTACTTCATGAATCCATTACATTGCTCCATTCTCCAAAAACAAACACCATAATTCTAGATTCTCTTGTTTTCTCATTACGCCATTGATACAATTGACGTTATTACATAACATATTTTAACAATTCATCTACTCTACCTTTTAAAATAAAACCTCATTCTTCACAAATTCTATCTAGCATGTAGCACACTTCCTCCCTATGACAATATAGGCATATGGTTTCTTCCTGTATTACTTCTCTCTCAATAATCTTATTGAAATCCTAGCTGGGAATTGAAGACCACTGTCAAATCCGGCAATATATGTCCGGTTCATTGACGATATATTCTTATTGCAAATGCTCTGATTAAAATGCCACAGCAAATATTCAAAAGAAAATGCATAATTTGTTTTGCATAAAATCTATCGAGGTCTTTATTGATAATAATCATCTGAAATTCATTACATCAGTATACAAAAAAACAACTGTTTATCTCCTAGTTTTTTACTTATTAAGGTTTATATACTTACCTATACAATAACAGTTTATTTATAAAGTCTGATAAATTAATCTAAGCTTATATAAGCATATTCTATGAAAAATTATCAAATATTAAACAAGCACTTAGAAATAATGGATTTCATAATTACAATTTCGATGAGCAAATGCAATTACTTTAGCAACAACTAATCACTGTAACAGACATTAAAATATTAACATTTTACTGTAATAAGATGCACTCAATTACATTAAAACAAGTAAAAAATAACAATATAAGCGATAGATGCATAACCATTGCAGTACATAAAAATAGTTTGAGATTAATCATATAGTATAAGAAATTAAATCCCTACAATATATGTAGCGAAAAGTAAGATTTCGTCACAAGAAACAACTTCGCAAAATACTAATATTACAAACCAATTCTCTTGTTCTTTGGTTAAATATATTTTATTTCAAGCACTCAGGTCCGTTCAAGACGTGTCTGGGCATTGCATCCACATCTTTCTATTCTTAGTGATATGTGTTTCCTTTTTCTTCCACATTAAATTCTGCCATCCATTTATAGAAACACTTTAGGTTTCATTATGTATTTCTTGCCTTCGATATGCATATGTACATTTTTCAAACCTTGATTCCTTAAATATCTTAGATTCAATTCTGATTATGAGTATAAGCGTAACTTTTATTTATATATTAGTTATTACATATCAATACAAATACATATATACATACATATATATATATACATACATATATATATATATATATATATATATATATATATATATATATATATATATATGAGTGTGTGTGTGTTTGCGTGTGTGTGTATATATATATATATATATAGCTAGGTACATGTAAGTATGCATGTGTGTATATATATATATATATATATATACATATATATATATACATATATATAGATATAGCTATATATATATATATATATATATATATATATATAGATAGATAGATAGATAGATAGATAGATAGATAGATAGATAGATATAGATATATGTGACGAGAGGGAGAGAGTGTGAGAGAGAGAGTGGTTCACAACGTATTGCTCTCCTTTGTAAACAAACTAAACAGAGTAAATATTTCGGATATACTATGCATAAGGAAGAATAATGAATTTGAAATCTGCTCATAAAATGCGGTGACAGGTACAACAAAAAGTATCACAGAAAAACATGAAGAAAATCCGGAAAACATATTGTAGCTGGGATTTTATTGATAGGAATTATAAATTAACAAATTGCTAACGATTAGTCGGAGCAGAATGGCCGAATGGGAGAAGATCTACATCCTTGAAAAGTTATTGTCAATATTGCTGACACATGCGAATTTTCTGACATTGGTGAAGAATATCGTGAATTAAAAATAAACCTGTAAAGAAATATCAAAATATCTCCAGCAAAATCAGTATCTCCATTATTATATTTAGATTTATGGAAATTTGAGTTGAAAATTGAATGCACATGACCTGGAAGGCCTCGAGAAGGACGCCTTGTAAAATAAATTAATTTATAACAATATTCATTTGTCGCAAAATAACAAACCAGCCTTTGAAAACCCGGCGCCAATCTCAAAAGGATCTCCAAGCAGATTCCACAGAATTAAGTAAGTATACAATGTCAGAGATTCCACTGGAAACACATCCATTCTTGGAATCCTAGGAAAATTTCTCTGTTGCAGCCTCGGTATATAAATCTTACCTACAGATTGTCTATCATCAACCTTTTTCGTTCTGATTGTAAATATCAGCATATTATGAAACTAAAAACGAATTCTTCAACAATTAAGTTTTAAGGTACTTAAAACTTAATTGTTGAAGAATTCGATTTTCGTAACTAAAAAAGACCCTAATACGAGAGAAAGATAGTTGGAAATTCTGGTAGATGTCATGAGGCAATATAGCTTATAGAAATTAACATTCGACAAACATGGAAGTCAAGTTAAGTTTGAGAAATAAACGGGATTGTGTGGATGAATAGTAGGATAAAGGCATTGCAAAACGTTAGAAGCTGCGTGAAGCAACAAAAGACAAGTAACATAATTGTCTACATTCTGAAAATGTCTGTTACCTAATAGAAAAAATAAAATTCGAGAAAAAATCAATCAAAATGTCATTTTTCGGCTCTCGGTTTAAATATCAGAATATTTCGAATCCCAAGTAAGAAATAGGGCATGCCAACATTAGACAATAAATAATGACAACCGTATGGGAGATTTTATATGCTGTTACTTGACATGTAATAATTGCCAAGAGAGTCCACCATTGCAAAATTGCAAAAGCATTATTCATGACTGAATGAATATTCTATCTGTATATGTATTGCGATTCATAAAATAACCGTGCAAATTAAATCTATTCAGTTATTTAAGCGAATGATATACTTACAAACTTAAGTAGACTTAGAAACAATAAATTAAACTTTTCTGGGTATTTGATGATCATACGCACTTGATGTTTGGAAACCTGCCTGATGCATTTTAAAGCAAAATGACAGATGTGACTATGAACAAAAGATCTTACTCGACATCTGTGAAATATTTTATTCAGGGTCGTAACTATAGAAATTTGTCCCTCTGAATAAGTTTTGAAAACAACAGATATGAAATCTGACGAACTTAACCTTTCAGAAAATGAAGAATCTATCTGGACCATAATATGAGAGTTGGCAAGAATTTCCTAGGAATGCACTGCTTCCCATTTACACAAACGCGTTAGGAAGATTCCTCGCCAGTTCCCCTTTTTTCCTCTTGCATTCGATATATCTTGCGTGTGTCAAATATTCGGAGACATAATAATATATGTACAAGAAATTGTTTTTTTTTCTTTTTCTAAATATTAGTAATTTCCCCATTATCCTTAAGACTGACAGGTTTATTACACGCTTTGTTCATGGTATTATAAGCATCTCTTTGATCTTTAGCAAATAACATCCCTGTAGCTTAAATACATCTCTGACGTAATCATTCAGCAAACATTATCTAATAGGAGGATTGATAATATATAGTAGCTAAGAATTTTCCTCATTGTTTCTAACGAAAATGCCCTCTTTCTTAATACTTTGTTTAGATTTTGGAAGGAATATTATTATTCTAATGAAAGAAAGGATTTCGCTGTTACATTTTCCAACCTCTATTAACGCAGATCTCAGACATTTACACTTCTGCTCGTGTTTGAATTTGACAACATCGTAACGTTCATCTTAAATATTATCCTTTTTAATACTACTATTCTTGGAGAAGTAATAATATTAGAACAAGTAACTAATAAAAAATAATGTAAAGCCACAGTACCCTAGAAAAAGAAGTTAAAATGCAAGAGGAAATAAAATTGCAAATCTTTTCGCGGCATCTCTCTATATTTCTGAGATGACGTATTACGTACACCATTTACATTATTCGGACTCTTGTCATCTTTGTTGCCATACTTATCACAACGTTTCGTAGTACAGCGAAGTGAACACATAACACAGTGGATGAAGTCGTTTGTTAGATCCAGTGACATGACACAAAGAGTTGTGAGTTCAATACCTCTTTAAGACAATGGAGAACACGGAGAGGTGAATTAACAGGAGATAACTGATAACTGACATGGTATGTGGAGCTAGAACAGTCTACACCAGTGAGCGAAATAAAGGGTTCAGTTCGACATTCCATCTAACTGAAGAAGACCGGAGCATACAACGGCTGAAACTTTGTGATAAATATGGCAACAAAGATGAGGACAATAGTTGGAATAGTGTAAATGTTTCGCGGCGCACAGAATTTTGACCAGTTGTAAACATGCACATCATTCATTTCTTGCAGCACTTTAGCAGTAAAAGAATAGCGATTTATTCGTTCTAATCGCCGTATTAATTCTTATATATACCCGGTGATCTCGCTAGAATATTAGTTATTTCTGTTGAGTAATACAGAAATTTATTTTGCATGTATAATTATTTATATATTATATGCGCGGTACTTATTAGAAAGCGCTCAATATCACAGATATAGCTAACATATTTGGATGGATAGATGTGAGTTTATATATATATATATATATATATATATATATATATATATATATATATATATATATATATATATGTATATATGTATGTGTGTGTGTGTGTGCGCGTTTGCGCCTTACGTGTGATAGATATGTTGATATATGCGCTTGTATGTGTGTGTGTGCGTGTTTACATCGATCAATATTTATATGATAAATTGAAGAACATTGATCATACATTAAAACATATCCAATATATGAATTATTTCATATGTAATGCTTGTTCTAAAGCTCATAGGATTAACAGTATTAGAACAATTAATAATCGGGATAATACTACACACATAAAACCTCCTACCAAGTAAAGAAGGATTAGAATTGAAACAATTATCGCGACTTAATACGTAATTTGTGAAAACAACTGATAAGAAATATAATACAAAACGAAATCGTTACAGATTCATGCAGCAGGAAAATACAGAAGACATTATACAACTGTCACCATGCATAAACTTCTAGGAATATAAATAAAGTGAAATATGAACTAAAAGCTATAAGACTGATACAAATAATGTAGGCTTAATAGAAAAATATAATAATTTATTAAAATATAAATATATTGGCTTTGAACTAATATCTTACACGTTAGGCTTACGCCCAGGTTTGTGAAGTTTATAACCCTTCATAACAAAACTACTGTAATTACATTGTACGATGTTTGAAAACAGCAACAAATAAAAATACTAGATAGAGAATGATAATAGCTAGATTGTTCGTCTAGACATTTCGGGCGACAGAAATTGAAAATTTAATGTTAAGCGTCCCTGAATCGTCAGGTTTTCTCTCAATGTATACTACTCATCAACGTCTGCTTGTACTTCGCTCATTCTATCTCTACATATGATTGCAACAGTAAATATGTGTGATATAAATATTGTTTTAAGGTATGCTATTTTTTATGGGTAAAGGGGACAGTATCTGAGATACAGTGTATTCAAAGATAAAAGTGTACAGTTAGGTCAGCACCAAGCGGCGACAGTCAAATATTTATATATACTGGTCAATTGACACGGATGTTTTTCACAATGAGTTTCAACGTCTACAAACCCCAAGAGGCACTCGAGGTAGAGGATTAAATATTAAGAGACACAGTTTATGGGGATATGTATAGAAGAAAAAGGTTAACAAAAGATGTGATGAGCTTAATCATGTAATTTTCGAGGAAGGATCTCCTTGGGTTTTGGTTTTTGTTCCAGCTTTTTGTGGGAAGTAGCTGCTAGAGTTTAACTTATATCTCACCAATGGAATACGAAGGCAATGAGAGTCGTTCGCAACACTGCGCGTAGCATGTTGGGTTATAACCGTCAAGGTTAGAACTGGTGGAACTGAGGTATATTGTTGCTCTGAGGAGTGGAAATAGTGATAGAGCAATAAGAGGCTTTCGGCGTTTTGACAGAAATAATCGAGCAAAAAAAAACAAAAACAAAAAAAAAAATAAAAAAGACAAAACACGCATAGCACAAAAAGTTTGTGTTAAAACAGACTGACCCAGGGGCATTGTACAGACCACAGATTTCCCTCTGATATTATTTAAGACGCCAAACGTTTGAAATGATCCAACTTGACGTAAGATGGAACGGCTATTAGGAAAAATGCCGTACCAATATTTGAAAGGAGTGAAAACAAAAATAAGAAAATATGAACTTGGGACAGATTATCCAAGATTTCGAATATAATATTCAAAATCGCGTCCGAAAGTTGTAAAAATATAATAAAAAAATGAAACAGACATGACTTAAATTAAATAGACGTATCCGATAATATATTTAATCGAATTTATTTGAATGAATACTTCTTGCCTAAATATTCCTTATATATATATATATATATATATATATATATATATATATATATATATATATATATATATATATATATATATATATATATATATATATATATATATATATATATACACGGAGTGTCGAGTTCGAATTCCAGTCCATTTCATTCACTTTTGTTTTATATGCATGTTTTTAATTTGCACAAATTTCATACATAGGGAAGTAATGAACGTTACAAAAATAATTGCCCACATTTGTGGCTATTTGATATGTCAAGTCTTATTGCATATAAAATACACATGAGGCACGAAGCCTAAAAGATGTGGAACTTACTATCTTATAACAAGCTAATCCAAATTACAACTAATCCACTCGTTACAATCATATGATGTGATATACATCCCTGGTCAAAAATCATAAAAGTAGATACAAAAGAGTTAAAAAATATCAAATACTGTTACTTTAATGAAAATATATTTGCGAAACCTTTACATCTAATTATAAAATGTAGTTTATCAACAAACAAGTGAACATTTTAAGCTTTTAATTGATTAATTTAAACCAACATCGAAAAAATTATTCTTTTAGTTGGTCATAAAAATAAGACTATTAAATAAAAATAGCAAATGAAGAACAAATAAGTCACAGCTACAATTTAATTCTCAGTATTTCCTGCACTTTTGCGAATTAGTTCGAAATTTCGCTTTGCTATAATCATTATTAACTTCTGCATGAGGGTACATGAGATGCTCGCCCAGAATGCATAAACTGCAGCATGAAGAGCAGCCACAGTTTCAAATTGTGATCCATGTTTTTAAACATCCTTTACCATCCTTCCCCAAATATTCTCGATTCGATTTCGATCTGGAGAGCGTTGTGGATTGCGGGAAATTCCAGTTTTCTCCACATAGATGAGAGCCTTCAGTAATTAGCGACGCCTTTCTCAACATGTCAATGTAACTAGCAGCTTTTCGACGACTTTTTACCTCCTGTAACTCTAGAGTTCCATTATACAAAAATGACCCGCAGAGCATAATTGATCCACCTTCACTGTCTTCTTGAGAAAATTTCTTTTGGGGCATCTTTTGCATACCAGTAATGCTAAAAACCTTCCGGGCCATCAACATTGAATTTTTTCTAGTCTGAAAATAAAACTTTCACTTATACACATCCCAAGTGTGACAATCGGAAGCAAATTGTAAACGGGAGGTTTTATGGCGAAGAAGCCGAGGCGTCTACAGCCGTTTAAGATTCTTAAGCCATTTCTTATTTAAATGTTGTTGAATTGTTCGAGAACTGCATTCAACATCTATATTAGCTTTTATCTGATTTGATGTTAGGCTTGAATCTCAATTTCTCGCCTAATGCGTTTGTCAAGAGATGGTGAGATTTTATTGGGGCGACCGCTTAATTTTTTAGAAGCGTATGCATCTGGATTTTTAATGAAGTTAGCAATGACAGTTCTGCTACGGCCAGTTTCATTTGCAATGGCTCGTTGCGAAAGACAACGTCTTTGAAGTTCAACAATCCTGCCCTGTACGAACTTTGTTAAAATCTTACCTTAGCTATTTTAATATCTGAAATTTAATACTGGAAATGAGCTACGTAGATGAGCACACTGACTAGTTCTAAGATTCATGTACAGTAATTTGCTTTTTTTCACTCATAGTCTTATCTTTATGACCAACCAAAAAATTATTTTTTCAATGTTTGTTTGAATTAATCATTTAAAAGCATTGGTATTATATTTTCTAATTAAATGCAAATTTTTCGCAAAAATATTTCGATTAAATTAACAATTTCTTTTATTTTATTTTGTATCTGGTCTTAAGAATTTGACCAGGGATGTATACACACAAAAATCTACTACTAATAATGATATGATATATACACATTATCAGATACATCTATGTTCAAAAGAAATCTTTTTTGTATGCTTTTTATTCCCCATTTTCAAACATTGTCATGGTCATTATTATTATTAGCTTCGTTACGTTTTTATTACAGTTTATTTTTCCGAACACACCCATTTTCTGGCAATGATTTTTCAGACGGATTATTTAAACCTTTTTTGTAGTATTGCTTCCCTATTTTTTCTTTCATTTTATTTTATTTTTATTGCCGTGTTAAACTCTGATGATTTTATCAATCCCCCTTTTTATATTATCATCATCTTTTTTTTTAGTATTATATTTTTTATTTTTTCAGATTATTTTTCCGAACCCCCTAACAATGATTTTCCTAAAATAATTCTTTACCACTTTTTGTGCTATTTCTTTTCTCTTCCTCTTTTTTCTTTTTCTCTTTCATTTTACTTTTAGTCACAAACTCGCTATGTTCCAACACTGATCCTTACTCTCAAAAAATAAAAGATTTCCGCACTATTACCCCCCACTCCTGGTTCTACAACCCCTTTTTTACGCGATTCATCTTTTCTCTCCTATAGCACCCAACACCAATCAAAATTCTTAAATCTGACTTGATTTTCACATTAAGTTTCGCACAGAGTGAACTCAAAGATTGAACGAATTTTTCTAATAATTCCACATCAAAAAACTAATATTGGGTAGTTTCCATCATCACTCTGTTTATTTGTCACATCCGCTGATGAAGAACACAGGCGTGTTCGAAAATTCTGAACTTGGAACCTCAGTCTCCGTGTTTCATTTTTTTCTCCTGGTTAATATTAATAAACGTTTTTCGTAGTTTTGATCGGTAAGCGTTCGTTTCACTTTGATTTATTGGCCAAATTATCTACTCTACTTTATAAACTATATGAAGCATACGAGAATACTTTTTTCTAGTTTTATATATATACATATATATATATATATATATATATATATATATATATATATGTATATATATGTATATATATATATGTTTGCGTAATGCGCATATATATATATATATATATATATATATATATATATATATATGTATATATATATATATATATATATATATGTATATATATATATATGTATGCGTAATTCGCCTCGGCAGTGGTAGGTCGGATTCGACGGAGTTACACACGTACCTTCTGAGGCGCATTACGGGAGTCCGGCTACGGCAAACGAAGGGCTTCGACGAACTTAGCCATTTAACGATTCGACGGAGTTACGCACGTACCTTCTGAGGCGCATATATATATATATATATATATATATATATATATATATATATATATATATATATATATATATATATATATATATATATATATATATGTACTAGCCTACAGTAAGCAATGACAACATATAATAAGAAATGTATTAAAATATTTTTTAATATATTTCTGTTTATACGATTTTTATTATGGATACACTTATTTGAGTAAGTATTCCCTTGTTTTAATTAAAGAGTATAAATTACATTTACCGACCTGGAGAAATCCATATATATATATATATATATATATATATATATATATATATATATATATCCTCTTGTTTTAATTAAACAGTATAAATTATATTTACCGCCCTGGATGTTCGTTATATTTCTTAAAAATTATTCGTTGTTATTGTTTAACTTAGGCTACAATTTAAGAGCATATAAGATAGATCAAGAAAAATCGTGGAAGGTGTGTTTTTAAACGCAGTAATAAGAGCTTTGCTAACCGTAGTTTTCTGTGACTGATCATCACAGCACGTCAAGATAATATATATATATATTTTTCTTTTTAGCGTTTCATCCCAAGCAAGGCAGGAAGCCACTAGGACGCAATGGGTTACAGAAGATTTAGTGCAAGATCAGATAGGAGTGATAGAAGAAAGGATGAGAAGAAGGATAGTGGATAGATCAAAACAACTGAAGATGTCGGTTGACATTACATTTGAATAGTTGGAGATTATAGCTCTCAGTGAAACAGGAATAGGGAAGGGAGTTCCACAGGCGAGAGTTGCGAGATATGAAGCTATTGGAGTAGAAGAGACGGCTACCTTTAATAGTTTCAACAGTGAAAGGGTGAGAGCGGGATGACAGCCTCGTAGGGCGCTTGAACTCAGAAGTCCGGGAACCAGCGAATGCAGTTCCTCGGAGCAATTACCATGGAAGTATTTGTAAAAAAGACAGTGAGAGGGGCGTCTGTGAGAGAGCGACATATATATATATATATATATATATATATATATATATATATATATATATATATATATATATTATAAATTAATTGATTTAAAATATGGTTTTTCCGCTACACATGTTTCAAAAATGGATGGTCCGAATTTAATTTTGTAATTAAATTAAAGACATTAGTTCCATTTCATCCTCAAGCGAATTTTGGAGTAACTTTTAAAATTACTGGGTTTTAAAGACACAGCTAAAATCATAATTCACGTTTCCAAGGTTACAGATTAATTCACTACTACTAGACAGGAGTGTTTGCGTTTTCTTTATGTCTGTAATTTTGATGTATCCGTTATTAGCTACGTTTTGTTAAGGGGTAGGGATGTATTCTTCAATGAAATCTGACATCCGTTAAATGCATGTCGTCTGGATTTTTTATTTTAATTTTATTGTCAAGGGCAAAAATTCTTACGGCATTTTTTCTATTTGTATATTTAAAGATTTTTTTTTCGGGGGGTGGGGGTGTCCAGGTTAGAATACGTTTTATTTAACTACAATTTGAAAAATATTTTCACTATTAATTTTTGATATACTATACTTCTTTTAAGAACAAGTAAATGTATTAGAATCCCCTAAAGTATGTAGAGTTATTTTCACAACAACTATAAGTATGTATATTATTAACAATTTATTTTTAAGTAAACTTTATGACAATGACGCCAAAAATAGCTAATTGACTTCACTGATTTAGCAAACTTTTTTTTATATAAACTTAGTAAAAACTTGTTTCTCATGTAAGTACAAAGGACATGGGTCATTCTATGGCTTACATCTTCTAGCTTTTCATATTAAATTCATTTTACTGTAGGTGTTTTATTGGATTCTTTTAAGAGCTTTTAGTACTTGGAGGAAGATCTATAGGTTACAATACGTTTTATTTAATTAGAATTTTAAAAGATGTTTAGGTTAGAATTTCTTTTTATTTAACTACAATTTTAAATACAACTTTAAAATATCTTCACTGTTAATTTTAATAGACTATGTTTCTTTTTTTAAAAGAAGTAAATGTATTAGAATTACTTACAGTATGTAAAATTATTTTTACATATCAAGTATAAGTATGTATATTACCTTTGTTAAAATTTTTATATTTAAATATTATTTAAGTAAAATTTATGACAATTACGGTAAAAATAGCTAATTCATTTCTCTGATTTAGTATTTTTTTATAATTAGTAATATATAGTCTCACATGTCTGTCCAGAGGATACGGGAGATTCATTGGCCTACATCTTATAGCTTTGCATCATAATTTCATTTTTCTGTAGGTGTTTTATTGGATTCCTTTAAGTGCCGGCAGTACTTTGAGAGAGGCGTTTTGGTTAGAATACCTTTTATTTAAATACAATTTTAAAAGATGTTTAGGTTAGAATTCGTTTTAACTAAAATTTTAAATACTACTTTAAAGTATATTCATTGTTATTTTAATAGACTTTTTTGTAAATATAAAAGAATTACTTACAGTATATAAAATTATATTTTTCCATTAGATATAAGTACGTATATTACTAGGTCACAGGTTGTTTTAAATTTATTTTTATTTTTAAATATTATTTAAGGAAATTTTTTGACAATGACGGCATAAAATAGCTATTTCATTTCTCTGATTTAGTAAACTTTTGCTTTTTATAAACTTAGTAATATATAGTTTCTCATGTATGCACAAAGGACATGGCTCACTTAATGACCTACATATTCTAGTTTTTCTTATTAATTTCCATATTACTGTAGGTGTTTTATCTGATTCTTTTAGGTGCCAGAAGTACTTCTGTAGAGATGTTTGATTTTTATATTTATTTAGCCGAAATGAACTTTGATGTTGGTTGAATCTTTTTTTTGAACTCAGGGCTTGTGCAACCTATATATATATTTATGTTTTCAGGATTTTCAATTGAAGAGATATTGCATTGGTATACTAATGATTCAGTGCGACATTTATTTTGTAGAGGGCAATTTTGAGGGTTTCTACACTTACATAATTTTTGTTTATTTCCATCAGTTTTTATTTTTATTTTTCCATTGTCTAATTTTTTTTGGTTTTGGTATAAGTGTTTATTTAAGATATTAGCATTATGTTTCTTAATAATTTTTTCCAAGTTTTCTGTACAGTTGTAACTCAATTTTAGTGTGTTTTTATTGAAAATAGTACTTAGTTTACTTCCACTAGGAAAATGCATGACTATTAATGCGAGGAATTTTTGTCCTAATTTGTTTTTTACCATTTGGTTGTATGGGGGTGTATACCAAATTATTTTTCTACTTCTGTTTTTTCTATGGTTTCCATTTTCATTTTTTATATAAGTTAGTTTTGGGTTTTTGTAGCCACTCACTTTTAGAGCTTTGTTATAGGAATTGATATGCTTATTGAAAATCTTGTCATTTGCTGAATTTGTACTAATTCTTTTACTGATAGATAACGGTATATGTTTAATTATAGATAGGGGTGATTTGATTTAGGGTGTATATATAAAGCATTGGTGTTGGGTTTTTTATAAGGTGTGTATGCATTTTTATTTAATTCTAATATTATATCTAGGAAGTTCACTTTTTTTTAATTTAGTGCTAACCGTAATTTTTAAGCCCATGCTTTTAAATTGTTTATATAATACCTTTCTAATTCTATCAATTTTGAAGTTAGTTGAGTTTCTAATAACCATTTTTTCTATTTTTCCGATATTTCGGTCTTGTTGGATTTAGTATCCTTGTAGTAGGATTAGCGTCAAATTCTGTCCAACATAAACCGTATCTATTTCCACTTATTGTGCATTTGAATACGTTCTGTACAGCCCAGGTTCTTTTAAAATATTTTCAATCTGCGTTGAAACTGACCCTAACACAATAATAATAATAATAATAATAATAATAATAATAATAATAATAATAATAATAATAATAATTATTATTATTATTTTTATTATTCATCCACTGTTTACATAGAGAATTAATGCTTTGCAATAATGTTTAACCCCCTATGTATTCCCAATATATTTCTCATTTATTATCAAAATTAGTATAAAAAAAGTTGCTTGTATAAAATATATTGAAGTATTTTCACTAAAATGTATATTTAAAATGTCATCTTGAAGATAGCTTTCTTACGTATCCACTAAACATTTATCCAGATAAAACTTGCATAAAAATTCACTTGAAAATATCTGTTTACTCTTATGTGCATAATACATGTGGCATGAGGACATTTTCCGAGCCTTCTTTTCTTGTCAACAGCATTAAGTTTATTAGATTCGGGCTTTTTTAAAACCTTTTATTGATTTGTAAAACGCACATATTTAATAATAGTTGAACTTTTTTTACCCTTCCGATTATAAAATCTCATCTAGGCACCTGAAAGTATATGCTATGGCATCGTATGTATACCCTTTGAAAATCAATACATACATATATATGTAGCGGGGGGAAAATATTCGTATACATACAAATTTTTAATTTATTGTATTTCCAACAGAGGATTTAACATAATTTTCATATACTTAACTGTACACGTAGATAACAGGTAAATATGCTTAAAAGATAGAAAAAAAAATAATCGAAAGAAATCCTATTTATCCCTTTTATTGTGTGAAAAAAGTATTCGTACAAGAGAAATTGCAGATTTGAAAACGTTTAAACTTATTTTAGTACTTTAGATTATTCAAGTGTAATATTCTAGAATGTTATAATAATGTTATCAGTAGTTAGTTTTAGCCTAAAAATACAAACAGTAATTGATATTAGTGCAAAGAAGTTTATCAAGATAGCAAGAGATAAAGAATAAAGAAATTGACAAAAAATGAATTGATTGTTTAGCTTTGAAAAGAAGATAAAAGTTACAGGAAAATCTCAGACAACCTGAATATTTCATATAACTACACTTAGATAATTTTGTTGCAAGGTATAAAAAAAACAAAACTGTTGATATCCAAAGAAGAACAGTCCATCTACAGAAGATTTCTTTAAGTTCATCCAGGAAATTAATGCATCAAATTAAACACAATCCAATGGTTACATGTCAAGTGTTGCAGGATGATTTGCTTTTATCAGGAATTTGTATCACTAAACCGAAGATATGCAAAAGAATTCATAAGTCACTGTTCCCTCAGAAAACTCCACTGTTATTGAAAAGACACAGATATGCCAGGTTGAAATACGTCCGGGAACATATGGATAAGGAAAAATCGTATTGGGAAAGAATACTATTCACAGACAAAACCAAAAATGACTTATTTGGACGTAATTCTAGAAATAATGTTTGGGGGAAAGATGGTGATTCAAACAAAAGAACACATTTAAAACAGTGAAATTTGGTGGTGACAGAATCATAGAATGGGAATGTTTTTCTTCAAAAGTTACTGGCAACAAATCATTAATGAATGGTTGGATGAATACCGCATCATATCAAAATATTTTGGAACCAAATTTAATGATTTCCATTGAAAAAGTTGAACTTAATCCGGTTTGGATCTTCCAACAAAATAATGATCTTAAGCACACTACAAAATCTACGAAGAAATGATTTGCTGAAAGTAATGTAAATATCCTGAAATAGCCATGTCGTTTCCCAGATTTAAGCCCAATTGAAGACTGTGGCCTTATTTAAAAATTCAAATCCAATCAAGAGCTCCAACAAACATCCCGGATCTGAAGACCATGTGTGAAGTAGAATGGAACAAAATACCAACTAATATTTGTAAGTCAATAATTGAGAACTACCAGAAAAGTTTGGTTGCTGTAGAAGTGAATAATGGCTATTCAACAAAACAAAGAGCCGAGTTCAAATTGCAGTCGAATTCATTACATACACTTACGTGCTAATAAGCTTGGGAAAGTTATGAATCCGTTTCTTCTTGCCCAGCTATGTGTAAATAGCAGGAGAGATCAGGTTCTATAGCCTTGGATGGCAACAGGACTACCGTAGAAATGGCAAGCTATTGCGGGCAAAATAAAAAAATAAAAAATCTGCCTCTAAGCGTGTATCATGCATCGTACATAACCGACTGATTACATGAAAATTATCTATTCATTTTTGTATAATGCGAATACTTTTTTTATTCATTAAAATAGATAACTGGGATTTATTTCTATTTCATAATATTTGTTTCATATTTATTCGCATATTATGCATATTTAGTTATTATGTAACTGTCTACAGTTAATCATATCAGAAGTATGTTTATTCATTAGTTGGAAATACGATAAATTAAAAATCTGTATTTTTCCACCACTGTACACACACACACACACACACACACATATATATATACACTGAAACAGGTTGGGGGAGCAAAATTTACAATATTTTGTGACTGGAATTGAAAGTCCTTTGTAAATTTTGTATATATATATATATATATATATATATATATATATATATATATATATATATATATATATATATATATTACTTCGCTCTCCGATGTCTGATTCCGGGCTATTACACGTGTACGTCCAAGCTTACAGCATCTAGCTCTTCCTAATTCTGTTATCCACCGCGTTAACCTAGATCGACATTGCCTAACTTCAGTGATCGTATACAAACCGATGTTTCAACGTAAAATGACCGTAAGCAGGCATATAGATAGATAGAATTTACCTCTAAGAAAAAAATAATCTTACTGCTAAATAATTAAATCAACTAGTAAAAATATAACAAAATTCAATACTTGTTAATTATTCCTTTCGTCTATTTTTTTAAAATTTTGTGTGATGCCAGGTGATGCCATTTCAAAGCAGGCGAAAGGAAGAGAACGCAGATGCGTTCAGTTGAAGACAACGGATATCCGACGGCGTCGTACCACTCCCACGCTGAATTTCGACGAAAGAAAACAAAGGATTATGTGCCTGCTTTCAGCTTGAAGTAGACTTGCATCATTGGAAGTTCGTGATCCTGTTTTGAGTGTGATCTTACGTAAAAGCAAGAGTTACACAAAAGGATAAGTAAACAACATAATCCGCTTGTCAAAGTCGGAACACTGGAAATTTCAAGGAAATAAAATAGTCTGCACCGGACGTTCTCTATGATGGACTAAATATTATTCTCATCGACAAACGGTCATAGTTCATAGAAGAGACCCTTAAAGTCTCGTTCGAACAGAAGACAATATCGGTCAGACTTTGATATGTGGTCTCTCTGGAAATAATACAACAATTTGATATTAACTAAATATTAGCCTACCTAGGGCAACGGCGCATTTATCACTGTTGAATAATCCAAACAAATCTTTAGAAACCTGCCGAAATTTACAAAAATGTCTGCAACATATTATCTCGGGATAGTTATTAGACGTGTCACCGGCTATCTTTTCTCTTGATGACATGCTGTAATCTCACTTCATACGCTGAATTTAAATTTGCGATGAGAAAATTTAATACCAAGGTAAATTTGGACGTTAACTTCACAGATTGATGGAATTTTTTTCAAAAAAAAAAAAAAAAAGAAGCAATACAAAGTATGTGTTGTTGTGATATGCAAAATTATTGAATAACTGATAGAAAAGGTTTGTTTTCAACAGAATTTAGCGAAAGGTGAGTAAAAGTGGCGAGCCTGTTGCGAGTGAATTAGTCCAGCCTTGATTTGCTTTTTAAAGTCCCATTTGAAGCAACGAGTCTGTTTCCTGTAAACATCCCCTGGTTAACTCTGCTTACCAAGTTAATCCGGGTAAATGTTGTTACTGACTTGTTCCAAGCTCTTTCTTTTTGTTATGATCCATGTTCTAATTCCCAATCTCCCATGTTGTTTTTTTTTCCTCTTTTTTCAACACGACTGGCTCAACATCTGTTTTTATTCTACTCCGTCTTTTTACCATTCTCTCTCCACTAGTGACTGTGCTTCTTGATTTTGTCTAAAGGCAGAATACAGCAACCTCTCTAATTATAGTTGTTGCATGGTTGGATTACTTTTAGTTCGAAAGGTTTGTTATAGTTTAGTTTCGTTTTCTGGGTTCATCCCATCTACTCTCATTTCATATGCATATATGTTTCATATTTTCTATGAGAAAAAAATAGAAAATGAGGCATTTGAACTAATGGTAAATATTGACATTTTTTTCAGGTGCTTTTTGTAGTTTCCCTATTTATTGGTGGTATTATGTTATATGTAATATTTAATGGCGATGGATGAGTTCTTGTGTTGAATGAGCATATTGTAATGAAAGAATGAGCTGTGGATGTTATTATCTAATTCTATTATAGAAAGATTCTACTACTTGTTTGACCTTGTGCAGTAATTGTTTCACTTAAAGCAATAAATACATATGCGAAATTCTTGCATATTTTCTGTAGAAAGCTGTCAATTGACTTTTGCTTCTAATGTTCGTACTATTATCCAACAGTTTTGTTTTGACTGCACTCGGCACACGCTCAACATTTTTGGCTGTTCTGGTTATTACATGACCTTCGTAAGGCGGGTCATCTTACAGGTAGTTCCACCTCACTTTGAAGAGGGGCAACCGAAATTTTATTTAGATTTCATTTCATTGATCAACACCTTCTTCGTTCAAATAATTTCCGATGCTGAATATGAAAGTTATAAACAAAACTTGTGCAGGTTCGCTGAGAATGAAACTGTGAGACAATACATAAGCATATTCACCAAGGTTTAATGTAGACTTTAAAACTCATGACGACATTATATTTTTCCTACGCAGTCAAGTAGCCTCCGATGTTTTGCCAAATTTAAAAGCATTCATTCCGCCATTTGAAGAAATACTTAAATATGTGAAATATTTGCGTTCTGAATAGAAACAACGTGTAACATAGTGCCAATCAAAATAATCTGGCTTTGAGGTGCGGAGAATTATCTTCAACCTAATTGTATTAGCAATCGTTATATTAACCGTTTCCTTATAAGGAAATATTCGACATTCATTGACTGCGCAGTGGGTACTATTCTCGCTTGAAATTTATCATGTATATCCCTTAAAAGATTTTTTCATGATAATAGGTTTCTCAATTCCACAAGATGTTAATGCTATTTCCAATGTTAATGAAGGGTTTCCTTCTTAAATTTTTATTTGTAGTTATGTGCAATGTCAACATATTGATTATCTCAATATTTCCTCTTCGATTTATTTGTAATATCCGATTTAGCTGTTGCTGTTCATGAAAGTTTTATAATATTATTTATTTGGTAAAGTTAATTGTTTGTCATACTGTAACTTCAGTTCACTATCATCGCAAAAGTGAGAAGGTTCAGACAATCTACACATGGTGGCGGTTCATTGAATGAGGCAAGTAATAGGAACTTAACAGTGGGTAGGAGGAACTGAAATCATTTCGATAGGGCGGATAAATAGGGATTGCCGTGAAGAGATTAAGATTATAATGTTCTGGGAATCATCACTGCGTGAAGTTGTTTACAAATTATTAATGCATTGAAGAGAAGCTGTCCGATATTACATCCTTGCAAATCGAATACGGGGGAAATATGGGTGACTTGATTCCGTGGACGTAGCATCACGAGATTTTGCTGTAAGATTTGAAATGGTGAAGTAAAAAAAGGGGAGTTCTTCTGGATATTTACTATTGGATTGCAAATGTCTATTTGTGGGTAAATGATTTAAATTTGAAAAGAGTTAATCCCACTGAGATAAAAGATTTTGAACTCTCACGAAACTGGAAAGTGATAATTGGATTACTTCAGCCCATGCATGATAGGAATAATACATTTTTTTGTCATTACAAAGATAGGGATTAGCCTTGAAGACATGAAGATTGATGTTACATGACTTCCAAAATAAAAAAGGATACTGCGAATTTTTGTAATTTGTATTTACACACACAAACACACACACACACACATATATATATATATATATATATATATATATATATATATATATATATATATATATATATATATATATGCAAACTCGGACATATATACAATGAATACATTACAGTTAAACAAACATATACGTATAATTTTAAATATGATATATTTATGCCTGTCTCATGCTTTAAGCAATCTCCACACCAGCAGACACCAATGCTTGCGAGGGATATATATATATATATATATATATATATATATATATAAAATGTAATGAAAAACAAACCACTTTAATGTACCATTACGATAATTTATTTCACCTAAATCCTTTTTTTAAGGATTCAGGATCATCAGGTAAATCTTCCAACAACGAACTCAATTCGTTGTTGGAAGATTTACCTGATGATCCTGAATTCTTAAAAAAAGGATTTAGGTGAAATAAATTATCGTAATGGTACATTAAAGTGGTTTGTTTTTCATTACATATTAGCTCTGTCCTAACATTGAGCTCTCTGGATTTCATCCTCTTTGGATTTACCAATTCGGTTTACCAAGTTCCTTATAACTTAAATATATATATATATATATATATATATATATATATATATATATATATATATGTTTATGTTTATAGGCAAATGGGAACATATACGATGGAGTGGATTTAATATTTTACGTTATTTAGAATACTGACATTTCTTTTAATTATATTTACATTTTATAAATATATATATATATATATATATATATATATATATATATATATATATATATATATATATATATATATATGGGTGGGTGTGTATGTTTGTGTGTGCAATGTGTGTTTTAGCATCAATGATTCTATAAGGCAAGTTTTATGATCTGGATGTTTATTTTTCTGTTTCAAATATGGATAAAAATAATTTAAGCAAAGTGTTTTGCTTAAGTAATTTCAAAAACTTTAAAAGTGATTTTGCCAGAAGTGTTGATCATATCTTTTCACACGCATGCACAAAACACAATCATATACGCTCGCACAAACGCAGATATATTCCTCATAGAAATAAGGTCAACGCGAAGATTTTGAATTGTGCTTAAATTCTTTAACACCGTGTTGAGTTGTTATGGTTCTAAATGCGAACGATTTGCATGTTCAAGCGCGTGCTCGTACACACAAGCACACAAACGCTCTCACCCCAATATATATATATATATATATATATATATATATATATATATATATATATATATATAAGAAAACACTTAATTGTATGTCTTTCTAAGGTTTTATGATATAATTAACGCCTCTTTTGGCAATTTCTTCTCTCGATTAACCATGAAATATAACATATATTTTATCTTTTCTCAAGCAATAAATGAACCATATCCAAATATTCGCCCAGTCTATACTTTTCAGCTTGATAATCTTCTACTCGTGTGAGCCGCAATGTTTCATTTCAAAATTTAATTATATGTTTCAGTGAATTTCATTTATTGTAGTTATGCAACAAATAAATTCAACAAAACAATAGTCTTTCCCGAGCTCGTCACTTATTGAATAGAAATCGAAATGTAGGCGGATATGTTTCTTCATCGAAGAGCATATCACTAAACTCGAAAATAAGAAGACGATAATTTAGGGGTTCGAATCGCCTTGATTACCGATTTCAACATAGGAAGAATGCTACAGTTGTCAATGAGAAAAAATATATGTTATTATTCAAAATAACAATGGCGAATATGATATATCTCATGCTTTGGATGTTGATTTTAATAATTATAACTTCTATAACTCTGACTCTACAGGAAGGTGTATTTTTTCCGGAGAACTATATGCAAGAAAATGACACAAAACTAAATCGCCACAAGTTTTATCGAACTGATGATATCCTGCTATAGTCGTAAATAAATGTAATCCTGAAATAGCCCTTGTTAGATCTAAACCATTCATATCAACCTTTTTCGAGCAGTGGGCTACATGATCTATGGCTCACCACAAATCTGGTCGCACTACTAAAAGTTTCAAGGTAAATTTTCATAGTATGTCCCTCCGTTATTTTCACTAGATAAAACCATATGCGTAAGCATGATGCTTAGAAACGGTAGGAAAGTTGTATTTAAAAAAAAAAAAAAACAATTTCTTTTTTTAAATTTAAAAAACTGAAAGTTTGGTACAATAATCTAACTGATCAAAGTGTGATTATCACATGTTGATGCGTGAGATTTTTTTTCTAATATCTTTGAAAATGAAAACAATTTTACTTTAGTAGAAAAATTCTTATTAACAATATTTATAGAACCACAGGAAAACCGGTTCCAAATGCAAAAGATGTTTACACGTATGATCTTCCTTTGTGATAATTGCCAATGGTTTAAAATACTGGCAACGTTAGTTCCCCGAAAGTTTACAAAATTTCTGAAACATTGCACTATTCCTTATTTATGCATCTGGTTATGTATGAGAGAGTGTGTGAGTGAACAAGTGA
The DNA here is from genome assembly GCA_963932145.1 of Acanthosepion lycidas. Classification (NCBI taxonomy): domain Eukaryota; kingdom Metazoa; phylum Mollusca; class Cephalopoda; order Sepiida; family Sepiidae; genus Acanthosepion; species Acanthosepion lycidas. Next base: position 126,218,190 of record OZ010571.1, read on the forward strand.
GAACGAAATCTAAATACATTTTTGAGTAACGTTATTTTGCTTATCAATTTAAGCTTGAAAGAGTCCAAACGAGCCGGATTTGGCTATGACTGTTCTAAACTAGAACAAATGCATTGCTGCTTCTTGTTTTCCAGCTTGGTTGAAATCTTCGTCTGTAGTTCATGTTTTAAAAACTCGAGTGAAATGTTTGATCCATACAATTGACCTATTACTCTTCTACCAGTTTTTGCCAAATAGTAGAGACTTATCATTTTGAGTAAGATTTTCACTTCGCACGGTCATCCTTCAGACAAACAATATGGCTTCTGTAGGTCAACCGCCGATGTGTTAATGTTTATAGCTAAAGAAGAAATCTCGGTTTGTGGCATTACATATTTCGAAGTGGGTGACAGTTAAAAATTCCAATTTTCTTTAGAAGCTGAAGGGCAATAGTAGCTTTTAACAAATGTAATTAAAGTCGAATTGAACGGTCACACTTTTAGACACTCCAACATTAATGGGGTGCCTCCTCAGAACAATCCTTAAGCCTGATTTGTTTCTCATCTTCATCAATGACATTACCAATACCATCAGTTTCCAATGCGATATCTATGAGGATAATAAAATTATTTACTTCTGACTTAGTAAGTCTGATAAGATCAGAAAAGTAATAATTGCCGGTGATATAAAAACTGACCTGCAATGTGTTGTTAACTGGTAAAAAAATAACTTGTAAAGTTCTACATCTTTAAAAAGAAACTGCTGTCGTTTAGTCATCCTAGTGAACTGCTTTGCATCAGAATGTTTGATAAGATCTTCCAGGTGAAATACTTATGTTGCCTTCCCGGTCTCTCCTTTACTACTGTCGATTATATTGAGTCTGGTGATAGTTTTGATTCTAGAAATCTTGACTCAAAGTGTCGAGCCTGACATTTGCACGATTATAAATCTTTGTAGGTGCATTGAATATTATTGACACTTCTGTTCTTCTGTTCTCGCTATATATCACGAGATTCTTCAGAAAATACGAGGAAAATTCAGTAAAGTTATCGGTCAAAATACAGCATGTCGGCATTAGTTACTTTCCCACATCAAGAACTTGACTTGCCTTTGTCTTTCATGTAAATATATACATAGAAATTTTTCTAATTAGTATTAAACTTTGGTACCTGGTGCTGACGAATTTAAGCGCAGTACTAGCTTGGTAACTAGATCTCAATATTTTACTGTTGAAATGCGTTTTGTAAAGTGCCATAAGATTTTTTTCAGGTCCTAGCTCTGTAACAGTGTTTAGGTGTTGTTCATACGAGTTTATTACAGTTTCCTTCCCGAAAAGGAGAATAGTTTCCAGTGCAGATATTGGTCCAATCTATCATGTAAAGTTTTATACTCAATGGGTGCTAAGACTGTGCAACCTGATACAAAAGGATGAGTTTTTTGTGGATATTTATAATTTTCAGAATGTAATTTCTAGTTAGCAAGCTTTTAACCATTCGCTACGTAACCACTGACAGGTACGGGGTTTGCCTACAAAACTTAACTAGTATGGGCAGATTATTGAACATGAAGAGGATTATCTTCCCGTCGTTTTTGAATTTTCTATATGGCATTTGATTTCGTTTTTAGGTACTTGCGGCTGCAGCAATTGTAGAATTATTTATTTGCACTTCTTCACCCACTTGAAATTCCCCTTCGAGATTGTTATCGTCCTTTATTAATGGATACCGTTTCTTAATTCTGTCATGTTGTTTGAAACAGATCATCATGCGGTTTTCGCTAGTTTCAAGGTATGATTCAAGAACAATTTATGTGAATTTTTAAGACAGTTATAGTTTATCTAATATTTTGCCTCCTTCGAATCTGGACACATACAGACGATCAGTACCAGGCTAAGAATGATGTATGCGGTGAAAAGTGCGAAGCTTTCCCGTCTTGACATCTATTCCCTTAACGTTAACTATGGTCTAATTAAAGATATTGAAACTGTATTGAATCACAGGATCATCCAAAGTGATTATTGATGATATTCTATTTTGCGAATTCAACTCGGCATTTAACACCAGACATACACGTATATATTAGGTTGGTGCAAAAATAATGACGATTTTGACGTTCAACTTTATGTGAGAAAACGACATTATTTTTGCACCAACCTAATAGTATACTTTTCTTACTTGCTCCTTCATTTTTGTATGCTGTATGTCATCTCCTATGAGCAGTTGGCCGAGTACTTAGAACGTTCGCATTCTGACGATGAAACCGGGTTTGAATCTCAACATGGTTTCTTTGTCAGGAATGAGACTTCCTGGTGTTATTCGAATGGCGCGGACGATCCCAACTTGCGGCACCTTTGAAAAGTTCCTGAAAATCATACCACGGGTTGACTCAACCGTTGTGAGTGGGTAGACAGTGTCGTCGATAGCTGTGCTAGCACGAAGTCACAAGTCATTGTGGCCGAGGGCCTTGTTCAAATTGTTGATTACGCTACATAACATGCTCTTTCCTAGAAACTGTAACTACGGTCTGCTCAGTATAGTTGTAGTATAAACCACAGGTGGACTCTGTGGGTATGAAATAAACAGAAATGAGCCTGAGCAAGTTTCGGCAATAGGGATTGGCTAGCCGCCGTAGTAGACAGGTATCCTCGAATACGAATGGCCAGCTATATATTCCATCTCCTTCACTGACTCATAGGTATTTGTAGGCTTCTTCCTGTTCCAGTTGACTAATCTTTGTGACAAACTCTAAATCTATTGTGTGTGTTTCTGCAATTTTACCCTTATTGTATGTCACTTATGCATATTTATCTAATCCGACATCCATAATGATATCACCACTGAAACATTTAACTGTATTCAGGACACCTTTCAACCCATTGTCTTCTTTGGCAAAGAGTTTGCTATCATTCATTTAAAAGACGTAATTAATCACTTTCTTTTTTACTTTGTATCCACATTTGTTACTCTTTAGTTCATGTTAAAGAGGGATTAAGTACACACAGAAGAGAAGGAGCGATATGGAATATCCTTGAAAGATTCCTCGATGTATATTTAAACAGCTGGAAGTGGCAATATCTTTCGCGTGACTTAAGTGTAATGCTCCTCCTTCCTATATTTAAGGAAATTATCTATCACAGAGGAGATTGTGTACATTTGCAAAGCCTTAAGGATACAAGGCACACCCTCAAAGACATTGTGGTAGTCTATCCAATATTTCTCCCTTATTCCTGTAATTTTCTACGACCATTTTCTCTATTAGTAGTTGATCACTGCAAATATATGAACCTCTTCGACATCCCTTCAGGTTCCGTGGAGGAATGTTGTTTTAATTGCGAAAAGATTAGTTTGCCAGGACAGACATGTTCAATTTATATGTGGTGGGTAGACGTGTTTCCGTTTTAAATATTTTTATATCACCTGTTTCACCTGTTGTTGGTAGGAGATTTGTAATAACTTCAGGCATATATTTTTGAATTCCCTTTGGGTTAATAATTGCGACATTTAATGTTTCGGCAAGATTTTTATGGATTGATGATAGATGATAGAATTAAAGTTGGATACCTTGTCATTTATTGTGGATTTCTATTTTGGCGATTTTGTTAGAGCTTTGTGATATTCTTTCATTCTTGCATAGGTTTCATACTTCAGTCTTTCATTTTCTCATTTTATCCATTCTGTATTGGGATTAGATTTTTTTTTTTGGGGGGGGGGTAACCTATGTTCCTATGTTCTCCCAAATTTTTTGAACATTTCCAATAGATGATGGATGTTTAACTTCTATAACTGTTTTCGAATTTCCCTGTAAAATTTGTTGATGTCTGTTTGGAACATCTTATTTTGCATTATTATTATTATTATTATTATTATTATTATTATTATTATTATTATTATTATTATTATTATTATTTGTATATGTTATGTTTCCACCTTTGTATCCTGCAGAGCTGGGTCCAAACTATTGATCCTTAGGCGCAATAGGAAAATTGTCATTTAACTGATAACACTTTTCTTATTATATGGGATATTCATAATCGGGCGATCTTCAGGGCAACTTGAATGTTGATGTTACTTTGGACGCCTTAGTGAAAATGTCCATTCCTTTTCTCAGGTGGCCCAGAGCAACAAATACTATTGGTACAATCTGAATCTTGATTCCCCACATCCTGTTAATCTCGATTTCCAGGTCCTTGCATTTTGACAATATCTCGATAATTATCATGGAGGTGTTTCTCTCACCATTCACTTCCTCTATTTCTTGACTTTTATGATAATATCAAATATATTGGCATTTATTTCCCTGTCATTTTGAATTGGCATGTCTCAAAGGATACTTACATCGTTATTTTTGTTAACTGTGTCTGGATGGTGCTCATACCATTCTCTCAGTGGTTTCGATTTTATGCTACTTTCATATCTTTCAGTTCACATATGTCGCTACCTTGTTATGTCTGTAGATATATTCATTTTTACTAGTTACGGACATCCTGAGATAATATGGTCCACAGTTTCATCATATTTCCGCAGATCCTAGTTCTGGTTTGTTCCATTATTATTATTATTGTTGTTGTTGTTGTTGTTTTTGTTATTATTATTATCTTATAAAGCTTTACTGAATGTGGAAAATGTTCAACTGATAAACATTTATTTTTTGTTCTTTATCTTACCGGTGATTATCTGTTTCATGACGGCATCCATGTCTAAATACGATTTCTGTTATGTTTGGGAGGTTTATTTCTTAGATAAACCTTTGTGTGTGTGTGATTGCCCGTTTAAATCAATGACGAGCATTCAGTTTGAAATTTGGATGAACGGCTTTCTCGGAATAGGACAAGAAAGTTAGCTATATTAAAGATAGTCATTTCTAAATTTAAATTTGTAAACAGCCAGGTATTCTAGGGTCTGTATTTTATAGGATCGGCTCATTGACCAGAGATTCAGTAACACTTTAATAAATACTACAACCAATTGTGAGTTGTTTAACGGTTATTTATGCAATAAACGGAAACGACGACGCATGTCCAAATTTCCATCAATTCAGCAGCATTACCGTTCGTCCCAATGCCCTTATAAAAGTGAAAACTCCATGTCTCCACATCCCAGCTATGGGATAATAGCAGTGTAAGCTTTTCTATTTCTTCTTACATAGCATCCATTTTAAATTAAGTACTACGCTATAATGAGAACCGAATAAATTACATGGGGTGATCACTCGCAAATAATAGAAAATCACAAACAATATAGAAAGTAATCTGTGAGTACAATAGCAGTTGTGACAAAATGATCGAACGTCTTATTTTCTTGATTTTTTTCAATTCAGCAGTAAAATGAAATGCGTCTATAACTATAGCCTACGTAAAAACTAATCATATTATATCATGAGCTTTTATTGTTCTTAATGGAATAAACGCTTCATTTTGAACGGCTTTTAATTTATTTTTCTTTGCTTGCGAATATGAGTTTCTAATTGCACACGTTCATGATTAAACGTCAGTTGATGCAATCTTGAATATTGAATTCCAGGTGGATAGAAATGTGGTGTCAACTCTATCATAGTGCAATACGAATGTATTTAAGAAAACAATTTAAACACATACGTGTTTCCAACTAGAGCACTTCCATAGGCAAAGTGAATATATCAGGATGTTAGCTGTAGCATATTGTTTTCTAAACTATTTTCTCAAAATAATTTTTGAGTGTGGTCAATATGATATTTATTACTTTCTCTGCTGCAATTGTTCCAATCCACTTTTAATAAAGTTGAATTAAAATTAGATTTTAATAATTCTACTTGAATATTTTATGATAGCATTAGTTGAGCGTTGATAGACTACATACATTCATTATCTACCAATACGCTCAAGGATTACTTAGAATATAATCGTGAATGACGATTAATATTATTAATATTAGCTGCCAGTAAGTCTTTCAAACAGCACATCTTTCACTTATGCCCGGATGTTTAGTTGTCTGAACATTGTCCAGTACAAATCATATTCTCAAACTTGGTGTTTCTGTTGTAGACTTTTTACACACTTGCATATCGCCACACAACAATTGAACAATAGCAGGAGGTCATGCAATTAAATAGAAACTAACTAGAAATGCATAAAAACTAGCTTAATACTCAAGTATATTTTTAAACAAAACATCGACTTTAGCCGGTCCGATAACAGTGAACTTACTTGACACCATATCACGTGTTCATCCAGATAAAATGAGTAACTAATCAAAAGGTACGCATTAATAAAAATAACAAAAAATCATTAAAATCTTTATTCCTGTGAGTCGCTGTCTTTCCGAAATTAAATACAATATTCTATTGATATTTTTCCGTGGAAAATATCAATAGAATCAATCGACACAAAATAGTCACAAGGTATCGCGATGATTTCGAAGTGTTTTTGAACAGATTCTACTCAAGTACACAATTGATACATCATAAAAAGCCACCAGACTATATTTAACTGTATTCAGTCTATCTCCTTCTGGGCGTAAGGAGATTTAATTGGCACCTCCTGCCCGTGGTCAGTGCTGGTCTAAGCTAGTCATAGCTGGACCTGGCTTGTGAAACCACCAACACAGGGACAGATCCCTGTGTCAATTTAGAAGATTTTCTTTACGCCCCGCTGAGTCAGTTTCTAACGTGGTGTTTCCCGAGTGTTTTCACTCGGGCCTCTAAGCTGGTCTTAGTTGGTCATAGCTTGTCCAAGCTGGTCAGAGCTGGTCTAAGCTAGTCATAGCTGGTTTTGCCTTGTTATAGCTGTTCCAAGCTGGTCAGAGCCGGTCCAAGCTAGTCGTAACTGTGATACCACCATCACAGGGACGAATCCCAGGAGCAGGTAAGTATCCTTCTGGGCGTAAGCATAGGAACCAGTCACCAATTGTTTATCATATACACACTTGTACATATATCATGACATACAGAACCCTTTTTATTTACATAATGCCCAACTTAAAGATAGGGAATCTAAATAACATTTTATCAGAAATAGTTTTTAAAAACCACTTTGGTATACGATTTATTGTTTGATATTTTATATATAAAAGTATAACGATGTTTTCTACCACAACTAGTATTTCACTATTTTCCATCAATTTTCTTATTGTTGGAAATTAAAAGCAGTGTTCGAAGTTCTGCAATCTATTAAAAATAATCTATGTATCCTACAAACTATATTTTTACTAGTATTTATGAAAATTAATATTGCGCTGCATCGAGATAAAAAGGGAGACAATGCGGACCAATCTGAACGCAAAACGTGAAATAGTTTTTTGTTTTTTTAGTTAGCTTTAGCTACATCGCTTGGCAATGTCAAAAGTATATAGCTTATTAGTCAAAAGTCTGTTTTTCATCAATGTAAAATACATATAATCAGAAGTAATCTGGATTTCAAGTTCAATTTTGTAACATAATTATAAAAACTATAAGTACGGAAGAAATCCAACTAATTTGTTCCTAGCATCAAAAGCTGTGAGTAGTTTCATCCAAATCAGGCAAGTTGAAAATGGATATGGTAAAATAGCACAATCAAACGTAAATCTGGTACAACAGCACAATTGCGGGACATCAAATGAAATTCAAAGATAATACACCATAACAAATATTTACGTGTCAATGTTGTATAGCTACAATTAAAATTTTATCACTAAAATGAACGGAACTCTAATTTTATTCATTACAAGAATAGCATAATGACAGGAAAAAAGAAAATCGAATAGAAAGTCGAAACTAACACGTCACGGGGCATAAACGTTAAAACACAAAAAAAGGATAGAAATTAATTTGATTGTTAATATGTCCATATTGACAATCAAATGCTGGCAATATATATGATTAATATACATGCATACATACATGCATGCATACATACATACATACATACACACACACACACACATATATATATATATATATATATATATATATATATATATATATATATATATATAAGATGGACTCTCCCATCGAGTTCGATGTAAGAGGTTCCAACGTCCACGAACGAATTATCTGCATGCCTATGACGGGCATGACTTTTTAGAGCGGCTCGATAGTTGCACAAAAGACTACAAAAAGTACAGGAGAATGTATTGTATCCAAATGCAAAAGGAACACGATATATGTTGCCAGGAAGAACACGTCCTGATTTTATCCGATTGGAACGGGGAGGGGAATTGCCTTAAAATACCATTGGTTGAAACAAGGCTTGTGAATAAAACTGGGTAAACGGTAGCTGTGCTAGTTTGAAGTCACAAGTTATCGTGACCGACGGTTTGAGCGCGCTAGCCTCCTTCAGGTTGTTGATCACGCGAGACAACACGCTCTTTCCAAGTAACTAAGGTCTGATCAGCATAGTTGCAAAATAAAACACAGGTGGGCTCAGTCGATTTTGAATAAACAAAAATGTGCATGATTAAGACTCTGTAATATGGATTGGCTAGACGACAGAGTAGGCGGGTATTTCCGAATACATACACACACATATATATATATATATATATATATATATATATATATATATATGTTTGTATATATATATATATATATATATATATATATATGTGTGTGTGTGTGTGTGTGAGTATATATATATATATATATATATATATATATATATATATATATATATATATATATATATATATATTGTTGTGGATTCCGAGATGAATTCGGTCTCCAAGGAATGACAAACGCAATAATTAAATATAAGAAATAAAATGTATTTACACAATCATACAAAGAGTAATACTGTTATTAAGTCCAGGAAGGTGGTTAGTAGCAAATACTGATAGATATATACAGTCTCGAAGTAGGACTTCCTTAGAGTCTACGTGCTTGTAACTGACTTCTACAAGAGGTTACCGCACACTATCTCCGTTCGTATATTCTCTCACTCTCCGTATATCCTCTCACTATCCAACTACTATCCCTCACTAACTGTAACTCTGGGTATTTAACGACAGCAATCCAGGTACACTTGGTAGAGTCCACTTATATGAAAAAGGGGTGAACCCCCATAACACACAAAACCCAGCGGCGACAGTGTTTCACGTATATGCGTAATCGCCATGCTGCCTATACCATTTCAGCAAGAAACAGAGTGGCGCCGCTGGCTGGAGACTTCAATGCTCATTTTATATTACATATACAACCTCCATGTTATTGAACACTGTAAACAATAAATCTACCAAAGCTCAAAATTAAATATATATATATATATATATATATATATATATATATATATATATATATATATATATATATATATATGGGAATTGTTATAGATGTTTTAGTATCAGTTCTCTATTTAGATATAGGATTGTTTTTATTTTGATTACTATTGCTTAAATCTGTTATATTTTTTTTGTTGTAATATTATATATAAGGTTTACGTAAGTACATTTTTGTAACTCTAGTCTTTATTTTGTTGCTACATATTGCTATGATTCTAGTTTAATAGAAACTATCTACTTTATTCATTTTTCTAATGCTAGGAATCCGGGGATATTAACGAAGGGAATTAATAGAGAAATAATTCTGATATTGTACCAGTTCCGATGTGTCCTTAAAGTATGTCCTTTCATGTAAATAAGGATGGATATAAATAGAAATTTCCCTTAAATAGAAACCAGTTATATGTCAGGTTTTATTTTTGACGTGTGTTAGGCGAAATTAATGAGATCGTTATATTAGTGGGTTTTCAAAATATATTTTGTAGATTGATCACAATCAATAGGGTTTAATGTGATTTCGAGGAAAGGCAAAGTATATTTCTGCTTTATAAATCGATTCTATAATACGTCCTATCATGCTTAGTTTATTTACAAGACCGGATACCAATGCCTATCGAGATGTACAAAGTAATTATCAGCAATATATCGGATACATATATTTATTCTTTAGGAAAGATATCTTACAACACGCCAAACTCAAAATATTTTAAGAAATGATAAGTGAAATTACCACTAAGAGGCATATGTAGTAATATATATATATATATATATATATATATATATATATATATATATTTGTGTGTGTGTATGTATATATAAATTTGTGTGTATGTGTGTGTGTATAAACTAATGTTCTGCAACGAGGAACAAATTGTCACAGACATAGGTCTATGCGCGTATGTATGTGTAAAATATAAATGTTGACAGTGAGGTCAACGTCAACACCGAATGGCGACATTCTGTTTAATGGTTGAACCCAATTTTCAGGCCATGTTTCCGATAACGATATATATATATATATATATATATATATATATATATATATATATATATATATATATATATATATATATGAGATAACGGACAAATTGGAAAAAAAAAGTTTTCTTTCGACGCGTTTCCTCCTGGAGAAGGTCATCAGACTAAATTTCTTATGTCGGTGCGATTACATTAAATTTAGTCCGACGAAGTCTTAAGGGTCGAAACGCTCCACAAGAATACTTTTTCTCCAATATATATTTACATAACACATTATTTTCAAGGATACTACTCATTAAGATTGGAGATTTTTCTAATAAATAATAACATCTCTGGGCGTTATATAAGAAAAGTCTTGCGAAATCCTGGAATTGGTTATGATTTTTATTTTATTTTCAAAATTCCCTCTAGAAGGGACAAGTTATTTATCGGAGTTAAGTGCCTTTTCTAGAAAAATTGCTTTATTTTTAATTTAAGCCAATTTATCTTTTTATTATTTTGTCAAAAAATTATTTCTTTTGCCGTGAGAAATTAATTTATCTTATCGTTAATCTGCCTTTGGTTAAATTTTATATCATTTTATTTCCTCCTTCAATTTAAATAAAAAAAATATGAAGACTCCATTTTGGAGACGGTTCCATTTTTTCCTATTGTGGAAAGTTCTGAGACATTCCTTGCATTCTTGTTTCTTGTACCTGATGTTAAACAATTGTGCCGAAATTGCTGAAGATTTGCTTCGTTCTTTTAAATGTAAATTTATCGATTAAGTCCCATGTTTATTTTGCTTTTATAGAAAACTTATAAAACAAAAGTAAAATCTTTTTTGAAACGGTGATAATAATAGGAAGTGTCTAAAATATCTGAAGGTTAGGCTTTCTGGTTCCTACACAATTCATGGTAGAACTCCGATTTTGAGGCCTTCTACCCTAATAGTGAATATTATCCCCATTGCTACTGATATATTGACTAAGTTTCAATTATTACATGATTATCATAGAAAAAATCGAAAATGTAATAACCTCTTCAATATAAATGTTTGTATCTTTCCTGTTGCTGTGAAGATCAATATTTAAGCAATGTTCTCCTTTTACTAATAAGCTTAATAATAAATAATTTCTGTCTAAGGGAAACAATTGTAATTACAAATGTAAGAAGCTAACTCATAATAATACATGGTAATTAATAATACATTTAGAGGATACTAACACACCTAGTTTCTTGCACGGCTGTGCTGGCGTACACAGTTAATTAAACGTAAAATGCCGCCCCCCATGATAATGCAATGGTAGATGTAGCGAAATATTACAGGCTAATATCTTACTACTTAATGTATTCTTTCTACCTTAACCCGCTATATTCACCCGAATTAGTGCTAAACGATTATTAACTTTATATAAATCATTTATCACGAGAGTTTATATTTTTCATCGTATAAGTAATTTTTCTGATTAGGAAATTGTAATTCCATACCGCAAGGCCCTGAGTATTTTTGTTATTTGAAAATGTCTTTTGGAGACAATTGTAATAAGTTCACAATTTTGCGAAAAAAGTACTGTGCAGAATTTTAACGCACGGCTAAAATGAAATAGATTAAACAGAAAAATTAAACTGAAAAAAAAACCTACGCACTTAAAACATTTTTATGTGTTAATTATATTTTAGAAGTAGATAAAAAGAAAAAAATATTCAACGTTCTTGATTTAATTGTTCTGCAATTAAACAATACTGACGAATTACCAAATGTAGAGGCAATTCTCATGAAAACTTTCCTCAATACAAAGAAAACTAATTTTAATGCGATTAGAAAATACTTGTATTATTTTGATATCTATGTTGCTCTTAATGTTGACTTCTTACAATGTTCTCATCTAGGTTCTGTTCTCTTTACGTTTTATATTAACGATCTGCCGATGAGCATTCCCAGATATATATGCAAATGATATCACTGTATATGGATGCAGGCCCAGATACCTGAGTGACCAGTGCCTAACAGCGCATTTCTCTCTGACATTGCTCTCACAGATCAATCGCTTTCTTTATTGATTGTGTCATCTGTTTTATGGCCCATCATCCCAGGTGGTTCATTTAATGCTGAAGAAGGTTTTCACGTGTATAATTTGATATGTTTTCTTTTGTGAGAAGTATATTATATCCAGGCAAAAAAAAAAAAATCATTTCAGATGTTTTTTTTTCTTGGGAATTGTAGATTGGATAAAATTAGTTGCAAACACTGTAGGATAGCGGATTTGGCAAAGTGCAGTTTTATATATTTTCTTGTAGAGCCTCATTACTTTAGTGAAATTCATGATGTTACATGAATCAGTAATTTCAAATCGGTCCTTTAAGATATCTGATTTTTAGCATTGGTTTCAGTTTTGCTGAAAGTTATGGCAATTTAATAGTATGTGTTTAAAAGTATATGGTTCCAGACATGGGATAGTAGTGATTCCTCATTTTTTAGAGCAATGGGGGAAAGACACCCCAATATCCCCAGAATAAATCTACTAATGCTTTACCTCCATCGAGCAGACACTAAATTGGCCCTAAACCATATGACTGGTGATAAACCCAACGAGTCTTTGCCTCGAATACCTATTCCGTTTAAAGTTCACACCGAACCTCAAATAGAATGTCTATATTCGTACCATAAGAACGACCATTCTATTGTATCGTTCCAGAAGCTACATAACTCATACTAGACTGCTCAATCTTTACAATAATCAAATCAGGCTAATAACAGTATGGCTGCTGTATCTAGCATTTTACTGTGCAATCCTAACTGTTCATCCTGGAAGGAGTTAAAAAAGTTTACGTCTCCTTGTTGGTAAGGAATTATTTCCCACCCTTATCGGACAGGCGAAACTTTTCAATCTCTCAATCTTCTATCGCTATAACAATAGTAAATATTATAACAAGTCACATTCCTAAGTTTTTCTAGTTATACATTCACAATAGGACTAACCGTGCCATTTATTGAATAAGCATCTGAGAGTATGACTCACACACGGCTACAATCTTAACCTCTTCAATTCCAATGGCTAATCGATACCTATCCACGATATCATCACTGTATTCACTTTGTATTTGCTCCTAACCATCCCTTAAAACAATCTCACTCTACCTTGTGTTGCCCTTGTGCTTTGTGATCTGTAGACTTTTTCATGCAGTTATCCGATAGCGGCATATCAGTCATAATGTCAAATAAATATATTTCATTTTATGTCCTTTTCAACCGCTCTATTATGAAAAGGTAAGACATTATATTAGGCTACAATCACTTGCAACTGATAAACATTTCTTAAATATAACTTCTACATGGTAAAATTGACGCGAATATATATCGTTTTTTTTCAATACAAATGTACTGCTTTGCCGATTCAAGCAGTAAATTCTGATTCTTTCAATACAGGATATTTAAAGTGGCAGAGAAACTAATGTATTTACATAAATAATGTATTTACATTTCTTTTTTATAATTAAATCCCATTTCTTCCAGTATTCTTCAATCACGGAAACAGTGAAATATTTGACGTAAGAATTTCTATCCACTGATTTCTTATACGTCTAGCTTATTATAACATGCATTTTAACGCATCTATTCCACTGCTTTTAAATAATCTGAGAAGATTCATTCGTAATAAAATAAGGATTTTCGAACGGAGCATTAGCCCATAAAAATTTTATCCTAGCATACAGCAAACAGTCAAAGATAAAAACTTCTGGATTAAAAATGCGCTTGTCTTCGCTTTATGGTTGAATTGTTCGCTTATGTTGCAACATTAGTAGATATTTGTTTTCGAACACAAGAATAATCAGGAATGTTTCTGCTGGTGTTGCAAAGATACGCATAATGGAGCTTTTCGCTGCAATTTTTTTTTTTTAATTTTTTTTATATATATTATCTCCTTAGGAAACTGAATGATACATATTTACAGGAGTTTGAATTATAATATTCTGGAAAAAAAAACAAACAAAACCGAATCAAGCGAATCAGCAAATTGGTCCCGAAATAGATGTAGTTGAATAACTTAAAAATTTAATATAGTCCATTTTGAGTTTTCCGCAATTAATTACTGATCTTGCTGAAGCTTTTATGGATATATTTATTTCTATGGAATTAGTAAATATCTTATAATTATGAGACGACTTTATTTCGTATGAATATATACATTATATTTAGCACAAGAATAGTAATATCAGATTAAAAATAAAATTATACCGGTTTAAAGACCAAAAATTCCTACACAGCCTACGGCATATGCTAATTATAATTTATATATAAATAATATATATATATATATATATATATATATATATATATATATATATATATATATATATATATATATATATAGGGCTGAAAGATTAAAAAATAGAGATAGCCTACCTTGATTTCTATCCGCAATTAACACGCGAAGCTCGGAGTAAATGCTTCAACTAGTATTAAAAACAACACAAGAATGCATCTTAAACAGTCAGATATGAAGAGAAATTAAGAAAATCTGAAACTACTCGACTTGAATATGGCTAAAGAAGTGGCCGAAATGCCAAGTTTTGCACTAATATTTTTTTTTCTTTTTACTACTCATTTCGTAAAATCACCATACTTAGTTACCTCCCCTTAAACGTTTTCAGTGGTTAGATACTCCTGCAGCGTTCCCCACTCCACTTGTAAGAAATTTAAGTTTCGGATAACACAAGAATTTTGACTTTGACAATAATGAACACTAAATTATTTATTATGTGGTAAAAAATACCCGATGATGAGATTGATATGTCGAAAGTACTTGGAAATAAAATAAATATTGCAGACAGAACATGTCTAAATTATTCAACGATACATCTCTCCCTCCCTCCCTCTCTCTCTCTCTCTCTCTCTATATATATATATATATATATATATATATATATATATATATATATATATACAGACATATAGTTTGTGTGTGTGAGAGAGAGAGAAAAAGATCGAGCCTGTGTGTTTGTGAGTGTGTGTAGAAATAAATCAAGTGGATTTTTGATTATATGTTTTTATTAGAAACATCTAAAATAAATATTTGCTTTTTAAGATCTATTATACAACACAATTCAGAATGTGAATAATGCCATATATTTTCATGACTGACTTTAGTTTCAGAAATATAAATATTTGTATTGTTCGAAAGAATTTAAAATTTCAAAGGAGAAAAAAACTTGTTGGCAAATAACTGACAGATTGATAAAAATTATGTAAAGTATAACAAATTTCAAAAAAAAAAAAAAAACGAAATTGGACATATTGGCAACATATTAACAAGAAAAGAAACTGGCCTGAAGTACTTGAGAATAATTAGAACGTAAATATAAAGTACATTGACTAACAAGAGAATTTTGTTGAAACAGGTCTAGCAATTTTAAACATGTAAAAAAGAAATAGAATTCTACAGATACTGGCTAATAACATCATAGTAACCAAAGTACTATCTTTAATAAATATGTCAAATAGAAAAATGTAAGCTTGTTAAAAAAAACTAGGTAAAAATATTATCACAAAGTTAGTTTTATTTATTAGCATTTTGCTACATTGGTCTAGATGGTGCGTTCTTTCTAGAATTGGTCAATATCAGGTTTTAGAAAACAGGAGTGGAAAGGTCAACTAATCATTTAGGCTAGTAATATATGTCGTCAAAAGATAGCTCGTTTTAAAGTTGACGATGATGACAAAATCAATGGTAAGTTATTAGATATATAATCTTTGAGTGGTACAGTACAAAATCCAGTGAAATTTAAGCTGAATATTTATGACAGACAATACAAATGACACTCTGGAGAGCTGACGTTACCGAAATCAGCAAAAGTCTTTGGACAACACGAAATTAAAGGAATTACACAAATATTTTTTTTCTTTGTTTCCAATAATTTATTCCATTGTCTTAATAGGTTGTTTAACTCTTGAAAAAATGATGCTAGTTATTAATAAAGTTCTGTAAGAAAAGGGAAAATAATAATAATTATATTAAAATTAAATCATGTCAGGTTAAATTCAAAAGAATATAAAAGAGGGCAGTTTCAGTGCAATAATGAATGGTGAGTTGGATGTATTCAAATGCCCCGATTAAATCTTAAAAGTATCTGATAATAATTTATTCATTTACAGCGGATATTTTGTTTAAAGACTAATTTTCGTAAGCTTATAATTTTAGAGTTTAATTCAATTCTGGATGAAAAAATGATTTTTCCCTCCAAATTAATACACTTAAAAATATCATGAATCTATTTCCTTACACTCATGAATGCATAACTCTGAGGATTTGAAATGGCAGATTATCTTTGACTGCTAAATATAAATTTATGAATAAAATGATGGGTATGGGTCTAGCAGCTCCAATCTGTAGATACTAATTACTGTACAACGTGAACATTTAATCTTACCCATGAAACAATAGGTTTTGGGGGGGACGTCTTAAAATCTAGGTATAAAATGTGAAGCTTAACTCCTGAGCTTTATGGTAAGTTATCAGCCTGAGAGATGTATGTCTCAACAATTCGTTTAAAGATCACATTCAAGAACAGTTGAAAGAGTGGATGGTTAGCGATGAGAAATCATTCAGGCAAACGTAATAGACTATCGAAATCACAACACCCTCTCATGAGTTATTATAGATTGTGGTGTTTAATTGACTACATATCGCCACCGTTTTTTCATTAGAATTTGAGTTTTAGAAACAATATTCTTACTGAATTTACTTTAAAAAGATATCAATACAATACATTTTAAAATATGATTTTGGTGGGGAGTGAAATATAGGACAAAACCTACACTTTAACTTGAAAATGTGAGTCGACTTATACAGACAGTCGCCTTGTACGCCATCATATACTGTTCTTATGAAACAACAGAAACATTGATCATTGTGGCTCCAAGTTCACAAAATTATACAAATGATTAAAAACAAATGCAAGAGTAAAAAATGAATGTGTTTCAAAGGTCAAATATTTAAATTTGCTGAGAATACAATATCTCAAATCTGTCATCACTGCTTTCTATCTATCTGTCCCACTAACAATACTATAGTCGGCATCATCCCACATCGCAGAGAAAAATAAGACTAACAAACAGTTGCAATTTTTATTATGAATTGATCACGTAACTCCATTGCAAGTTTAGCAATCATATACATTACGATTTAAGCAGCCCACGTCAAATATCGTAACTTTTCACTTTTCTATTGTTCAAATATTGCTTCTTATATGATCCGTGACCCATCAGGTGGTGGACGATTATAGAACCCCAGAGATTCTTGTCTATTTTAGCTCACTGTTCGGCCGAGTATTTTCACTATCTCGTAAGACAGGTTATTCAATTCTTTCATCTGTTTCTATTGAATTTAATAATCCATGCGTGTCAAATTCTCCAAGTACTCTTTCTTCAGTACGTGCCCGAGAGATATTGTCCTTTTTCTGATACTACGTATAAGTTTCATTTTAGTTTACATTTTTCCAAAACATCTTCCTTACCCACAAGTTCAGTTCATGAGGTTCTCTGTTTCATTCAGTAGAACCACATTTCGGTAGCTTCAGGTAACTTCTTCATGTGTGCGGGGATGGTCTTCATTTTTACTGCTATATAAGAGAACCGATGTAATATAACATTTTAATAATATTTTCTTTTTTTCTTGTCGAATTTCCTTTTTCTTAATAATTTGATTAGCGTTTTGCAAGCATTATTTTCTTATTCACAGTCACTGCGAATTTCAGTGTCGCAGTTTTCGTATTTGCATAAAACATTTAAGAGATATTCGAATTGTTGTTCTTGCCTGATTTTCTTTTCTTCAATTCACATCTTAGTCTGTTCATTTAAATAGAAAATTACAATTTATGAAATGAGAATTTTAATTGCGGTTGTCCCAGGTGTACACTGACCCCGTGTGGAAGTGTATTCTAGGGTCCGATCTATGGGCAACCACCCACCAAAAAGAAAAAAACTCTATGAAAATATAAAAATGTATTTCTATAGAAAAAATGCCAACAATACAATTTTATATTAAAAAAATATCACCAATACATAGCTATAGTAGAATTACCAACAATAAATTAAAAAAATATTGTCAAGAATATATTTTATGTGTAGATGGAAGCACACTATTGCGTTAAAAATATATTTAGCTGAAGCAACACACACACACACACACACACACACACATATATATATATATATATATATATATATATATATATATATATATATATATATATATATATATATACTATAGTACAGGTAATCGATCCGTTCGTATATAATCAATGTGGATCCTAGTAATATTAATTATTAAAATTGATCCACAGAGAGCTCGATGTTTTATTTCAACAGAGAATATGCATTTTAATAAAAATATGTACCAAATTATTAATTCTAACTACAATTACATTTTAAGTTAATTCCATTGGGGGAAAAATAAATCTATCATAGAAACCACCTGTAATTGTAGCATTAAGGGAAACTGACCAGTAGATGCAAGTGCAAATCCACTAAGATAGTATACCAAGCAAGCATTACCCCTAAAGAAAATACGACAGATCATAATATTTATATCGGCATTTCTGCAGGAGTATCTAAAAAGAGAATCAATACACATGGGCACTCATTCAACAATCCAAAATTAAAACACCAAACAACCCTTTCAAAAAAAAAAAAAAAACTGTGAATTGAAGGAAAAGGGTCAGGATCCTCAGATAAATTGGAAAAATCTAGGTTTCGCGAACACCCTCAATAAGTTGTTGGTGTTGGTGCAATCTAGGTTAAGAAGGAAAAATCAGGATAATAAAATATAAAGATCAATGCTAACTATTAAATCAGCGGAGAGATTTAGTCACGAAATGTAGGCACACAAATAAATTCCAAATTACATAAGAATACAGGTCCATATATGTATGGGTGTATGTGTACGTACAATGGCATATATGTATGATCAGGTAGATGTATGCATATATGTATGTATGAAGATATGTATGCATATAACTGTGTTGGGCAGCATGAGTTATTCCATTGGGTGCTCTCGTATTACCCACAATGAATAAATATATAACTCACATAATTTCTATTAACCTTAGCGGACTTAAGCTTAAATCCAGCATTGTCTGGTAGTACAAAAACTATTTAACGTGAATCCCCACCCCAAGAAACACACCTTACGCTTCCACTAATCGTAAACACAAACCCACTTCCATTAACAAGGCGCCTACGAGAGACTGGCTTTAAAAAATAAATAACTGCTCAGAAAAGAGTACTTAAAAGCTGACGAAAGTCGTTGAGGAACTGTTTGACATTGTTCTGATGTTGAGGGGGGTTTGCAGCTAATATATATATATATATATATATATATATATATATATATATATATATATATATATATATATATATAAACTATATATATATTTAGATTTCGGCAGTAAACAACCCATAGAGTTTGATATATCACTAGACAAAATCAACCAAACATTCAACTTGAAAGTACATTGTCATGAAATTAATCGGCATATTACCCGACAATTTCTTAACGAAATAAATCTGTGTTCCAAAATATGACTTCAAAAATCTACAATATAAAACACACATATGATCACCCGTATTAATTGACAACACAGACATGCATCTGCACAAAAGTATCTTCTAACATATATTCAATTGTGAATGTAGAATACAATATACTATATTTGATTACTTCAAAGCTCACAAGAAATTTAAATTTCGCATTACATGACCCATAAGCTGTTGATAAGCCATTAAACAAACCAATCACTCATTTATTCTAGATCAGACGAAGCTATTTACAAACAATTTTACTTTCAGTAACTAAGTTCTTTCTGTAATTCAGTTACCAGAGCACAATTATTACTAGTTTTCTAATTGCTGCGGTGTTGGCAATGAGGGACTGTTCTTTAAAAATAAAGTGTATGAAACCTTTCTTTAAAATACTAAATATTATCGTATAATGTTTTAGAACTATAGGACTAAGATTTAAAGAAAGATATTAAAGAAATTATTTTAATGATTTACAAAAATAAATTTTTCAGTATAAATGTAACCTTTAGAAGTTTATTGTTGAAATGAAGTCGTCTATGATTTTCTGTCTAGAAGACACAAGGAACAAAGAAACACTATTCTATTTCACGAAAGTTTCTTTCTGAAGATACATTAAAATGAAATTAAACAAATATTAAAACAATGATTAATGTAACTCTTTAAGATAGTGGATGAATATCATTAAAAGTGAAGAGTTATATGTTAAATGTAGTGTAAAGTGTAAACAGATGTTTCTAAACGGGAAATATTCGACGTTTATCGAGCGAAAAGGCAGGCTTGGCTTAATGTCTGCTTAAATGTATAGCATTAAGCATTTAAATTTATAATATATCATATAGCATTTCTTTATGGAGTTAGATTTCACAGGTACGCTGCGGTCGCTTTTTGTAGAAACAATGAAGATCCCTTTCCATAATTTTTATTTTGCCTATTGTGGAAAGTTAATAATTTGATTATATTTATTCATTGAAAGACTTCATGTTTACATAAAAATAAAAGATTTATTAGTCAAGTGCAAAATCTTTATTATTTTAACAACTCTCTCCGGTCATTTTAACATCATATCTATGCTATTTCGTAGAAACTTCGTGCTTTTGTTGGAAGATAGCTGTGAGGAAGTTTTTAACTGACTGTACTGAGTCAATTCTTTGCATTACAATTGCTATATAGATATTGAAACAAGTGAAAATCCGAAGTAACCAAGTAAGAATAATACAGTAGGTCATGGAAACTTTCCCATTTCAGTTCTTTAAGATTCCTCAAAGACTGATTTGCAACATGCTTCCTTCCGTTGTTATGGTGGAAAATAGCATCTTCTAGGCTACCGAAATCCGTCGATTTTTTTGACTAAAAATTGTTGAGTTGGTCGCAATATATTTTGGCAGTTATTCTTTCGCCGGCGTGAAGAATCTCTCTGAACACCCAGCAAACTGGTATCAATGCATTCATTGAATGAAAGCCCGCTTTAGCCACGACTCCTGCACATTCACAAGCTTCTTTTCAGCTATGCTCTCATCGAAAACTATCATAAACGATACACTTTTCATCGCCTGTGCTCCATTTTGAACAAGAATGACACCTATTCGTGAAGTAACATCAACGAAACTTCCGCAGAAAAAGAATCAAGCTTGTTTTGTTTCGTCAGAGAATGTGGTACATTAGTGTCGAGTTTGGAAACGAACCCAAATCTCTTCAAATGGAAAAAATGTAGTTGATATCGATTTTCAAACTCTTAGCAATCGCTTCCGTCTAAATTTTTAGTTTATTCTCCAGGGTGATAGGGTGTTTATATCGACGTCGCAAGGTCGCCTAGAGCTTAAGTGACACTGATTACATCTGCCAAACCACGTTTTGACACTCGGACGTGCTGGAGCACGATACAAATAAACTTAATTAATGCTACTTTCGTGGAAGTTCAGAGGCTTACTCTCTTTTGAAATCCATAGAGCATAAAGTGGTGAATGTTCAACTTTTCATCTTCCATCTCTAAGTTATTTATTAGTGGACAAAACATCAACATTCAACAAAATCTGACACGTAACTCTTAAAGGCAGAATTTTCAATGTAGAAAACACCAGAAATAGGCACCAAATCAAACACAAGTGTCAAGTTACAGCCATTCTATGTTAATAAACATCCGCCATGATATTTTGTAATTGTATGACATATTTTTTTCTCACGTCTATTAATTTACGTCATAAGTAAATTTTCTTAGAAAATAAAACAAATAAGGGAAAACAGATTTCTTTTTTATTCAACCTCGTAGGTGCATCGGATAGCCATTTTTGTTAATACTGCTGTCGGAAGCGTCCAGATAATATTTTTGTTAGTTGGTACAGTGCTTGTATTATGAATATGTAGCGCTAATAGATAGTTTTCATTCAAATTTGAAGAATTTATCATTCAATTTTTTAAAGTATGAATAGAAAGTTTAATCATTACATGAATCAAGGGAAAATACTGGATGAGGAAGTATACTGGAAAGTTAGACGTTTGAGAAAAATCAGCGCATATCCTAGGCCATGCGGATCTCATAATGCCTAGCATGGAAATAAATACAAAATGAGAGTTGCTCATGAATTAAGAAAGAGAAACGATACAATGTCTTCAATCCTAACAGCAGCAATCTAGCAAAAGAGAAAAAACACATCAGCCACTTCAAACAAGCATTATAAACAGCAGCGACAAAAGAACTCATCAGAATGCAGCAAGTTTATGTTTAAGACCCCAAATTCTCTCCAGATAATCCTCCTACTTAGCATAGTGGATTAAAGTTTTGGTTGGTTATTTTGATGACATATTCCTTGTGAGTTCAGTCCTTGAACCGGGTACTATGTAATAGGAATCAGTGTGAGCGTTATTGATCAGTCATAAAAATAAAAACTAGACTAGAAATCTGTAGATATTCGACGGTGGAAAATTCTACACCTGTAGATTAATAACGTTTGGAATTAGCTGTAAGTTACCCGAATCGATAAACATATGATGAAAGCCTGGTGGGTGTAGGTCACCATGGCCGAAAAATAAGGAAGATAAGGATAACCGTCCGAAATTAAATAATGTAAAAAAACAAAAACGAAACCCCTCACAAATTTAGTTGGAAATTGATGCATTTATTTCTTTAAATCCTTTTTCAAATTATTGATATGACAAAACGGTTTACTAGGTTAACATTTTGAAACGTTATTTTTTTTTTCTGTACTGCCTCAAAAGCTAAATGTTTGAACTTTAACCTGGAATGACTGAATATATATTCGAAAGAACACACGATATCATGAGACAATCTTCCAGCTATTTACTAACAAATTAAAAATTCACTTGAAGACGTCAGTGAAATCAGATTTTTTTCTTTAAGCAGCATCAGAAAATAAATGGATGTTAGGAGAAAAACTGTTTAATATCTGAAACGCCGTCTGCCCAAGAAATATATTATTTTTTATTCTTCGCCCTGCGGTAATGAAAACAGTCATAAAATCCAAACAATCTCACTTGTATAATAGCATTGAGGAATTCAGATAAAAAACAAATATAGAAACAAATTTGGATACGGAAATGCAAGCCAAGACAATCGTTTATAGAAAAATAAAATCCTTCTCCATCTACGGACACATATATATATATATATTTTTATTTCTCTTTCCCTAGTATATACAGTGAATTAATAGGCTTATAACCTTTGTAAAATATGCAACCACTATTTCCAAGTTTATTACAAGACAGCTTATTTCTTTTTTAATTATCATCTAAAATAGAGGCTTAACTTCGTAAGCAACAGTAGAAACCGCTCATGTCTGAGAATATATTTGTTACATGAGTTGGATTTGTGGGCTTTACTAATATCAGACGCTGATGGTTTATTTAATGTAGAAATCTGATTCGAGTATAATTGATTCTCTAGCATCCGTCAGGGAGACAGCTATTTTGGAGAAGGGTTTACTATACCTGACGGCGAAGCACAAGGCGAATTGTGTACAGAAGATTCTGTATGTAAAATAATCGGGCAATAACTATGGTTAAATTTCGAACGTCAGTTTGAAATCGCCTATTTGTATTGTCTGTTGCCATATAATGTGCCTGATATTCCATAGCATTCAAACATCCAGATGTAGATCAAGTTTACTGCGGATTAACTTCGATGAAGAAGACTTTAATTTAGGTGGCCATTAGGGCTTCGAGAAGAAGCAGTTAATTTAGGTTGCCATTAGGGCAACCGGTACACACACACACACACACACGCACACACACCCACATATACAAACACACAGATATATATGTAGGCGCATGTGTATATGTGTATGTGTATGTATATATGTATATATATATGCATATATATGAATATGAATATATATGTATGTGGTATGTATAGGTGCAAGCGGAGTTTTTGGCTAGGTATTTTTGTATATATATATATGTGTATATGTATTTTGCATGTATGTATGTGTGTATGTATGTATATGTATATGTGCGTGTGTATGGATGTATATATATATATATATATATATATATATATATATATATAGTTTTGGATATGAAATTGTATGCAATCTATGTATGTATGTATGTAATGAGTTAATATTTGTAATATGTGTGAATATATGTATAACATAGTAATATAAATACATATGCATGTATGGATGTTTATGGGTATAGTTCTTTTTATATGCTTGTTTATGTATATAATTGTGTGTGTGTATGTAGGTGTATGTGTATGTATATGTGTATATATGTATATATATGTATATGTATGCATATGTATATATATGTGTGTGTATGTATGTGTATATATATATGTATGTGTATATATATATATATATATATATATATATATATATATATATATATATATATATATATATATATATATGTGTGTGTGTGTGTGTGTGTGTGTGTGTGTGTGTTTGTGTGTGTGTATAGAATGTATTCCAATGGAAGGATATAAGGTCATTTTAATGGTGTTTTAAAATTACTCTTATTAATATTTAATCTTACTTTCTCCTTTAATGTTCTATAATTAGAATTATGAGAGTGTATATTGATCATCTGGAGGTATTTTCATTTTAAACTGATAATTTTAACTTAAATTTAAATATACCACTCTTTAACTATCAATATTGATAATAAAATATTAACTTAATTTTTTTTTGATAATTAAACACTTCAGAAGTCACCTAACTATGAAATTAAACAAAAATCTAAATAAATTTCAAAACTAAAAATATATGTAATTATTTATAAATGTATGTGTATATAGTTTATGTATGAATATGTATAGGTACCTGTGTATATATCTACATGTGTTTCTATGTGTGTATTTGCGCATGTAAATAAACGTATGTATATATGGGATTTGCATGAATAAGTATGATATATATATATATATATATATATATATATGAAGAAAGCTAAATATTTAATATTACCCTCAAATATTATTCCATAATTAAACCTAAACATTAAGTAAGATTACCCATATAAAAATAATGAAAAATTGCATACATAAATTAGATTAAAAGTAAAACTAATAAAGATGTTACTGTAACTATTTTTACAATATCAAAAAAGTACGACTGGTCGAGTAAACAAACTATTATAATTTGAAATATTTTTTTAATATGTTCTCTATAAATGTGTTAATAAATATAGTATTCAACTTATATTAAATCCCTAAACTATTTGTTAAAAAAAAATAAAATATTTAAATTGATAGCAAACACAATTTTTTTAGACATCTAAATTTCTATCAAGCATTAAAATCTATTCTTTACATAAATTGCTAAAACCCAATTACAGTCTCTTTCTCTTTACTTTCCTCTGCCTCTCCCTCTTCTTTCTTTTTCCTTTTTCCTTTTTCTTTTCTCCCTACTCCCCTCCCATTTCTATATATCACTTCCGTTAAGTTAACCAACTAAATAGGTCAAGGTCTGGTCACTACGCCTCCCACAATATAAAGTATGCTTGAGAGATATATGAAATTAATCCCTCCCTATACTCTACCATGTCTCTTTAACTATCCCTTTTACATTCTCTGTTAAATTACAAAAACTTACACTACCCATCAAATTTAATTTCATTTTTCGTTTCATTTTTGGGAGTGCTATCTGATGATCCGGCGTCCTTTAAAAGGACTCTGGTGAAATAAATTATTATTATAATGGAACCTTAAAGTGGTCTGTTTTTCTTTTATATATATATATATATATATATATATATATATATATATATATATATGAAGAAGTATAGTCTTTAGGTGTGCTATATTTAAGGGATAAAGTGCTCAATATCAGAGATAGAGCGTGTGTAAATATAAAAGTGAACATAGAAGTCAACACTTATATATATATATATATATATATATATATATATATATATATATATATATATATATATGAACATTGAAGTCAACGCTCAGAGACGACAGGCTATTTCATGCCAGACCCAGTATCTTCTCGACTGTTCATTCAGACCTTCGGTAATTGTACCAACATTCATATTGGCTTCCAACTTCAAAGTCCATTTAAGTAACAAGAAGAGAACTGCAAATAAGTAGAAAAAAGAACGAACAGTAGAGAAAAAAATGGATAAAGTGGTCTCTACAGAAAGAGAGATTTTCATTGTAACTTGGAGCTAAAGAGATCTATTAGAAAAGATCAATACATAAGACGCTTGGCAAATGACAGATGCATTTTATATATGACATTACAAAAAGCAGTGAAAAATACCTGAAAAAGAAATCTTGCGGTTAAAGAATTTGGAAAATTTTGCCTTTACCGCTCCCCCCTCCCCGGTATATTAAACAGTTTGTTTTTGTTTTTTTCCAGTCAAAGTTAGGCTTGTCCAGTTGTCCTGAAAACGGTTATATAAAAGAGTGCTCAACACACAATGTAAAAAAAGGGAAACCCACCATCCAGAGCTATTAAATAACAAAGTCAAAGAATACAAGAATTCTTTTACATTGATATATCTATCTATCTATCTATATATATATATATATATATATATATATATATATATATATATATATATATATATATATATATACACTCTTAAGGTGCTTCCTGAAGCCATATTTTGGAGGATTGTAAGCATTTTCCGGAGATCAAAACGACATACTAACTCCTGTCCATCTTATCAATCCATATCTGGAGAGAAAAGTGGGGGATTCATAACTTTTCCAAGGTTATTTATGCATAATATAATAGAACAAAACCAATTGGAATTGGAACTTTGCCCTTTGATTTCTCAATTACAACCATTTTCAATTCCACAAGCTGCTCATCCAGGTTTACATCAGCTGATATTCCGTAGCATTCACTCAACTATGTACTGACCTGTCTCCATGATGTTTAACTTCGGTGATCGTACAAGTTCGGTGTCTTAACGTGTTATGACTGTAAGCCCTGTATTGTGTAGTAGTAGTAGTAGTATTAGTAGTAGTAGTAGAAGAAGAAGATGTGTGGAAGAGGAAGTAGTAGTAAGCTAATAATTTTCTAGATGATGTGGCCATGAATTGATTTTGGTGAGTCTTCAAGAAAAGACCCCCAATATATTGTCTCTATAATTAAATATAGTTAGTTGAAGCTTGATTTGAATAGTTTTATATGAATGGCTCTTATAATTTGTCGTCAGCGCCGACACTTATATTTATCTAAAAAAATGAAGTAATCTACTAGAATCTTTCTACTAGGTGCTGCCAATTTTCTTTTCTTTTTTTGAGTGTCCAGATAATTTCTTCCGCACATTTATCACAGGAGTGATTTTCAGCCTTCGTATCGCATGTCTAATATCGTTAACCGATTATATTCATTTAAAATATCATGTCTGTAATTTTCAATGAAATATTGCAGTATATTATATTATTAGGTTGGTGCAAAAATAATGACGTAATGATGACGTAATAATGTCGTTTTTTGACATTAAAAATACGTCAAAAAACGACATTATTACGTCATTGTTTTTGCACCAACCTAATATATTAATATATCATTAATATAATATAGAATAGAATAGAAGACACGGCACAATACAATTTTCTGCATGAACATCGTTCTATCCGTTACCGAAATCCATGAAGCCGCAATTGAGAGAGAAAGTGCATAGTCAAAAATGGCTGAAAATGTTGATTATTGAAGTAAAGATTCGATTTTATATTAATTGTTCTCTCGACATTTCCTTCCAATTATTGTAAACAACTACTATGGTCGCAGATTTACAGAAATGTCCCTTTCGAAAATATATTTTACTTCGCATTTTTTGAATTTTGATAAACTGATTTCGGAACAAAATGATGGAACAATGTCAATCGCTTCCTTATTATATTTGGAATTAAATCTAATAATATCAATAAAAACGATCAAAAACGACATAAACCATTCCTTTTTTCTCGTTTTCTTACGATGACTGTAAATTCGTTAGACTTCCATAATGGAAGCATTCAACAATATATCGAATGCCATAATATACTTATTATATTTATAATTGACTCATATTCTATTCTCATAAATATTTGTTATTTATGTGGACTTAATATTTCACGTCAGATCACAGGGATAAAACAATATGCTAACGAGTTAGGACTGAACTTATTTTCGTGACCATACTTTAAGAAGGTAGGTTGATAAACCTTACCGTAGGAAAGGTTGTGGTATAATGATATATATTTCACGTCGTCTTGCACAAGCGCAGATGGACCTCTCTACTGTGACAATGTTGTAGAAATGTATATGCACATAATTCTTCAGAAAGAAAAGAAAAAAGGAACATTTTGGCGCAATCTTCAGCCTTCCCAAGTTAAAAAGTCAACTGGAATGTACCTCTTTGCTTTCCGATACACTATCTAAACAGCATCCTTTTCAAAAAATCTTTCACATGCATGTACTGTTTATCCGAGAAAAAAAAAACATCACTTTCAGCAACAGATGTAGGAGGTGCACAAAGAAAGCGCATTTCTTTCAAAAGGTTAATTCGTAAGATAGATAGATAGATAGATAGATAGATAGATAGATAGATAGATTTAGGTTGTAGAAATAGACATATATGTTTATTGCAAAGTACACTGTTTAAGCAATAATCGGATTATATTTAACTCTTGTGTATGTTTGTTCGATACATATGCAACTGGGGATATCTGAAAAATGGAAGGAGGAAACATTTATTTTCCGTTTTTCTTGTGGGGATAATTTTTAAAACTATTTATAACACTTTTTTTGATTAATTAATTTTAATTATTCATTTATTGTAATCTCCTTGTTACTATTTTATCTGTTTAGTTGTTTTGTAAATCATCTCTTTGGAATTTTAAATAAAGTTTAGTATTTTCAGACATTAGTTTATTTACTGTGTGGCATTTGTGATGTGGCCGGAGTTAGCGTACTAGGAATTCTCATGGGCTCATAGATCGAGAGTTTATGCAAAAAGAATTGTCTATAGTTTGATGGTTCCGTTAAGAGCGAAAATGCGAAGCACTGTGCCCTGAAGTTTTCTATATTCGCATTGGTTTTATATACAAAATATTTAACACCTAAATAAACACAAAGCTCCTATAAAAATTAAACTTTGGGGCAATATATATATATATATATATATATATATATATATATATATATATATATATATATATATATATATATATATATACTTGGTGTGTTTGTGTGAACAGAGAGAAAGAGAGACGAATCTACCTCTATATATACAGTTTCTTCATTAATAAAATGTAATATGGGATTATAATGCGTATGTGCATATTAATAGTTTCCAAGCAAAGATTCATGTGTAAGTTTAGACTGGTTTTGGAGTACAATATTTTAGAAGCGTTAAAGGAAAATAATATCTTTTTGAGACGATTTGAAAGTTGACATATTTTCGGTGAGAATTTTGTTTGTAAAAAAATATTATCCTAAAACTATCAAATCTAGCATTGTAATCATTAACAGAGTATTCTGGAAGCGTAATGGAATAGCATAAGATGTCGTTCAAATGCTAAGTAAAGTATTAAGAAATATGAAAATGTCATTAGAAAAAGAAATGATCTCTGACTGGCTATGCAATATCACTCATCCTGTATTACACTGAATGTTAAACAATTGATGAAAAATAAACTTTAGTTAACAGATATGTGGTTCTCTAGAAAGATGTTAAAAATAACATGGAAGATTTAAAAAATGTAAACATATATTTGTACTTAGAATGAGACAGCTGAATTTTTGGGAGACATGACAAGGAAAACACATTTGAAAAATGCGACAGAGAATATTCAAGTCAAGAGGTTCAAAGGAAAAGATTAAGTAAACTTCCTGATTTAATAAATATGCTTACACTTGGATTCCTCCTCACAGCAATATGATTCGCTGGTGTCAGCCATAAGTACAGACTGATGTGAAGGTACAAGGACGACCCCTATTGCCTACGCCTATTGCCTACCACTGTTACGAGGACCAGTCCATTTCGGTTACCTGCTAGATTGTCCTACCCGGTTACAGTAGACAGTAACCACTTTGCTACTTCGAACAAATATATCCCTTTCCAGGACATATCACTTTCTAAGAAGCTTGTATTGATGGATGACCTAATGGGAACCGGAAGTGAGATCAAGTAGATAGAGATTACCTATAATTACATCGGTTGTAGCATCTGTTATAGTCCCAACTAGTTATTTATTCTGTCTCCCGACTAAGACGAGTTGTGCCACAAGATCTTTTTTTTCTTTTCCCTCGATCCATGAGAGGGCCCGGCCTCGGGCAGCTGTTTCCCACGGCTTAACATCTCTCAGCATAATTTTCCTCAGTTGCAACTCTGTCCTTTGACAGACTAGCATCTGAGAGCACTCTGCCCAAAGACAGAGACGCAAATGAGAGGTCGTAAGTAATGTGTTAGAAACTCCTCGAGAGGAATTTACACACTTAATCGTCCCAACTATAGGCAATTTTTGAACACCAAACGATAAATGTATGAAAGTATAAAATACATTTTTATATTAAAAAAACAATATTACTAACAATAACTTTTAGAGGAAAATGCCCTACCATTGTTTTCTTTGTATTTAAAGGCATACAACTGAGTTCAAAATATATTTAGTTGAAGCGATAAAATAATCTTCAAAATATTTAGATTTCGCCATTAAATAACCAAGACAGGTAGATATACCGCTAGAAAAAAATCAACCAACGGAGCAACCTACAACTACAGAAAGTTGTGGAGAACCATGTTCGCTAATATTTTGAAAGAAAACTCGCCATAAATCAGTTCTCCAGCAGGTAAGAATTTTTAATTTTTTTTTAGTGATAAGATTTAAATAAGTATTCTCCAAACATTTAGAAACAATATATTGTTATATGATGTTCTCTATCATAGGCTTGTCATTAAGGAGATTCACGCTTGAAGATTAAGCCATGGTCTAGTAAGAAAATTCCGACTACACATCGGTTGAAAGTTTCAGACACCCAGTCTTCCCAGCGACCAAGTGATCCTTCCTGCATGAACAGTCTGTAAACTCATAAACGAAGATGTTAATTATTGCTTAAACACGACAAATCAAGCAGGAAGACAAGTAATCAGTCAAGTGGCATGTTTATTACCGGAACTAAATGGCTTAGTATCTATCCTGTAACGTTACGGACATTGTGATCATAACATTTAAAATATGAAAAAGTCGCATTAACTGGTATCGCGAATTATTTAGTAAATATGATTCTACTATTTGCTATGGTACGTCTGTAAACACACACGCACTTATGTTATGGCAAATACAACAGTGTTTTGGCGGCTGTTTTTAACCAGAAATATTATATAAAATACCTGAGTAAGCTTATATGTGATGCTGACCAAGGATTACTGACAATTCGTAACTAATGAAAGGACTTGAGAAAAAAATAAATGAAGTTCTACTGATCGATGACCATAATATCTTGGACGATTCATAAAAGCAACAAGGAAGTTTTAAGTAAAAAGAAATGAAAAAAGGATGAAAAATTAACAGATGGAATAGTTTGACAGGTAATGAGGAAGCATAGACTGACGTACACTATTTACATTATTCAGACTATTGTCCTCATCATTGTCGCCATATTTATTACAAATTATCGGCTGTTGTACGCTCCGGCCTTCTACAAGTTGTTGGAATGTCGAACTGAAATTCAGAGAGAAATTAACAGGAGATAACTGATAACTGACATCCATTAAACATGGCATGTGGAACTAGAACAGTCTACCCCAGTGAGCGAAATAAAGGGTTCAGTTCAACATTCCAACCACCTGAAGAAGGACGGAGCGTACAACGGCCGAAATGTTGTAATAAATATGGCGAAAAAGATGAGGACAATAGTCCGAATAATGTAAATAATTTAAATAATACCTCATCTCAGAAATATAGACAGAGTGCCTGAGGTATTTGGCACTCAAGAAATATAAG
The DNA here is from genome assembly GCA_963932145.1 of Acanthosepion lycidas. Classification (NCBI taxonomy): domain Eukaryota; kingdom Metazoa; phylum Mollusca; class Cephalopoda; order Sepiida; family Sepiidae; genus Acanthosepion; species Acanthosepion lycidas. Next base: position 126,250,342 of record OZ010571.1, read on the forward strand.
ACACTCAATAAGATCTAAGGAATAAAACGAGTATTCTAGCTAACGAACTTTTGAGAATTTTATCATAATCTGAGTGACGATGAAATTTGCAATTTTGAAAGCAAATACATTTTACTGTTTACATTTATATTCTCCTAAAATAAATAAGTCTTTATCTTCATGTGTCATGTCTGTTTTAATAGAACCTTAATTAGTATTTTAATGTACAGTAACCAAGAAAGTTAAAATTGTATTGTTTTCTTTGTGACGTGGAAGGATGTGGTGTTATAAAAAACCAAACCACTCATACCCTCCAATTACTCGATAATATAAGCGTATATTTCTCTTTCTGATCTACTGTACTTTGTAATTAAGCATATTTACCTAATAATAGTCTGATAAGCCATAAATGTACCTTGTAAACAAAACTATTTCTGTTATGTTTTTTTTCTTTATAAGTTAAATTCAAAGATACTTTTTTAAATATGAATATATAAATTTATTCAACTTTATATTTGCCATTTCATTTCACTGCATTTTGCTTCCTTTGTGGAAACGTGACTATTTTGAATTTAGCATCTTACTGGCAGATGAACTGCTTTAACTGATTTAAAGTTTTCCAGATAATAACATAGTATATTTTATGTATTGAAATAAGTGATAATCCAACAGGGCAAAGTCAGGTGAATACGATACGAATAATAGGTTATCCCCGCCAAAGTCTGTCAATTTTCGGTCTGTCTGCAAAGAGACCCAATGTTCGGCGTTGTCCTGATGGAAGAGGTCTCGTTTCGGCTAGTCAATTACGGAGGATTTTAATCAATGTCTTCTTTTAATTGGTTCGATTATTGATAGTAATTTACTAAATTCAAGTTTTGATTTTCAGGAATAGATAATAATACTCACCCACTTCAATTCAAACCAGAGCCACAACAGTATGTTGTTCGGATGTCACTCGGTATTCTGAGTATATAATGGATGCTCATTTTATTTATCACGTGATAAACCGTTTTCGCTCCAAATTTTGGAAGCTACCAATAGTCTGTGATGTCTCTTTTCAAAAAGGTCTCAATTATGTTACGTTTGAGTAAGGAATCACAAACTGATATTTTGTCCATTATATTTTATTCTATTAAACCGTGAAAGAAAAACATATGATTTAGAAATCTCATATGATCCGTGGAGTATCTCTGCGATAACCAGTGTTGTGTGAACGTAGATCATTTTAAAGTGGCGTTTAAATTTGGTTGTGTTCACGATTCATGCTACACTGAAACATGGGTTCTTATAGGATCAGTGAAGTTAAAGAATGTCGATCCTGATCAGTACCTAGACGGATGACAGCTTCAAAATAGCAGGTACTGTAAGCTTGTATGTTGCCATATAGGACACAAATGAATGGAATCCTCCGTTTATGTAAATAAGCGGAGTTGAGGAGAGTTAGGATTAGGTTAATTACTAAGTTTACCTTCGTGTATTAATCCTTCTATTTCATTACTTACCTCTTCCTTATATATATTTCCCTATGTAATCTCGAAAACACGAGATACAACGGGTGTGCGAGTTTTCTAATGGATATTGGAATAGGAAACCTGAAATTTCTGTCGGGTTCGTTATATATAATTACGCGCAAATACAATTGGGAAAGATACCAATATACCTATTCTCACACCTACGGCTTAATTAATAGGATTGGCATCAATAAATCAATATTATCTACAAAAACGTCTTAAAGTCTAAAAAAAAAATATTTCTTGGCTTTAAATAACCGTGACAGGTTTGACAATGCATAAAATAAACCAATCAGTCGATTTGGTCGTCATCAATGAATGCATGGCTGAAAGAGCTTTCTATATTCAGGATCAAGCGAACCACTTAAAAATGGCTTAGCTGTGATATTATCTCTGAAAACTGCATCCATCATTTTTATTATTTGTACAGCAATTTGTTCGTTCTTTCCAGAAATATCATAATTTAAAACGACGAAAAGAATTCCAAACCACAATATTCAGCTATTAATACCCGGAAATCAGTACGTATTCTGTATCATTGTTGTCCTGGAAAGTTTTGTAACTAATTTGTAAATAATCGCATATCCCAGTTAAATAAATCCCTGAAAGTATAGCTATACTGAATCAAATCTGTATATGTTCAAATAAATTAGTTGAAGATTATTTTATGTTTGTTTATACCAAAGTGATAGGTTATGTCAATTTTAAAAAAAATTTTTAGCCTAATTTTATTTACTCTTCAACGACATGCCGCGAGTCATTATTTTTCATAAGCTTTTGTCTATGTTATCAAGCTATTTACAGTTTACTCATACTTAAGTTAGTCGTTATAAATTTTTTAACTTATTTCAACGTAACCAGATGTGCCCTGTCTAAAAACTGAATATAAACTTTAAACTTTCAATTCGCTCTTAAATATCACGCAATAAAACCAACAATCTTCTTAGATTTATAATGCATGATGAAAAATTCAAAATATCCTTTATAATTTTTACAAAAAATTAGTGATTCCAGAAATAATCTAAACAATATTGTTTATTTCTTTTTGAAATCTAGAGAAGAACGTGACCAAGAACTTGCAGTTGTGGCAAAGTATACAAAGGGAAAACTACAAAAATCTTAATCATAAGGTTGTCAGGAACTTCGAAAAATTGTAGTCAAGAAAAAAAAAATCAATGGAATGTTGTTGTCATCATTCCCATGAAATGAAATGAAAATACTGAATAAGGATAACACGGTATCGTTAGATGTCTGAAAGTGTCAGCGCATATACTAGGCTATGAGGACTTCTTCAGTAGGCCTAACGTAGAAATAAAGACGATATGGGGGGCGCTAATAAACACACACACACACACACACACAAAGGTTATCAACAGCAGCATCTGCAAACAGAGAAAATTTTAGTGCAGCTCAGCATGACAATGAGCAGAAGCAGAAGAACGCAGCATAATTTTAATGGTCCTGAATTTTTTCATTGTGCAATGTCTTTGTGGATAGTAATTGTCAGTTCAATCCCAGGACCAGACATTAGAAATCGGGACGGTAATTTCTGATCAGTAATAAATAAAGCGAGATACCCCACTAGAAATGTGTAGTTTACCCTTGGAAAGTAAATAATGGGTTCAGTTTGAAATTCAGTGTAGGTTACACGAATCGACTTTCCGCTGATGAAGTTCGGAAAACACAACGGCCAAAACGTTGTAATAACGGCAATGATGAGGACAATAATTCGAATATAAATAATGTTCTCTATAAATTATTATTTATATATGTACAGAAGATTGCATCTCAACATGATTAATGCCATAACAATATCAAATTATTACATTGGTCACACATATTTGACAGTCTCTCTGAGGTAGTCTTAACATTTGTCGAAACATTTTGTTCATAGGGAAATCATCACATTACAAACACCCAAACTATCAACATAAGAAATATATTAAGAGATACAAAATATTGTACACGTTCACTGCAAAGAAAGGCACTAAGATCTAGAAGTTCTTTACATACAAATGTAGTAATACACATTAGATAAAATATGGTTAAATCTAGTCTTAAATTCTGTATAATATATTTAATTCCCATACAAAATATCAAGAATATATATACTATTTATATACTTTTTTTTCTCTACGCTGACTTCGGCTTGAACCATTAAATACTGTGTCACTTTAGACTGATTCAAATTCAGTTCCGTAAAAATACTTAGATATGGCCAAAGGAATCTTGCCTGCTTTACTGACAAATTAACATATTTGATAATGACCGAGATGGAAAAAAGGAATAAACATAATTTATCCACAACTGCGATTCTGAAATATAACATAATTTCGAAAACAGAAAAAAAATTATCTTACAGTGTAAAAAGACAGAGCATTATTATATTAACTAAATACGTCCGTCACACACACACACACACACACACACACACACACACACACACACACACACACACACACAGATATATATATATATATATATATATATATATATATATATATATATATATATATATACTCAAATACACAATGTGTGTGTATATGTTTATTGAAATTAACTCTAGAATTTTTGAACTTGAAAACATAATAATGCAAGATATTACTTATGGTGATAAGCTAGTAAGCTCCGAGATTTCACAAACGATACAATCGCGAAAGAGAAGAAAGTAACAAAAATCTATTAATAATTCATATAAACTGAACGCTCTTTCTTCCAGACAGAAGAATGTCTGATAACTTTGAGACATCTGTTCTTACTTTAAATGTGTGATAAATCAGTTCAAAAGTACCTAAGATTTATCAATATACAGCTTTTTGTTTGAAAGGTCAAAATATAGTATAAGTCATGATCATGTATCAGGTTTAGTTTTTGTTTTACACTGCATTTCAAATTATCGTCTTATTATGGTTTCTTAAATGTAAAAATTTCGATTTTTATTTTCCGCCATCTCAACTAGAGTAAATAATTAATAACTAAATATCTAAAGACTATGTCCTTTGGGTCCAAAGAAAATGTTAGTCATTAATTTATTTACAAACTCTCAGATGTACTTGGAAAAACGACTTCAGTTTCGCCTTGTCTGGGACACAATGATTGTCAGCTGTAAACGCTACCAACATGTTCACTGCTGAGTCTGTGTCAGGAAGTCCAAGCAGAATTTAAAGAATTTTGATGCACTCTTACCCAAAAGCATAATAGACGACCAGGAACGTTTACAATTTTATTAGGTTGTATCGTCGAAAACTCACGCATGGTTGGTTTTGGTAGAATTAATTATCAGTTTAATTAATTAAATTGGATATGCCAGATTTCTATACCAGCTGAGCCCTCTCTGCCAATAGACCCAAAACATGATCGCCTGCATCAACCTCCAGAATTGATATATACACATTCGATACGACTGGGTCCGTTGTGGTTCCTGTAAATAGGTCTTGGCTATCTTCCATTGTTATTTCCCTAAGGACTACAGTGTGCATGAGACGAGAGCACTCATACATAAATATATATTTCTTTTATATTCACAACTAGTTTCTCTATTAATATCGGCGAATAAATATGTGGCTTTAGATGTTTATTCTGATCGTAGATCTTTCTTCTCGCGGGGGATGAGAGAGAACGTTTGTAGTTTTTCTCTCTCCGGTTTTACACGTATAAATCTTACTGAAATAGATTTGTCACACGTGTGCACATCTATACGATCCAACCACCTGTTTACATAGTGGCATCAGTGAATGATATTACTGTTACATTATTTTAATTATGGGATGTAGTTACCGTTTATACGAGTTTTCTATTTTCTTGATATGTTTGCGTTTGACGACTCAGATCTACACAGACATGAAGAATGACCGATTGCGCTCTCATTTCACATGGTCTCTCTGCCTAAGTATTCACTCCAATAATTCGAGTGTACGACACTTTCCAATTAATATCGCTTTTGAAGGGGCCGTCTCGGAAGATATCATTTCCCAATTACTTTAAACACTCGATATTTGAAAATTTTATTGTCTCCTATGAGACAAAATGGTTGGATGCTCGTAAATATATTTCGGTGTACTGAGAACAGTTAACAATGTCTCTGGAGCATCAGGGAACCGATCAAGCATCAGCTTCAAGTGGATACTTTAAAGACAAGAACCGAAGAAATATTAGCTTAAAGATCTTCCTAGAGGAAACCTTGATGGGTCTTTTCTCAAGACTTGAGGTGACCAAGGTCAAAAGTAATATTCTAGCCATTATTTTCGGATGCCCTTGATTGAATGAGGATAAAGGTGCACATGAAATATGTATTGAAGAATACTTGATATAAATTGCACTTCTGCTTAACACCAATGTGTGGAATGTTATATGCTTCCCGATTATCTCTATGAGCATCAAATATGTCTTAGATCTCTCTCTGTGAGGCTTTCCTGATGATAATGAAAATGATTTTTGAGGTTAGTAATGACATAATGGAAAGGAATATTTTGTTCAAACCACATTTCTCGTAACTGTTTCATTACAAAAACTGTATCAATTATGCTTACATATAGTCAAATGGCACCCTCTACCTTTAAAAGATTGTACAGCGAGACAAAAATAGTCTGTTTCCAGGTTCTGAAGACGTTTTCACACACGAATTTACTTCTTTTGTTCTTACACAGATTAGTAAAAAAAAAGTCATGTAGAAGGTTTTTGACATATTTTTCTCCCTCCCAGCTAAAAAAAGAGAATGGGATGAAAGACCTTCTTCTGGTGATTAAGATTTAGAACCGAACCATTTATGTCATCCGCCTACGTAGACTATTCTATTTCCACCCGCCATGCCTATTCCTGATGTCCTAGTTAACTACCTTTAACTCAAATCTCCAAATTTTTGTTCACCACTGCAGTAGCCAAGTATTGAACTCACAATTCTTTGGGTCAAGTCAGTATGTTCACCCAAAGCCTTTATCCACAAAGTCATGTGTCCACAAAGGCCAATTGAATAAGAGCGTTGGTTGCTATTGTGAACTGGCATTTTCCCAAACAAATATATTTATCAGATAACTGAAACCACATCACTTGTTCAGTATCAACAAACTCAAAATCTATAGTTTATATCACATATAACTCACAGAAAAAAATAATTACATAATCAGGATGTTGTTGACCCTCCACATTACTTCAAATAAAATGTTATGAATGAAGACCTCGTCAATATTATGAAAGAATGAAAACAGCTATTGTAATTAAGAAAACTATTTTACTGATTTTTACTAATTATTTTAAGAGTAATATTTTATAAATATCAGGTGACAGGAGGAAGTGGTTGCCTGATGAATGGAAGCCAACTTTTTGTTATTAAAAGAATAATATTAGGTTGGTGCAAAAATAATGACGTAATAATGTCGTTTTTTGACGTTAAAAATACGTCAAAAAACGACATTATTACGTCATTATTTTTACGCCAACCTAATATTACCATTATTATTTTAAAGATATTTGGAGATATCAGTACCAGAACATGCAATGGGAGTAATTTTAAAAAAAAAAAGAGATTTAGTCCATTGAAGATAGAAAGCCTTGGTGGAATTATAGATAAATCAGTCAAGTCGGTAGAAAAAGAAGTGAAGCAAATAATAATAATAATAATAATAATAATAATAATAATAATAATAATAATAATAATAATAACTGTTATCTTTTGTGGATATGATCCTATCAATTATGCATAATTTAAATATTTCGTCAGAATAATTTGATAACTGTAAATAACATTTTAATCTGAATAATGTTTCTCATGATGCAAACTATATTATTAAATATATAGAATAAAACATGTTTCATATAGGTTTCGTCTGTATAAAAACTTTCTATATATTATCCTCAACGAAGTGTAATTTAATCACGTCATGGAATGTTTTGTGGTGACGAAGATCCATTGGAAGGGATTCCTATTTTGTCTAACTCCCCATATATCTCTTAAAATAAAATCTCCTTAATCATACTACATCATCGAAGATAAGGAATCGGTAAAGATCAAAGCAGAGAGGATAACTAATATGAATGAGAGAAAATAATTGATGATATGTTGCGGTGTTATGTAGTTTTTATATGATGAAATGACAAAATTTCAAGCAAATGATACAAGAAAAATATGAGCAATTTAAGCCCGTTTACACACCCCACATGCACAGACACATCGGGAAAAACAGACACACACACACACGCGTGTTCACACACGCATACGCGCGCTCACGCACACACACAGACACACACACACACACACACACACACATATATATATATATATATATATATATGTATATATATATATATATATATATATAGTATTTACATTATGCGGACCATTGTCCTCATCTTTGTCGCCATATTTGTCACAACGTTTCGGCCGTTGTATGCTCCGGCCTTCTTCAGGAGGAGGGGGAGGACAACAACACTCAGAAAACAGTCTGCCTGCCTTATGTGAAGGGGTTATCAGAGAAAAACCTTCAAGAGCTTGACAACACTACGCAGATATCTCCCTCGAGTGAGACCCCCCCCATACAAGAGAACATGACTAAAGACTGTGTGTACGCTATCCCGTGCAGCTGCGGAAAGGAATATAAAGGAGAGACAGGCCGCCCCCTCAAGGTAAGGCTTCAAGAACACCAGAATGCTGTAACGCGAGGGGAAGTAGAAAAATCAGGCGTGGCTGACCACATATGGAGAGAGAAGGGAGATCACCGCCCCCTGTGGGATCATGTTTAGATCATAGATAGGGAACACCATTGGAAATCCGTAAACTTAAGGAATCAGCACATATGCTAGGCCACAAAAATCTCCTGAGCCGACCAAGCATAGAAATAAATACAATATGGGAACCAGTAATAAGGAGAAAAGCAATGATAACAAAGTTGCAATATGAGCTCTGGTAAAAACATGGAATGATAACAGCAAAAATTGCAATATGAGCACTGGTAAAAATGGTTGCTGAAAACATTAGGTTTATAATACCCAGAAATTCATACCTCAAGGACACATGGCACAGTGGATAAAGGCGTTGGTTAGATCCAGTGACAAACCCAAAGAGTGTGAGTTCAATACCCGGTTAAGGCAGTGGAGAACTATCCGAGGGAAAATTAGCAGGAGATAACTGATAACTGACATCCATCAAACATGGCACGTGGAACTAGAACAGTCTACCCCAGGGATCGAAATTCCAACCACCTGAAGAAGGCCGGAGCGTACAACGGCCGAAACGTTGTGACAAATATGGCGACAAATTTGGCGACAACGACGAGGACAATGGTCCGCATAATGTAAATACTGTACATAATACCTCATCTCAGAAATATAGACAGATATATATATATATATATATATATATATATATATATATATATATATATATATATATATATATATATTAGGATAAATATCTAGAAAATAAAAAGATTACCTATCTAATACTTACACCACTCTGAATGAATTCTAGCTTAGTATTTGCGAAAATTTACCCATTTTGAACTCATTAAAATTTCCACATGGCGAGCTTTCTGATTATTACCCAATCCTGAAGAACCCGGTTGCTATTCAAAAAGAAAAAAAGTAGCTTAATATTGCTAAAAGTCCTCAAATCTGGGGTACTTTATCTTTATAGGACTCGGTAATTAGTTAGCGTCAAGTATACAATCTCCATCAATGGTTATTATCTTCATATGAGGCTTGCTTTTTATTTTGTTTGCAACAGAGCAACATATATAACTATACCAGTGGGTGTATCGCTGCTAGTAAGTCGAGTAAGCCAGAGGGAAAACATCTTAGTAAATGAGAATCGTTAACGCTCTGGGATGTAAGTTGTGGTTGTCTTGCTTCAAGGAAAGATTCATTCTCAGTTTCAATTTCCAGCCAGCAGCAATTAACACACGTTGGTAGAAAAGTAAAAACAATTCTAGGGTCACCTAGTTCCTAAAGCAAAATATTGCTACGAATATTGTATTTTCTAAAATAGCCGGTCTTGATACCGATAGATTTATGTCTTTGTAGCTTTATAAATCGCGAGGAATTCATCCCGCATCGACCGTACTGCAGTTAAACAAAGAACGTGCTATTTTGTGGCTTATGAACAAGAAAAATACCATGAAAAGTAATCGGTCTTGATACTGAAACATTTATTATGTCTTTGTGACTTTCTCAATCATGAGAAACTCATCCTGCATCGACCGAACTGCAGTTAAACAAGGAACGTGCTTTGTTGTGGCTTAAATACTATGAAAGATCGTTAACGATGTTATCAGGATATTACGAATATCCATGTAATCTAGACATAATGATGATAATAATGATGATAATCATGATGATAATCATGAGGAAGATATTGGCTGCACCACGAGGCGCCTAACCGATGTCATTTTCGAAACCCGTACACCTTATGAATCAAGTGAATATCGACCTCACCATTCATTCATTACCTTCAAATTAGCTGACTTACACATCAATGAAATAATTAAAGTTATCTATTAAATATTAATTAGTCTTCGCGCAGATAAAGATGAAACTCTCTAATCAGCCATAATAATTTCGAAACTACCTTACGAAGAAACTTCAGAACATGACAACAAATCGTGTTTTTTTTTTTGTTTTTTTTAATAATTTCACTCCAAGACAGGAAATAACCTAAGTTGCAAGTGTTATTGAATATGATAGAAACTAAGAAAGAAAGGTTTCGGGGAAAGAGGACAATAAAAGAACAGTTTTCAAAGAAAGAGAAAATGACGATTGACTTTGCATTTAATTTTTTGCCGATCGTAGTTGATAAGAAAGGAAGACGTTGGAAGAGATTCCCACAAGCAAGAAGTGCGAGAAGAAAATATTAGCCTAATAATTACTGTTGCATTAGGCAATTCCAAGACTAAAATGATGAGACATAGTTGGCAATGTAGTACTGAGTCGAGGTATCAAAGAGTAGAACGCATCAAAACAACGAGAAAATATTTATCGAAAAAAGCGCGAAGAATGTTGGATACAGCGGGGTGGGGGGATTAAATTACTGAAGCCGAGATGCTAGTTCAAGACATAAATTTTTTCAGATTTTTCTTGGGGTTTGGTAAAGAATCTATAAATAGATCGCAGAAACACCAGACAACAAATATTCAGGGTAACAAAATAATATTATATCAGTAGCTTCAGAATTATTAGAAAATCAGTCTCTCTCTGTCTCTCTGTCTCTCTGTCTCTCTCTCTGTCTCTCTCTCTCTGAGCGAGTTAAAATTTTATTGGGAACCCTACCTTATTTTGACCTCGTTTAGTTAAAATGAGTTAATAAATATGGAATGGGGTCCACACCTGATTCTCAGTAACCATAGCAGGAGCATTGCCTTAAATCGCGTTCAGCAATAATGAATGTAGCTAATTGTTTAAGTTGTGGCTTGAATGAAAATTAAAATAAAAAAAATATCATGAAATTCCTATTGTTCCGTGCTCACTTATAGGTGACCCATTGTTTTCTCCTTGTGCATATGTAAGCTAACGTTACTAACTACTTAGGATAAATGACGCGGCTATCTCACGTATTGAAATAGCAAAGATTTCTTACAAAAAAATTGCTAGTGACTGACATTTGTTTTACTCGATATTCTAATCATCTCCCTTATGCACGACTAAGTTAATTTCAATCTGACACTATAATTTTAAAAGAAAATTCCTGGCAAAAACTTGAGTAATGAAGTCGCTGTCTAGAAGATACGTTTATAATTACTACTGTCATGTTATCTTTGCAAAATACCATTTAGAATTTCACAGAACTCTTATTATTTCACATGAAGAAGAATTATGCTCAGTTTAAAATATCAATCCGTGCTTTGGGAGTCTATTAGAAAGTGGTAAAGAACAAATTGTATCATTTAGAGATGAAAAAAGAAAATATCTAAAAAGGAATATAAGAGATGAAATGATATACTCTCAAGAAGGCAATTGAAGAGATATTTTTTTTAAAAAAATGACATCTCATTCAAAAGTGAGCAGATCATTGGCTCTCCATAGATTTTCTTTTTTCTTATTAGTGATATACACTGACTTCTGAAATATATTTTTCTTTATGTGTCGTGTTCTCTCAGGACGTAGGCGATCATGACTCTTCACAACTTCCTGTCCTTTGTCTGTTAATAAATTTTGACTTTTTGTTAGTTCTGTTCTGTCATCGATTTAATCAAGCTCACTAAGTATGGCATATATTGTTTTCATCCGCCTCGCTTTCCCTCAATCTGTGTCGTGAGTATCAGATTTTCCAAGCTCCCATTCCTCATCATATGTCCCAGAAACCTCATTTCTTCCTAATGTTAAACATTAGTTTAATTTTTGTTTCAATTTTCTTTAAAACTACGTCGTTATTCATGCGGTCAGTCTACGTTATCCTCGTCATCCTAATGTAGAAGTACATTCTTGTTGCTTTAATTCTCTTCTTCATCTTTGAAGAACACCCACAGCTTTACAGGAGGATAGATATCACATAGCTGTTTAGTATTCTTTTCATTGTTACTTTGATTTTTTTTTTTTTTTTTTTTTTAGTATTTCTTTTTTGTACTTTGCTTAGCTTTTGGAATGGTTCCTTGGCTATTCTGATATGCCTTCGAATTTCACTGTTACATTTGTTAAAACATTTCCTAGATATTGTACATTCAGGACCTGTTTTCTTTTGTCATGTCCGCTATGCAATTCCCACTCTGGGCATATATATATATATATATATTTGCTGACAAGTATTCATTATGCCATGCAGTTGCTGTTTAATCATTTTTCTCTTGCTTTCATTCGGTATCATTTGTCGGTGTATATCAGAGTGATTTCAAGTTGCATTCACTATTATTTAATTCTTATCACTTGACGTTTGACTTCACTACAAGCAAGACATGACCGCAAGAACACACGAGGTTACTTTGTGTGAAAGATGATTAGGAGACTTTAGTAAGAAGTGAGCATTTTCTTTTAGACTTCTGCCACCGTGTTTAGACAGCGCGCTTTTTTAATCCAGTGTTGGGGAGGAGTATTCCTGCCTTTCCCAGATGCATTGTTTTGTGAAAGACTGAGCCGGAAGTTGAACTCGAATCGCCGTTACCTAGTTTCTCGACTCTTAATCGCACCGCAACACACACATCGATAAAGCGGCACACGAGAACAAAACAGAAACGAAAATAGATTAAAAAAAAAATGAGAGCAAAATATATCGTGATTATTATATAAAAAAAACAACAACAACCAGACACGAACAAATGAATGGTGCTCTTAAACGATTCTTTTTAAATAACCTCCTCCAAATGCGTGCACTTTAGTGTGCCTGTGAGTGAAGTAGTGGGGAACAAAGTTTAAAGCAGTAAAAATGAAGGGAAGGTGACGACACGGACCAGAGGGTGAAAGGAGATAAAGTCAACTTTTCACAAACGTTGATTAGGTAGGCAAAACACGGATTGGCGACGTTGCTGTCGGCAAAATGCCACCACTGGGAACAGATTAATAAGCAAAACTGATTACTCCAGATAAATGGCCCCCGTTTCATATGATATGCCGATCTTAATGGCTCTGAGTTTTGCTTTGAGATTGCTGACTGCCGGCTATGATTGGAAAATCTATCATCACGTATACTGAAGTTGAATATATTTAATATTCTTTGTGTAAGAGCCTACATTGTTAACTCTTTTATTTCGACCAAGTTCCAATTTGCTCCATAGCAGGTGGACATACAGCATTTTTTTTTTTAAATTATTTTATTTCTTTAGCTTTTCATAGAGTTTAGAGTTTTTCCTCCGCTGGAGAGAAATTGTTAATTCAATATGAAGCCTTCTGCTTTAGGCATTCATTTTTATATAAGGCAGAGAATTTAATAAATCCCAACTTTTAAAAAGAAAGAAGTGCTATTCTGCATTTTTGAAAGAAAAATAGGAAAGCAGAACGGGCATGTCGACAGTTCATTGTTACTATGATATGGTATTTTAGTGGCTACACGAGTTTCAGTTGATATCCCTGTTTTTATGTTAAACTGTATAATATATATATATATATATATATATATATATATATATATATATATATATATATATATATATCGGTTTAGTGGGGGAAATCTTATTAAAGTAATAAGAGTTAGGAATCGGATCTATATTTCTTTTTTCTATCAGTGAAACTACGTCCATATTCGAAGCAGGCTCCTACAAATTAAAATCAAGGAAAACTATCAATATTTGATTCATTTGCTTATTTAAGGAATGCACAACGTGCTATTACCTTTGGGAAAGGTATGAATACTCTTCTTCTCCTAATCCAACTATGAGTAAATAGCAGGACAGACTGGGTTCCATAGCCTTGGTTGGTAAGTTGTCTACCGCAGAAAGAAATGATAACCTACTGCCGAGGAAAAATATCCGTCGTCAGTCAAGTATCGAAAGATACATGATCGCCTACGCACATAATTCGCTGACTGACGCAATGACCTAATTACCATCATTTCGACTATAGATGTTATTTCCTAGACTGAAACCCTGAATAGATGTTAGACCACTTTTACCATTATTATTATTATTATTATTATTATTATTATTATTATTATTATTATCATTATTATTATTATTATTATTATTATTATAATTATTATTATTATTATTATTATTATTATTCCTTCGATTTCTGGAGTATACTCATTTCATTTCGGGTCTCAATTGAAGTTTATAAATGGCATCATGATTTTTTGCATTTTGCATTTTTTGAAGCCTCCCCAACCAAAAAAAAAAAAAAAAATGATCATACGTGTTTTTACATAGATAAATTAATTCGTAAAATGTGAACTCCAACTGTGATTTCAATGTTCTGTATTTCTTTAGGGCATGGAATCTACCAGGAATCTATTCAGGCAATCTATCAGAATCTTTTTCAAATCAATCGGAGGGCTTCAACTACAATTAGAATTTTTCAGTATGTGTGCTTGGTAATATCTAGAAACAATTGAAGATGTTGCATCAAGTTGCACGGTATTGGCACCCACTGAATATAAAACCCGGTAGGACAGAGTGGACCAATATCTGCACTGGAAAATTTGCACATTCTACGGGAAGTAAACTGAAAGAAATTTGTATGAACACCATCTTGACCCGGTTACGGAGATAGGACCCGTTACAATTTTATGGAACTACACAATACATGCAGATAGAAAAATCACACTAACCGCCCAGACATTGATATTAGAGAGTGCAAACAAAAATATCGTTTTTTTCATCTTCGTCAGTGACAGAATCGGAATCTGTGCATTGTGGTATGCAGATTTTTTTTTTTTTTTTTTGAGACAGAGAAATATATCGGATCTCATTTATTTTAGTTTTTATCTAATCTTCTGTGATATTATTTATTTCCATTCTTGTCTCATTTTGTTGGGATTATATCTGAATGTACTTTGTCTTATATTTTTATCTTACCTATTTCTGTATTTTAGTGTCTTTTATTTAGCATGATGTACTTGCATGATATACTCTTCACCTTTCCATTCCCTCCGTTATATTTTTATTAATTGATTTGGAATTAAGTCACCAGGTCCAGTTCTGGAGTTAATCCGATTTTTGTGACTACGTGTCTCACTGTTGGTGCAAGATTTTGCTCCAGTTACAGAATTTTCGACTCCAGACTGGTTCCATTCTGAGAGACGTGGTCCTTGTTTATCCAGCTGACGACAGATCAATTAAGAGTTTTTTGTTTGTAAACAGTTAGATTTGTATTTTTGTGGGTTTTATATGTTAAGCATCAATGGGTATTTTGTTAAAGTTACCACCTCGAGGACAACTTTCGACCAAAACTAAAGAGCTTGCCTACCCATGAGACGCGACTATTCCCCGCCAGATATCACTCCAATATTTCCAAAAAACAAGGAGTTTTTTTATGCATTTATTATTATTATTATTATTATTATTATTATTATTATTATTATTATTTTATTTCCTTTGATTTCTGGTGTGTACACATTTCCTTTCTGGTCACGCCCAGAGACTTAAGGTTAGAAATGGCACAATGGCATTTTCCTCTGACCAATAAAAAAAAAAGTAAACACAAACATATTTTACATAGATAAAGCACGTTGGGCTGTACTCGTAAGAACAATTTTTTTGTATTTCTTTAAGGCATGAACTCCTAGAGATCTCGTCAATTAATCTACTGGAATATTTTCCAACCAATCTGAGGGCTACAACAGAGATTGTTGATGTTCCTATGTGACACAATTTTGAGATTTCGATTTCAAGGTCTTTGTATTTTGATAGCTTTTTGAAGATCTCCAAACATACATTGCAGTCTGCAGGGACTGCCATATCAATAAGGAGGCACTTTTTTTGGTCTCTAATAACAATGTGTAA
This sequence comes from Acanthosepion lycidas, assembly GCA_963932145.1. Taxonomy (NCBI): domain Eukaryota; kingdom Metazoa; phylum Mollusca; class Cephalopoda; order Sepiida; family Sepiidae; genus Acanthosepion; species Acanthosepion lycidas. Next base: position 126,266,183 of record OZ010571.1, read on the forward strand.
CCTGATACAAGATGATCAATTTTTCTGTATATTTATCGCAGAATCTGCATTTTGGGCTAACAAGATATTTTAGCATGTGTGCTTGATATTTTCTAGTTAACAAGAATTGGTCATGTGCGATAAAGATTAAACTTTCAATTTCAGCCCTACACTACGTAGCCATTGATGGATACGGGGTTTGTCTTCATCAGCTTGTTTGGTACGGGAAGAGTATTGGCCATGAAGCGATTTATCTTGCCATTGTTTCTGTATCTGGTCGCTTGCATTTGTCTTTGCTTTCTTTTTTAATTATTTTGCAGCTTCAGTCTGTGTATTGTGCTTTTCTCGTATTCTTGCACCTGTTTGAAACTCTATTTTGTACTTGTTATTACGGAATAAAGACGCTTACTACTTTCATGTTCTTTGTCACATATCATCATCCAGTCTTCTGTAGTTTCCAGGTATCTTTGAAAGACAATTGTTGCAGTTTTGTAGGACGGTTCTAGTTGAACTAATCCTCTGACTTTTTCGGATGTGGGCACATACAGGCGATCAACATTAGCTTTGGGATGATGCATGCAGTAGCAATTGCGAAAGGTTTCTTGTTTTGGCATTCATGTCAGCTATGGTCTAATTAAGTATGTTAAATTAAGTATGTTAAAGCTGTCTTGCACCGCAATACAGCTTTAACATATTTAATTAGACCATAGCTGAGTAGATGATCGAATACTTCCTTATTTAGTTTGTAACCATTACGTAAGGGGGATTAAGGAGAAACACAACAGATAGGGTAACATAAAGTCTCCTTAAAAAGATTCCACGTCGGATATTCAGACGGTTGGTGATGGCAGTGCCTCTGGTGGGTTTAGGTATAGTGTGGTGTTGCACATGCCCATGCTCTGCTTAAGGAAATTTACTATCACAGGGGAAACTTTGTACAATTCCAAAATCTTAAAGATCCAGGAGTGTGGCACACTATCAAAGGCTTTACGATAATCAATTCACGCTGCGTTAACATTTCTACGTCATCTCCTGCAATTTTCAGGATCATTTTGTTTATCAGTAGTTGATCCTTGCAGCCATATGAACATCAACTGCATCCGTTCTGTTCCAGTGGAAGAAAGTTTTGCTTCGAAAAATTAATAAGTAATGTTCTTCAGGATAGACGTGATCAACCTGCTGGGGGAGACATTTTATTGGCCTATATTTTTTCGGATCATTTGTTTCACTAGTTTTGGCATGAATATGTAATGCCTTCAATGATCCATTCCGGGAATTCGTTGGGAATATTTACAAGTTTACGAATTTTGCAAGGATTTTATGGATTGATGAGATACGATAGAGCCAGAAATGCGGCGCTTTGTCATTTCCTGGGGATTTCCATTTTTGGGATTTCGTTAGAGCTTGCTTAACATTATTTGTGGTTATATTTTCCCACTCTTGCAGAGTTGGATCCCGCTATCACGTTGGATCCATTCGGCATTTGGGTTATATTCCTTTAGGCTACTCAGGATATTTTCCCAAAATATCTGTACATTGTCAATAGATGGTGGATTTTCGACATGTATAGGTGTTTTTCCAATTTACTTATTATTATTATTATTATTATTATTATTATTATTATTATTATTATTATTATTATTATTCCTGTCATTGATATCATTATTAGTATTGTTATATAATAAATTATTTAGTTATATATAATGCGTGGAATCAATCGGTCACGAGAGAGCATTGATCTGTCCGCAAAAAATCTTATGTATCTGCTGCTGGTGGGGGCACAACTTCAGTTATAGCTGTACAGACCAACATGTGGTTGACAGTCTCGCAAGAGTTGCCAGAACGAAGGTGAACATAAAATCTGACTCTTTTAGGTACTCCGATTACGGATTTGTCCTTAGGATTTATTTCCGAGCCTTCAAATGATTGAGTAATGGCCGCAAGGCATCAGTTTCCTTCATTCACATAGACTACACTCCGGGGTTGACGAGTTACATCTACCTGAATATATATATATATATATATATATATATATATATATATATATATATATATATATATATATATATATATATATATGAATAAACATATACATATGTATTTCATACTGGATGTCGGAGAAAACAGTTTGTACCAATTATTATTATTTTTTTTTCCTTTGATTTCTGGCGTTTACACATTTCTTTCCGGGTTCTGCCCAGGGACCTAAGCTTGGAAATAGCATCATGTCACTTTCCACTGACAAAAAAAAAAAAAAAATACATAGATAAAGCCCTTCGTAAAGTGTGGGCTGTACTTGTGAGAATAATTTTTTGTATGTCTTTAACGCATGAATTTCCAGGAATCCATTCAGTTAGTCTACTGGAATCTATTCCAACCAATCCTAGGGCTCCAACTACAACAGGGTTGTTGATGTTCCCATGTGCCACATTTTTGAGATTTTTATTTCAAGGTTCTTGTATTTTGACAGCTTTTTGAATATCTTCAAAGACACATTGCAGTCTGCAGGGACTGCCATATCAATAAGGAGACATCATTTTGTGTGCGATCTCTAACAATGTGTGGGCGGTTAGCATTGATTGTTCTGTCTGTATGTATTGTGTAGTCCTATAAAATTGTAACAGGTCCTATCTCCGTAACCGGGTCTGGGTGGTGTTCCTACAAGTTTCCTTCCCGTAGAAGTTGCATATTTTCCAGTGCAGACCCACTCTGTCATGCCGGGTTTTATAGTCAGTGCGTGCCAATATCGTGCAACCTGATACAAGATGATCAATCGTTTCTGGATATTTATCAGAGAATCTGCATTTTGGGCTAACACAATATTTTAGTATATATTCTTGATAATTCCTAGTTAACAAGCATTGGTCCTGTGCAGCAAGGATAAAACCTTCAGTTTTCAACCCTGCACTACGTAGCCACTGATGGGTACGGTTATTGTCTACGTCAGCTTGTTTGGTACGGGTAGAGTATTGTCCATTATTATTATTATTATTATTATCATTATTATTATTATTATTATTATTATTATTATTGTTGTTGTTATTGTTGTCATTGTCGTTGTCGTTGTTGTTGTTGTTCTTTTGGTTTCTGACTCATACTCACTTCTTTTCGTGTCCCAATCAGAGAGCTAAGATCAGTCATGTCATCATAACATTTTTCACTGAGCAGTTTTGAAAAAATAAAATCACCCATATTTCATAGAGATAAAGTCTTTCGTAAGGTGTGGGCTGTACTTCTGAGTACAATATTTTCTATTTCCTTAAGGGATAGGCTACCAGGGACAACTTCAACGAGTTCATCCACTCCGAAGTTTTCAGCTGCCACTGAAAATGTCAATGTCCACATGCGCCACAGATTTAAGATTTCGATTTCGAGATTCAAGTATTTTGATAGTTCTTTGAAGATCTTCAAAGATACATTGCAGTGTCTAATTGTCTCTAATCATGATGTCAGGGCGGAATGCATTGCTTGCACTGACGTTGTGTATTGTAAATTACCATGAAATTGTTACACGTCTTAAGAACGTAACCGGGCCTGGGTGGTGTTCATAGAAATTATTTACAGTTTTTTTTTACGTAAGTGTTGCAGATTTTCCAAACTATATTTTGGCACAATAGGTCGTGCCGTATTTTCTATTCAGTGGGTGTAAATATCGTGCAAACTGATACAGGAAGGTGAATTGTTACTGGATATTTATCACAGAGTCTGTATTTTGGAATAATAAAAAATTATTATTATTATTATTATTATTATTATTATTATTATTATTATTATTATTATTATTATTATTAATAATAATAATAATAATAATAATAATAATAATTGTGTTCTATTGGTAGTTATTGCTGTTGCTGATGTTTTATTTTATTTAACTTGACATTATCACTATTATTAATATATCAAATGCTTGTTCTCAGATAATCCACGAAGGCATTGATATACTGACAATTTCGAAGAATATTTGAAACTCAATAGTTTTACACTTAAGATTATTTTCAGAGTAGGGAAAGAAAAGTAACCAATAAATGACCAATTTCTTCAAATGTTTTAGATAATTTTAAGGTTGGTAGACATATCATTTGAACAGTACAAGTAGGACATGGGACATTTCAGATGATAGAAAACGTAAAACGGAGCATGTCTACTGCACGCATGAATCTACTAAAAAGAAATAAAATTAGGAGTGTGTCTATATATATATATATATATATAATATATTATAATAATATTTTTTGTTTAAAAATATGATTCCTTCGCTACATAAGAGTTCTCATGTTTCAAAAACGTGAGCCGAAATCATCCAAATAATTAATAAAATTAAGTTGGATTGAGGTGTTTAGTCACGTTTCATCTTCAAGCGAAATTTTAGGAATCTAAAATTCCTAAAATTTCCTAAAATTCCTTAAAGTTTCCTAAAATTTCGCTTGAAGATGAAACGTGACTAAACACCTCAATCCAACTTAATTTTATTAATTATTTCGATGATTTCGGCTCACGTTTTTGAAACATGAGAACTCTTATGTAGCGAAGGAATCATATTTTTAAACAAAAAATATTATTATAATATAAGCTCTACTTCTGTATGGAGCACTGTTTTTTAAAAATAAAAACAAAAATACTAAGGAACCCCGGATTATGCACCCAATGTGTTCTTTTCTATTTTCTGCATACCTGCACAAGGATATATATATATATATATATATATATATATATATATATATATATATATATATATATATATATATATATATATATATATATATATATACGTACGTTTTGGAGAGCTACTTCAGTTTCACTGGTTTTTCAGATGTCACATGTGAGAAACACTGATTAATAGACCAAAAATAAAATAGTACAAAAGGTACAGGAAATGAGTGGCAGGAAGGGGGTTCATTTTTAAAATAGAAAAAAAATGAAAAAATAATAAAAATAAATAAATAAAGGAAAAAAAATGTAAAACAAATCAAGCTATTACCGGAGACGCTGCACTGAGTTTGATACAGTAAAGCTAACCAGGTTAAAGGGAGATAAGCGTGTATAAAACTAAAGCTTAATAAAAGAAAGAAAATAATAAAAAAAGAGTAATTTAATCTGGCTTCCAGTATTTAAAGAGAATCAATTTTCTCTGCCCAAAGGCGATCATGAGCTTCTCCCGATTATTAAGTAGGCTAACATTGTTAATAATGTTGAGAATATTTTTTTTAACAGACATAGTTTGCATCCCCCGCTATCTGCCGGAAAATCGTTTGGTTTGGGCTACGATTTCCCAATTTACATGAGGTGTGTAAACATCGATTTTGATACTCCAGTAAAACTTAGCTAGTGTTGTGGCATTTTTTTTTTTTAATTTTTTTTGCTAAGTGCAATTTTGTGATGATAGGAACGCTCACTATTAATATTATTCGGACTATTGTCCTCATCTTTGTTGCCATATTTATTACAACGTTTCAGCCGTTCTAAGCTTCAGCCTTCTTCAACTGGTTGTAATGTCGAACTAAACCCTTTATTTCGCTCACTTGGGTAGACTGTTTTAGTTCCACGTGCCATGTTTTTTAATGGATGTCAGTTATCAGTTATCTTCTGTTAATTCTCCTCTCGAAGTTCTCCACCGCCTTAACCAGGTATTGCACTCACTCTCTTTGGGTCCTGTCACCGAATCTAGACAACGCCTTTATCCACTGTGCCATGTGTCCTTGCGGAAATAGAGGGTTATGTTCGATATTCCAAACACATGAAGAATGCCGGAGTGTAGAACGGCCAAAACGTTGTAATAAATATGGCGACAAAGATGAGGATAATAGTCCGAATAATGTAAATAGTGTACATAATAACTAATCTTAGAATTATAGACAGATAGAAACGAAAATAAAATTTGATCTGGTCATTGTGCTTTACACTAGTCTTAAAGATAACTTCTTTATAAATGCTTTATCTTTCATGGAGCAGAATGGTAACTTTACGACAATTACATATGTGATCATCAGGGCTATCATTGCTGCTTAAATATTTGTTAATGGTTACACTAATATGTTGAGCTAAATATTGTTCAAGGTTTTTGGAGCAGCTGTAGCTACCCTTAACTTTGTTCTTGTTGAAGATTTATATGAATAAGAGATTATGACTAAAACGATTGTGTACTAACCTAAGATATTTCTACCATTGTTGGTCCTGACGTTACTATTGAAGCGCGGTTTGACTCAAATAATATTGCACTATCTCTTCTTATATTTCAGTTGGTATTTGCACTAGTGTTAGGGATATACTTTAGTTCAACATGGTGTTTACTTTTATTTAGTGCATCAACATATTTGGTTGTGTATTTGTTGAAGATTTCTTTAATGCTGGAGATATTGGAGAACCTATGTTGCACAGATTTGTGAAGGTTATTAAGTATACATGGTGGGTGGTCAGCTTCTTTACTAATATATGTATGATTATAAAGTTCCTTATTATGAGGCATATACACTCCTTTGGATTGTTATAACGTAGTATTTAGGAAGTTGATCACCTTGGCGTTGGTGACAATGGTTATATTAAGCCTGTGATCCTTAAAGAATGTGATGAGTTGTTTCGTAATTCGATCAGTTTTTGTGACTTGGAGTTATGTAGAAGGATCAATCCGTCGACCCTGTAATGTCCGGTGTTCTCACTATCGAAAATATATCTGAGCCTCCATAGTAGTTGTATGCCTACTAGCTCACATGCTTCTAAGGAGTCGAACGTGCCCATCGCTATAGAGAAGTTGGCATTGTCATTGTCATTTTTTGCTCCATAGAAAACCATCGTAAAGGATGGGTTTTTGGAATCGTATGAGTATACTGATATCCTCATCCGTGATGATACAATAAGTCTTTGCTATATTTTTAGCATCCATTAGTAGGTTTTCAGTGATCGACGGGTAAAAGTTGGGTATGTCAAATGGCATAAAAGTATACTCTCTTTTATTGTAAATATTAGCGAATCAATTTATAGTGTCTTTGCTATATTTCCACTGGTTGATTCCTATTGCATTCCTGTGTAATTGCAGAGCCATTCAAGTATGGCTTTGCTGATCTTGCCTATATTATATTTGTGGGGGGTAAGCAATCAGAACTGTGGGCTGTTGGAGAAACTCTTCTTATTTACCTTAACGTTAATAAAAGCATGTTCTTTGGGGAATTTGTTTACCCTGTCGTCGATCTTAAGTTTTCTGGCAATTGTTCGTGCCTCGCTCTTGATATCATTTTCCCCTTTATTTTGGGCCTTCTTGTATACTTTGATATCTTCCTTACAAAATGATTTGTGGTAGTCGGCCACATTATAGAAATATAGATTGACAGTTTTATCGGATTTGATGATTATTTTGTCGGTGTTACGTTGAACAAACTTCTGATCGCCTGGAGGCACAGATAATCATTTCTCTTAAAATACTGGAATCTAGATTAAATTCCACTTTTTCTATTATATTTTCTTTTATTTAGCTTTAGGTTTTATACCCGCTTATCTCCCTTTAACCATGCTAAGCGTGACTATATCAGACTCAGTGCAGTGTCTCCAGTAATAACTTAAAATTTTTATTCTTTCCTTTATTTATATTTTTTTTATTATTTTAATTTTTTTCTATTTTAAAAATGAACCCTACCCGCCTCTCAATTCCTGCACCTTTTGTACTATTCTATTTTTGGTCTATAAAGCAGTATTTCTCCCACGTGACATCTGTGGATGTTTATAAAAACATGGTATATACTTTGTGCCCGATGAGCTGGAAAAGCAGCGAAAGTTAAGGCGCACAGCAAAGCATAGGTATATATATATATATATATATATATATATATATATATATATATATATATATATATATATGTGTGTGTGTGTGTGTGTGAGTGAGTTTATGTGTGTGTGTCAGATTGTCTTTTGTTTTGTTGTATCGAATCAGAGTAAATGTTTTTAAAATTAAAATTCGGGTATTGTTTTGGCCTTAATTTTATCGGTGCTTGATTTTATCTAGTTTTTCCTTCTTTTATTTAAACTGGAGAAATTTAAAATACATAAAACGTTAATCTAGGGGAATAACTGACATTTTTAATATTGAATTATCTTTATGCCGTATAATTGGCTTACGTCTGTATTTGCAACCAACATATATATATATATATATATATATATATATATATATGTGTGTGTGTGTGTGTGCGTGGGTGTGTATGCACATATATATATATATATATGTATGCATGTATGTATGAATAACGAAATGTTTTAAGGTATGTTATATTTATTGATTAAATTGTTTAATATCAGGGATAGAGCGTATATAATATAAAACTGGATATTTAAGTTAACACCCAAAGGTGAGGGACTGTTTCATGCTTAACGCCAGGCCATGTGCGTTCTGTTTTTGCTCCACTATTTATAGATGTAGGTCAATAATGCATTGTGGGTACTCTATTGCATAAGTGTTATTTTGGAGGTATTTATCTGTTCCTAAAATATGAGTGTTAATTGTTTTCCTGTTGTGTTTTTTATTACTTCAATCATGTTATTGCTGCAACTGCAGATTATTTTTAGTCTGTTTTTGTTGAATATCTTGTGGTGTGGAAGATTTTGTGCATGACTGTAATAAGTTTTTTTCCTACGTTTGTTTTTACGTTATTGTTGTATGGTTAGCTGAAGTATATGATCATTCTCTTCCTGTTGGCTTTTTGTTCTGTGTGATATATATATTAGTGTTGTCAGGAATCGACAGTCTTTTAGGGCTCTTTCATAGTCCTTCTTAGCTTCGTTGCAGGGGGTTTCACTGGCAGAATTTTTGGAAAGTTGTGGTCAATTGATTGTAGTATATGTTTGATAACTGGCGGCAGGTAGTTGGAAGATCTTTGTATATAAAGTGCTTTATTTTTGCTTTCTCTCAGTGGTTTATAGGTGTTTTATCTTAGGTTGAAAGTAACATCTAGAAAATCTACTTCCTTTAGGTTGTTCTTTATGCTTGTGAGATCAAAGATGCCATCTTTCATTATCAATGCGTCTTCATGTCGAATGTTTGTGATTTTCGAGTGTGTTTAAGAATTATTTTTTTTATTTCGTTTGTGTTTATTTTTATTTGTACCTGAACTAAGGAGATTGCCTTATCCAGCACGGGTTCCGTTATCGAAGGAAAGAATTCAGTTATATATAGGTGTATTAATTAGCAATTATGTTTGAATTTTAGTCTGCAGAACAAATCTATAGTGAATTTTCTGGGTTTTTTTTCCACTGATTTGCTCGTAACTTCTTCCTTAGCTCTGAAATAATTATTTCTAGGAATGTTTTATTTATTTCAAAAAGTTCACTATTCGTGCAGTATATGAGTCTGAATGCTGGGCTTGAGCTGAAATTATGCTTGTGGTCATTTAGTGTGAAATTACTTGTGCATCTAGATCTAATTTTTAGGCGATTGTTTTAGGTTTAATAATGTTATCGCGTCCAGTAGTTTTGTGCTTTTTTTTATGATTTATTATGACGTCATAGAGTAATTTGTTTTCTTGGCGGGGTGTGGGGGTCTTAGTTAAATATTTATTTCTAGTTTCGTCCGCTGAGATAATTATGTTGAATCTTTTAGTTATATCTTCTTTTAATTTATTTATTTTTTTTTTGTAAAGTTACCAATAGTTTATGGAACTTTATATTTCTTAGTAATTTAGTCAAGAATTTCTCGATGTCGTCTAATTCTTTGTATTTCCAAGTATTTTTATTAAAGACGTATTTTTCTTGAGTGTTGTATTTGTATTAAGTTGTTTGTTCAAAAAAGAAATACCCTTGCCATTTCTTTCTTTCCATGATGCTTTCTATTCGTGATATTAATTTTAGTTTGTATTAGGTTGGTGCAAAAATAATATCGTTTTTGACGTATTTTTTAACGTCAAAAAACGATATAATTTTTGCACCAACCTAATATGTTGATGTTTATGGAGTGGGTATGTTTATATAATTATGCGCGCGCACACACACACACACACACACACACACACACATACACATACACACACACACACATATATATATATATATATATATATATATATATATATATATATATATATATATATATGTATATATACATATATATTTCGTTTCAAACTTTGGAAGTAAAGTCTGATGATCCGCAATACTTTAAAAGGACTGTGGTGAAATAATTTATTACATGGAACATTAAAGTGGTCTTTTTTTATGTAATATATATATATATATATATATATGCGTGTGTGTGTGTGTGTTTTGTAATCAAAAGGGAGACTGTTTCGCTGTGCCATTGCTCATCAGTGTGCCTAGATGTCCCGTTGCCACTAGCTAGGATTGAAGCCCGGCTGAATTCACGGCAGTCGGAGAATCCTAAGCTGTTGCCGCACGGCAGGGATAATGCTGAACTAACCGTAATTATTTTTAGATAAACACGCCAGTGTCTGAGAGAACACGATTCGTTTTATCAAAGAGTATTGTATTAGTAGCAGTAGTAGTCACTGTTTACAAACTCACACTTTTTCCCGGGAGAACTCAATCGAAATGATTTTTCAGGAGCATATATATATTGTCATCCGCAGACAGCTTTACTGTATCACATCAGTATAGTTAGACGTCAGGTTGCGTCTAGCTAGGATCGGAACCCGGATAAATTGACGTCTGTATGAAAACAACAACTACTGACTTGATAACATTCATGGAAAACAGAAAGGACTGGACGATACAATTAGTCAAACAACACGAAAACAGACAGAAAAATATTCAATCATGAATGAAGTTTCTTAATACAAACCAGATATACATTTACTAGATTATAGGGAAAAGCAAAACAGAAACCAAGAACCAACTTTCGCAACAATTTAATTATGAAAATGAAAACGAATATAAATCTCTTGAACAGCTGGAATAACGCTGACAACACTTTGCATGTCGAATGTCAAGAACGTGCTAATAAAGTTGATGTTGATAAAGTTAACAATCATAGATGCTTAGGAGCATCTAGGATAATGGCTAAAAAGGAAAACTTTATTATTGCAGCGCAAGACCAGAGTCTTTGACTAGAAACTTTCAGGCAAATATCATGCATACTAGTGTGGATAAAAAATGCAGGTACTTTGACAAATGTCAGGAAACCATAGACCATTTAATATCATGATTTTCTGTATTTACACCAGATGAATATAAAAAACGTCAGGATATATTGGGGCAATACTTACAATAGAGAATGTGCAAATACTTTGGAAAAAATGTCACTAAACACTGGTATGTAAAACACGCATCATCGATTACAGAAAATTGAAATACAAAAAATGTGGAAATTGAAAAAAGGAATAGTACCTCTCACAGCAGGTGCGCTTGGAATGATAAAAAGAAATAGAACAACACAAAATCCCTGGAAATCCCAGTTAAAGAGAAATGCAAAAAAAAAAAAACATTCTTGGAAAGTACACCACACTCACGAAGAATGAATTTGTCCATGTAACGCTAGTGATGTTGTGAGACTTAGTAAAAGAAATCATGAAATATAGCCATAACAACTCAACACTGCTTGCCTTAGGTTTTCCTGTAGACTTGATAGACAGCATAGCAAAAATCGAAATATAAAGATGATAATATAATAATAATAATAACATATACAGATTTTGAATTAATTAAATCATCAACTTATTGTCCGATATCTCCTAATTCATTGAACAGCATACACGACAAGGCGTATGGAAAGTATCTAATGATTTTGAACATTACAACACATGTCGAATATTTTATTTCCTCGCCATGAATGCATCTACTATTTGAAAAATATATATATATATATATATATATATATATATATATATATATATATATATATATATATATATATGAAGAAAATATACGGAAAAAAACAAACAAAAATCCTTATATGCAATTATGCTGTATTAATGTCAATATGTCAACGTCGGACATATTAACATTAAAACAGCATAATTGCACATAAGGATTTTTGTTTGTTTTTTTCCCTATATTTTCTTCGTACTGTCGGAACTATATCCATATATTTGCTTACATAAAGAAAGGTGGGGAAGGGAGTGACAGAGAGACTGTTCGGCGCCCAAACGCATACGCACGTCAGGAAAGGATTAAACATTTGTAGATTTTTAAAAAATGAGGAAACTTCAAGGATGTTGTGTATCACCGAAAAGCGACAAAATTGGTTGCTCTTAGAAAAGAAATTGTAAATGCATGTCTAGCAATCCCACTGGACACGAGATTTGCTATATTAAGAAATGTCTGAAATATAAAGTCCATTTTGAACATCGATTGCGAATGTACAGTCCAAAGGTGACATGTATTATTCTCTTGATATTTGAATAAATTAGGTATTAAAATATCTGTATTAGCCTTTCCTTCCCTGAAGTGTCTATATATATATATATATATATATATATATATATATATATATATATATATATATATATATATATATATATATATATATATATATATATATATATATATATATATATATATATATATATATATATATATATATATATATATATATATATATATATATATATATATATATATATATATATAAAAGTTTCGGTGGAGTAAATGGATTAAGGAATCGGAGAGCCGAGTTCGAATTCCAGTTGAATCCATTACATTCACTTACGTGCTAAAACCTTTGGGGAATTTGTGAATCCTTTTTTTCTCCCTCCAGCTATGTGTAAATAGTGGGATCCTTTTATGGCAACTGGTCTAGGAGAAGGACAACTCGTTTGGGGACACTGGGGCACGCAGTGCACCAAGTCTCTGTCTTCGGCCCTGCAAAACGTGTGGTTGGTTCTGCACAATACCTTCACCACTATAATCAAATCACATGTGCTGGTGTCATGCTGTCAGTTTCCTAGGAACTGATTTGCTTGACCCTCAGACGTCGAATTCGATGGGAGTGTCGAGAATACATATATATATGTGTGTGTGTGTGGATAGAGCAAAGGAAGAGTGAACAAACTCGATATGCCATGTCAACACCGTGTGCTGTCCGGACCAAGAATCTTGGTTTTCTTCACTTCCCCACCGCCAAAACGGAGTTTAACCATGTCTCTTTTAGGAATATTTTCACGGCAATTCCGCTGATCAGCTTTCTTCGTTGGTAAATCGAACTAACGAATTTCAGCACACTACTATATTTGTAGTTAAGTTTACTAATTTAGTGTTCAAATTTTAACAGTAAGTTTTATGCTAATAATTTATACTGCCACACCTATCACCTCTTGAATACTTTTCCGGCCTCGTACTTACCATTCAACTACGTTCTTCAAATGACTATATTCATTGTCACTTAGGCTACCTTGAAATATGGCCTTTTATTGTATTCGCTCTTTCTTTCACTCGCAGTAACCACTTGTATATTATATTCTTTTAATGCCTAACATACGTCTAAAAAAAGTATCTTTCTTCCCAGGTTTTCTGATAGGATGTTTATCCATCTTGACATCATTTACATTAAGAATCGCTGAAAAATAATTGCGTTATTCAGTTAAAAACGGAACACGCTAAAATCTTTTTTTCTATCAGCCCTACTGTCTTCCAAACCCGGCAGTGCTGAGAGGAAAATGATCATCCAGGCCTTAAGTAATTGTGTCAACATTCATACTCTGGCTTTCGTCAACAACCACTAAAAGAACGGTGAATAAGTTTAAAATTGAGGGAACAGTAGAGAGGAAAACTGGATCAGGAGGTCACAACAGGAAATGGGATGATCATAAAGCTTAGAGATAAAGAGATCAATTAGAAAAGATCCAACTCAGTTCATAAGCTGTTTGGCACGTGGGAGAGGACTTTCATCTATGACAGAACAAAAAATAATGAAAAAAGATTTGAAAATCAAATAGTACGTGAAATATATGAGTTACCTTGTTCCCTCAAGACATAAATTTAGAAGTTTAGAGTAGGAATTCCAGTAAGATATCTTTCATAATTTCTAAGATACAAAGATTAGGAGATTAATCTAACAATTGGAAAAATTTGTTGTTACACTCAGTAAGTAGGTATATATATATAAATATATATATATATATATATATATATATATATATATATATATATATATATATATATATATATATATATATATATATTCCCGGAAATCCTTTTGAGTTATCGAAAGAAAGGTGGAGGTTAAAAACAGCGGCTCCTACTGTTATTAAGCATTACTCATCAAGTACAGATTGAGTTCCCAGAGCCACTGGCGTGTTTAGTATAGAAAAAAGCTTTAACATTCCCTTCCTTTCCGCCGTGGACAGGGGTAAGATGACTGATGTTAAATCAGTTTGGTTTCGATATGCAATCGGACGTCTAGCTAAACTTACGAGCTGTGATACAGCGAAACATTCTGTCTGTCGATGATTATATATATATATATATATATATATATATATATATATACATATACATAGAGAGAGAGAGAGAGACAGAGAGAGAGAGAGATAGGTTAACTCTCAGAGGCGATAGTCTGTTTCGTGCTAATACTTGTCAGTATTTATCAGATAAATCTTTTCTAACAAAACTAATTTTGGAGATGTATTGCCTTACCTATTAGGAAAGTGCATCTCTGTAAATAAACGAGACCTATATGTTATACAAGAACCACAATTTTACGCAGGTTCACGTGTCATTATCTGACCATATTACAGTCAGATAACACATTAACTTGTACCACAAGAATTATATTAATGTCAGACATCTCCTATAAAATAATGCATACTTTTGTATGTACGTATATATATATATATATATATATATAGAGAGAGAGAGAGAGAGAGAGAGAGAGTGTGGGGAGAGTGATAAATTTTGATTTCCCATTAGGCGTTAATTTTTTCTATTGATCTAAATAAAACAGATCTACTTGTGAAACAGTAACAATTTATATTATACCCCATTAAAGCTAAATTATAAAAGATAATACTCTGGAATATATAAAATGCTTTCTATCTCGTAAATTATTTGTAAAGAATCCTTGCCAAAAAAGTAGCTTAAATATACTTTGAAATAGATTTCATAAGAACTAGTTACTTTAGCGGCAACACATCATCAGCGCAGATCCAAAATAATTGGTTCTGACGTGTGAATAGAAATTGCTTTCATCGATGTTTCAAATGGTACATATGTGGCCCGTATAGAGAATCAAGCTTGTCAGGTGAATTAAGTTATGATTTATTTTGGTCTGGCGTCTTACTTAGTAAAAAAAAAGAAGAAGTTTGGGGATGAAGGAAGTCTAAACGTAAAAGAATGTAAAAATATACGTCTGTATTTTGTAGCTTTCGGATCTGACATTGTTATTAGGTCACCGTAAGTATTTATTAAGTAAAAATAAGAAATAAATATACTTAAATTCATCAATCTGAATCTATTGAACGGCAAATTTACAGTTTTCTTCCAAAATCTTGTATTATCTCTCAGAACAATTCTTAAATCCATACAAGTAGATTTTTTTTAAATTTTTCTAGCAAAAACTCTGTTTTCTATTCCATCTACAATTATGCAGATGACTGATATTTTTGAGTAGCCGTAATAGTAATATTAATGTCAATATTCGCTGTTTGCCTACAAGGAAACATTTTGCATTTGTTGACCAAGCAACCAGTACTGTGTTCGGTTGAAATTTATAAATACTGTTTCTTAAAGCAATTTTCACTAAAAAAAAATGGTTTCTCAAGACATGTAACTATTATCGCTCTTTCCCGTATTGAGGGGGTGTCCTTCTTAACATTGTATTCGAATAGTGTGGAATGTTATCATCTTGATTATGTGATTATGTTTTTTTGTAATTGTTAGTGCAGTTGGTACTCCTAAAGTGAAAAACCAGAACAAATGGTATAGTTGCGTTGACATATCTGGTGAAGACTTACTTACTAGTCTAATGGTAAAATTATTTGGCTGGTCTTCTGCTTTCTCTTTTTACTCCTCTTTTTCTTTGTTCTGTCTCCCTTCGTAACGTGGGCGATCAAGGCTCTCCACATCTTCCTACCTTATGTAAGTGTCCAAATGTTTCTTATTTTCGCTTTCTCTTTCACTCAGTGTTTTCATATAAATTTACACAAACTTGTTAGGTAGGTTACTCATTCCCGCCCTAGAACTCTTGCTTTAAATAACTCTATACATAAGCGTCATTTTGGGGTCTATTATCCCTAATATTAATAGTTACTCCTATATTCATACCATAGTATATTTTGAAGAATCACATTTCTGTTGCTTCAAGTCTCTTCTTCAACAGCGACAAGATTGCCAAATTCTAAGACTGATATTGCATAACAATTTAGCATTCTTGTTAGTTTCTAAAGAGAATGTCTTATTTCATAATGCAATAATGAAAATATTTCCAGCAATTGGGTTGGATATTAAAAATATGACCAGCGTCGTATAAAAGTTATCATTCCGAAGTAACATCTTCATTTACTCGGTATCCAGAATATGGAATAGCACTCAGGGAAATCTCTTCAATTTCTTCTAACATATGTTATATTCTCCATAAACTGTACACTGTTTTAATCTTTTTTTAATTCTTCAAACATAAAAAAATATGCTGAAAATTCTACTCACTTTTTAACTTCATTGTCAAGAACACTCAACAAAAACATTACCCCCTGAAAGGCGAGTTAACGTTTTAATTGTTTTCACGCACAGAATCAGTGAATGAAATGATTGTACCTTCATCACGGGATGACATGATTGTACCTTCATCACGGGATGACATGATTGTACCTTCATCACGGGATGACATGATTGTACCTTCATCACGGGATATCCCAGACGGGTTTTCTCAGGCTGTACCATAGGAGATTACTACAAAAATCTAGGGAAGACCCTACGTAAATTTCAAGTACATTTTCTCAGGTCAGTTCATGAAGGTAGTTGTGCATGGACCTTCTTCTAAAATTCCTTTGATAAATGTATTCTTTCTCTCATTCCTACAAACGTTTTGCAATTTGTTAACGGTCCGCAGAGGAACATGCTCATATGGAGAATAGACATCTTTGCATATTCTACGACAGGTTATGGAAGTACCTCTGAAAATTAAGATATCAAAACAGACGTATTAATAACAACTCAGTGGAGGAAGAAGCTTGTAAATTTTATTACCTCAAAACCACGCTAGTATTAGTTTATCTTCAACGATCACACCAAGGACTTTCTCTAGATTCTACGAAAAAATACACTCTGAAGGACATCCGATACTTTGAATAGAAACTGTCTTCTATTTCACTTCAAAACTCAAGCTGAATTCATATAAACGAATGATTACAAAAGAAGGTGTCAAAAGATTCAGCTTATTCTACCACTTCAGACATCAGCTGACTCCTTATGTTATGATTTAACCATTCGACAGAAATATGACAAATAGCAGAATGTTGCAGTCATATCTGAGCTAGAATTACAGAATCAGCACATTACAACTTTAATAGGGTTCAAATATTACACCGCCTTGTAAGAGATGACTTATTTCCACTCTGAAGCCGCTTAGTTTTGAAGCAAATGGCCAAAGAACATATACTCTTTAGTTTTTCTAGTGCAAACGATTAAATCTAGGAAACACCATGCTCGCTAAACTGAGTTGAATAACCCGAATTTACTCAGTATTCCAAATAAATGGAAGAAGATAAAACTCAGGGACATTTTCTAGACCGGTTATTTTGTAGATATGTCTCCTGGTTATGACTATATCTACCTCTCTATGTCAAGGGTCAATAATTATCAAGATGCTGTTTTATATCCTCTTAATATTTACTTTCTTCTAGCACGTCATACATTTATATCATATCCCTTATTTTGCAAGCCTCTATCTTGAATAAGTTGAATTGGTTTATTGGGTTCACTTCAATAAAAACACATACTAACCAATTTTAATTTTTTTGCAAAATATATTCCTAATAATATTTGAACTGATTTAGTAAAAACATTAGCGACAATTTTTTAAAAGTATTTTCTTTTTTTCAATTTCAAATTGCGCCAAACGAAAAGATAATTCAGCGGTTCTCTGCCATATAAATTTGAGTAGCGTTTTTAGTTTAGTATATCGGGGTGAATTTTTTTTATCTGAGTATAATTTTTATTCAGAGAAGTCGTGTATGATCTAGGACCCCAATTTAGTAGGTCTCTCCCAAAATAAGATAATTCTAGCAATATTCATCGATTCTCGACTGCTGAAAAATTAAAAAAGGTAAGATTAAAAGACAATATATATATATATATATATATATATATATATATATATATATATATATATATATATATATATATATATATATATAGTTATGGCAAAGCCCAACCAGAAAGTATAGAAGCGTATATTATTTTTATAAAACAAATTATGATAAAAATACCAAGCTGAAAATATTATTGAATATTAATAATATCTCGTTTCAAAAATCAAATCGGTGATTGTTTTTTTTTTCTTATAATTGAATTTTTCTGTGGCGATTCGTATAAACGATAAAAAATATTTTCTTTAATGCAAAAATTACCCTACGTTAAAATTCTATCGCCACACAATGTTCATTGCCTCACTAGGCAAGTTTAAATCAACTTCCTTAAAATGTGCGACTTATTTTAATTAGGTAAAAAGGGCAATTTTTAAATAGCAGGTATAAATATTGAGCTATTAACAATCAGTGAAATGCGGAAATATTGATTTTTATGAAAATCAGCATTTGATATCTTGGAGTTTACTATAGTATCACACAATTATTAGTAGAAAATATAAAATTGTTTAAAAAAATAATTGTACCATACCGAATTAGAATCTCTCTCTCTCTTTCTATATATATATATATATATATATATATATATATATATATATATACACACACACACACATATATACATACTCACACACATATATACATACACACACACACATATATATATATGTATGTATTTATAAGTGTATATGTATATATATATATATATATATATATATATATATATATATATATATATATATATATATATATATATATATATATATATATAATATTATATATTTAGTTGTTATGCATCTGGG
This sequence comes from Acanthosepion lycidas, assembly GCA_963932145.1. Taxonomy (NCBI): domain Eukaryota; kingdom Metazoa; phylum Mollusca; class Cephalopoda; order Sepiida; family Sepiidae; genus Acanthosepion; species Acanthosepion lycidas. The sequence goes on from OZ010571.1 coordinate 126,285,192, forward strand.
TACAATGTGTTTGAATTTAATAAAACATTTTAGAACAATTTCAACTGTATATACATATATATATATATATATATATATATATATATGTATATATATATATATATATATATATATATATATATATATACACTCACAGTGGTGGGAAACAAATATTCGTACACATACACATTTCTAATTTATTACATTTACAACTAATGTATGAACATACTTTTCTCATAATTAACTGTACCCAGATGCATAATAACTAAATATACACAGGAAACAGAAAATATGATTTAATAGAAATAAATCGCAGTTATCTATTTTAATAGTTGAAAACGATATACGTACAATACAAAAAAGAATACATAAAATTCATTTAATACTTTCTAGAATAGTGATTATTCACTTCTACAACAACCAATCTCTTCTTGTAGTTCTCAATTGATTTTCAAATTTTAGTTGGTATTTTCTTACATTATTCTTCGCATATGGTCTTAAGATCAATTGTTGGTGCTCTCGGTTGGATTTGAATTTTCAGATAACGCTACCGATTTTCGATTGTTTTAAATCTGTGGATTGCCTTGGCAATTTCAGGTTATTTCTATTATTTTCAGCAAGCCATTTCTTCGTAGATTTTACAGTATGTTTATGATCATTATCTTGTTGGAACATACAATCAACTGAAATCATTAAATTTGCTTCCAAAATTTTGATATGCTATGGCAATCATTCTACCATCTATTATTGATATGTTGCCAAATTTTTGCAGAAAAACACCTCCAAACTATGATGGCAACACAAGCTTTCACTGCTGAAATTTCGGAAGGCATTACCAACGTTCCTTCATATTTTTTTTTCTAGAATTCACTCAAAACAAGTAAATTTTCGTTTCGTCTGTCCATAATACTCTTTTACCAATTCGATTTTTAAATATCCCTACGTTCACAAATGAATTTCAAACTGGCATCTCTGTCTTTTCAATATCAGGGGAATTGTCCGAGGTGAGCATGAATGGAAATTGTTCCAATGAATTTCAGTGCTTATTGTCCGTTTAGTGACAAAGATTCCAGATGAAAGGAAATCATCCTGCAACACTTGATGAATAAACATTCGATTTTGTTTAATTTGATGCATTATTTTCCTCGAAGACCTTGACGATATCTTCCGTGGAGACCCTCTTCTTTTGCTTTGAACAGATTTCAGTTTGTTTTTTTATACCTTGCAATGAATGAACTAATGGTAACAAATGGAATATTCTCGTAGTCTGAGACTTTCCTGTGAGTTTTATTTTCTTCTCAGGGCTTAAATATCAGTTCTTTTTTGCGAATGTGTCAATTCTTTACATCTTGCTATGATGATAACATTACACTAATTACAAAATATTCTGTTTGTATTTCAGGCTAAAAACAATTGCTGATAACATTACTGGAACATTCTAGAATATTCCACACGAACAATCTAGAGAATGAAAACAATTTAAAAGTTTTAAATTCTAAAATTTGCAGTGTACCTAAAGTGTATAAATGGGATTTATTTTTAATATATCAAGATTTTCTTTTCTGTTTTCTATGCATATTTAATTTTTATGTATATTTGTAGACTTAATTAGATGAAAAATATGTTTATTCATTATTGGGAAATATAATAAATTTAAAAAAAAATATACATACGAATACTCGTTTCCCCCGACTTTATGTTTGTCTGTGTCTGTGTATTTGAGTGTGTATGCGTGTGCTTGCTGCGTTTGTGAGTTTGTGTATGTATGTGTGCGCTTGTATCCTATTTCTCTCTCCTTCTCAGTATCCTCGCACTTTTTCGAACCAATTCTCTTATTCTCTACTGTATTAGTTTTATACACCTCTTCCTACATAAGAATTTTGGCTGGGTTTGAAAATTGTGACATTCAGTCTATATGATTTCTACTTTATTGTTATTATACATTTATATTTTTGATAATGACGTATATGCTCGCTGTTTGTGTTCTATTTTTTCTACTTGGTTTATATAATCATTTCTCAATTTATACCTATTTTCCTGTCTGAAAGATGAAAAACATTCTTCAGATTCTTTTTGTGTTGATATTTGTCATTCTAATTAAAAAGTAAAATTAGCATTATCACTATCATCACGAACATGTGCACTGATAAGGCAAATGCCATTAGCAGTGTTAGGTTCACTAAAAAGCCACTTACAATTGATTCAATTCTGCAATTTGACTTCCTGTATCTTTTCCGTTTTGTATGTGTCACGTAAATAATATATGGAGACGACAACATCCCTCTCAACAGTCAAATGGAATTATTTCAAATTTTACTTAGCAACGTTCATTTTGCATTATAATAAATACCTTCCAAATTACAGGAGTAATGTGCTCTTCGTGAACTAATGTTTCCATCATCATTTCATATTATGATTTCCATCAAGTCAATCACGATTGTATGCAATTCTCCAATGAATACATCTTCCTCATTATCCCAGATATTTATTTTCGAATTTTAATATGCTTATTTAATAATGCTTATTTCATAAACACACTCTTATACACGATGAAATAAATAAATAAACGCTTGTTAATTATTATTACTACAACTACCTCTACTGCTGGTTGCAATATTCACACGACGTCGGTTGACCCTGCTCCACCAAACGAATTTTCTTCAATATGCCGCGTCTCTTCAGGACATAGGCGAATATAGCTCTCCACGACATTCTATTTCGTGTGGCTCTTAGCGAATGTTCTCGCCTTGCTTATGCCCGCGCTGTCCGTTCTTTCATCTATTCGCACAATATCATCAGTTGCATTTGACCACGCTTGGCAGTCGGATACAATGTCTTCACTCACACCTAATTTATCATGGTTCTAACGGCGGGTACACAACATATGCGGGCCCAAGAACATATCGTCGTCCACTTTAACAGTCGTAAACCATGTTTTTTGCTCTTCCGTCAATCTCGTGGTGTGTGTTTGTGGGGTGGGGGGTCCAGAGCAATACCCTCCTTGGTCGCCGCAAAATTGGCTCTCTCCAAAAATCTCTGCTCCCAAGGAAATTTCGGTGATGTGGCCATACTCTTCGTTGTAAACTAACCAATCAAAATCAAAATTGTATATTCTAATATGATAATCTCCTTGCACCTATAAATTATTCATTCTTGAACCAGGCATCAAAAATAATAAACCAAACAAATTTAGACAGAAATTCAAAATAAGAGAATGAAAAATGAAACTCAGTATTTATTTAGAAATATATAATCCAGGGTAGACATAAATTCACTATACAGACACTTAAAAAAAAAACTATTACGACAAAGCTTTTAATCAACAGTTCAGGAATGTATTATTAAAATGGTTCTGTTTAATTTTGGTTAATAACAATAAAATGATGTATTTATCAATAGTAAATTAATTACCGATACTCTTCGAACTGCAAGACACCTGCTTCAGTACATTGCTTTTTTATTAAAAGTCACTTTCTAGTGACTTTATTTTCGCCCTGAATATCCTCTCTTTTATGTTAACGAAATTAATTCGCTGTAATTTTAAAGGAATTGATCAGAATATTAACTGAAATAATTCTAATTGCACACAAGCAAATATATATATATATCGATAGGTAGAATTCATTTAAATTCTCAGGTTTAATATTATATTTTTCAGGATTATTCTGGGCATGTTTCCCTGTCACTTTTTGCTAAAATTTTAGGACATTGTTCTAGGTCGTTACACTTTTCCATCATTTACATGAACAGCATATATACGAATACATTATTTTTGATGCTGTAAAGAATGTCATCCTGCGATATATCTTTTGTGAAGAGTGAAGCAAACTGAAACGCGGGGCATAATTTCTTCCTTAATTTCTGGAAATAGGATTTATCATTATTTACATCCTTGTCTTTTTTGATTCCTATCAAAAAGTTTTGGTAGCTGTGTTCTCGAGCCATCGTCAGTTTTTTGTCGATTTGGCTAACCTACAGATAAGTCCACACTAAAAGCTCTATTTAACCTACGCAGTTGGACTATTCTTGTTCCACAACCATGTGATGAAAGAATTTGCCTAGTTATTATTTTATACTTCTGTTCAGTTATCACTCGCTGGGTTCCTATTGACTGCAAGTACACACTGCGCATCACAGGAATTGAACTCTCGATTACTATGCAACTAAATTAATGAAGAAACGCCTTAATCTAATAGGCTATTGTCCCGTAGTGTATAACAGTAGAAGTTGGCCGAGGATAAATTAATATCTAGATACTTATAATATTTGTTCATTAGAAAGTGATTTACTACATAAGTAAATAAATTAATATTATCTGTCTACTAATTTTACAGAAGCGCATGAAATATCATCTGATGTCAGATTGAATTCAAGATGAAAGAAAATCAAAATCAAATAAAACATCGTCATCTTAAAAGATTAAGCTTGTGAAATCTTTTTATGATATATTTGTATTGATTAGAAATTATTACCTTATATCTTATATTTTTATAAAATGCTTTTTTTTTTAAATTATAATTCCATATCTACAATTTTCTTTAATTTTTACATATGTGCTTATAGAGACAGTAAAGAAAGAAATAGAGTGCGAGATACAAACGACCGAGAAGGGACCTACAGTCTAACTGACAAAATTGTTTATTACTCCATCGTAGCGAGTTGCCCAAAAGGTGACCAGAATTACAATTACTAATTTCCAAAGGAAATATTAAAGAAGGGGCGTAGAATAATATTCATCCAGGTCTCCTTAATTTCTACTTGTTCTGAGCTAAAAAAAAAAGTGTATGACGTATTTGAAAAAAGGGGATATAGCCAGTCAAATATGAATAGATTGAAATTGCTCAACAATTAGCGAACAAGATAATGATAGTTTTCTGAAAGTGTATAAGAAATGAACACTGATATTTTGACAAGAAAGAATTTGGTGCAGTGACTGCCGCATGGACACACACGCACACGCGTGTGTGTGTGTGTGTGTATGCAAGCGTAAATTCATATCTAATGGATGATACGTGTACACAAGTCTATTATATATTCTATGAATCGGTTTACATCTTATTCATGTCGCATATATTTCAGACGACATTAGAAATCAATGGAAAATTGGATCGATTTCGTTTTCTCCCATGAATTTTTTTTTTGAAAAAGAAAAGAAAAACGCTAGCTTTTAATGAAGCCAAACTACCAATGATTGTCTATTGTTCGCTTCCTCTGAGGCAAGGAAAATATGATAAAATGAATAAAAGAGAACAATAAAAATTTTATCATCCCTTGTTTATCATTCGAACAATAGAAAGTGGGTTGTGACGAATATATGCGAACACATTAGATTATTTCTACCTTAATTTATCATATATTCCTTGATAATGTTTCATGAAATTTCTTCTCTAATACAAACGGGAAATATTGCTATTAACTCTGAAAAGGACACTTTATTAAATAATCAAATATGTATGGAGTTGTATCTGATAACAGCTATGTTATCAGAATGGGAACACATCTATATATCTCTAACGCCATTATTAATATTTAACCAGCGATTTTAAATCATGTGAATATTAATTTTACTTAAAATTTCAATGAAATTCAAACAAGAAAGGAATAATAAAACCAGGAAATCGGTAATGCCAGTGTTAATTCTATTCCTGTCTTTGAGCTTAATCTTGCTGTTTTCTCTAACTCCAAACAATAAAACTACTGCTATATGATGGGAAGTGGCCATTCTGTTGCTATAGCTAACAAAAATAACTTTTTTCCGTCTATACCAATATGATAGCTTTATCACAACGGAAGACTTTTTGTAACTGCTCGTAATAATTCCAAACTTGTTCTCAATGATACTAAGTATTTTTTCAGTAAAAGAATTAGGCACCGCATAATCACTCATAAGTTTGGTAAATGTGAATAATGGCGGCTGTGTGTTAAAGTTAAGTCCCCAATCCTGCAATTTTCACTCAGTTTGAATAATTCTTAAATTCTACTGATATATCAGAAGTGTTTGCTCGTAAATTCTCATTCATTTTTACTCTTCACTTACCTAGGATATTTTTTATCTGGATTTCTAATTAGAATTAAGTGTAATATGCACTTTGTCCATGATTTCTACTGTCATCTATGAACTAGATCTCAACAACCACGTGGAATCGATGGCATTCTCGAAATAGCCTTAATTAAATTTTATCCTGTTCTCTCTACGCTCTATAGCGGTTAATTAATGTTTCTTGTTTTCCACCTATAGAATCTGTGATTATCCATTGCTAAAGAATCTCTGATTATCATTCTAATGCTCCAAGATATACTTGTATTCTTATCAGCTATTTTATCTTTACAAAATTCAATTTAAACAAAACATTCATTATTGCTTCTATATCGGAGACGGGGTGAGCCAGTCCACTTTTTCCAGCATTGCTAGAATTCCAAAACATTGGCGCAGACTTGCGTCTGAATAATTATTCGCCAGGTTGCAGCCTGTATCACAGAGAGGCAATGTTACAGGTCTATCTATACTCTGCCATTATTCCCACTGAAAATTTTCAAATGTGAGTTCCAATATTTCAAATAATTACAAATCGGATACACCATTCCTATTCCAAAGAGTCGAATCAGCATCATTTCGTCTATATTCCAAGTATTAAAATAAATTTTTTGTTAGAAGATTTCCCAAGAATTTCAACTTTGTTGAGAAGAACCCATGGAGTTTCTTCTATAAGAACCACAATAATCATCTTCACGTCAAAGGCCAATCGTTATCTTTCCACTTCCCACTATTTCGTCTCTGAGTCATATCACCTTGTTCATCAAAAACATTTCAACATTGGCTCTCCTTTGAATGGCTCTCAGGTTCAGCATTAGGTGAACTTTAGTATTACGAAGACATATGAAATGAGCAATCGCGGTGCAAATGTTAATCTATTTCAGGCATGTTTTCAATTTCCCAGCGAACAAACCTATTCGTCAGATGATACGAAAAAGGTTTTACGTTTTTGGATGACGTGGTAAATGGGTGCATAAAAGTTGCACTCTTAACGGATGCACAACTAGAAATGTATCTGCATTTGGATCTAGCGAGACTGAAGTTTATATTACAGTAATAGTTGGCAGAGGTATTTAATGATAACAGCTAAACGACTCTATACCATAACAGCGGCTGTCAGCGGATATAGATAGGGAGATGTATTATATATATATATATATATATATATATATATATATATATATATATATATACCGTGCCAAATTATTATCGAGAGAACTTGTTTCTAATATTTTAAAAACCGTCCAATCAATTCACACAAAACATTCTCACAATGTTGGCAAAACTGATCTGCGTAATCACTGAAATTTTCGTACTGATCTGCGCAATGTAAACAAACTGGCACCATATTTGTTATCAGCACGGTGATTTGAGGGTGCCAAATTATTATAAGGTTTAGTAAAATTCCCAAAATTGAGCAAACAAAACGTTTATTAATGTTGAACGTGAATGTTTATGATCAAAAGAAGCTAATAATAAGATAATCAAACAAATAATAACAGATATAAACAAAGGCACAGTTTTAAACAAATTAATATGGAATGTGATTTCCCTGTTTTGAAATTACTTGAAAAAGTCGACGATCCATAGAATTTGTTAATTGTAGTATGTCATCTGCTGTAATGCCGCCAGATATGTCAAGAATTGCTTCCCATAACTCAGCGTTGCTCCTGAATTGTCGTCCGTTGGTGTACAATCTTCGCTTCCCGATGCTCCAATGATTATCGATTGGGTTCAAATCCGGAGAATTTGCTCGCCACTTCGTTTTTTGAGGTCCATCGAAGCCTAACTGTTTCAAATATTCAGTAGTTTGAGAGCAGCGTGTGAAGGAGCATTATCTTGCATAAAAACAATGGCCCTTCTGAAGGCAACTCTTTGCCTTTTCATTCTCGGTTCAAGATGCTTCTTCATAAATGCAATGTATGCATCAGCATTCATTTTGACGCCAACTGATACTCTCCACGGGCCCACTAATGTTTTTCCAATGATACCACCCCAGATCCACCGCCTTGTTGGCGTCGCAAAAACTGATGGCGATTCTGTCCGTTTATTACCCAGGCTTTGCACCAACTATATGGCCCATCCAATGTTGCTCTAGTTTCGTCTGTGAACAAAACTTTAGAGAAGTCAATTTTCATATTATTCTCGGCCCATTTCAATCGATTTTGAATGTGATTTCTCGTCAATGGTGGTTTCGATACAGGTTTGACTGTTGTTGCTATTTCCCTCAGATACCGACACCGAGTACTTTTAGACACAGTAGGGTCCCCAATACGACTGAAAAGCTCTTGACTGGTAATTCCAGTGTTATTCATGGCATCTCGTTTAAGTCGTAACATGAGACGACGTGAAATAACCCTCGACTTGCCTTTATATGCCCTTTTGAGTACTTGTGTAGGGTCGGCAGTGAATTTTTCACTGTTTGATGACACTTCCCTATCATTTTAAAAATTGATAGGGTAGATTTACTTTTTACGAGTTGTGAGGTAATAGTTGCCTTTTCAGCATCACTTAAACCGCTTTTACGGCCCACCTTTTCACTAAATTCTTTTACTTTTCTAATAATTTGGCACGGTCAAATCACCGTGCTGATAACAAATATGGCGCCAGTTTGTTTACATTGCGCAGATCAGTAAAAAAAATTTCAGAGCTTGCGCAGCTCAGTGTTGCCAACAT
>OZ010571.1:126298880-126318880 GCA_963932145.1 Acanthosepion lycidas
TTTTGAAGTTGAAATATTTCATCTGTATTTTTAACTAGCATGAGTATATCATCAAAGTATCTTAGGTAGATGGATGTTTTTTTGTTTTTTTTTAAATCTGTAAATATCTTATTTTCGAGGTTCGACATGTAGAAATTGCTAAATGTTAAACCCATTACTGAAACCATGAAGACACCATCACGTTGTATGTATATATATATATATATATATATATATATATATATATATATATATATATATATATATATATATATATATTGTTATTATGATCGAAGAAAGTAACTTCAGTAGTACAAGCTAATAGTTTTCTTAATATATTAGGATTAATTTTAAGTGGGGGTAAAGATGAGTTACTGTATATATTTCTTATAATTATGTCAATAGTTTCACTAACAGGGACATTGGTAAATAAGTTTTCAACATTAAGTGAAGCCATGATTTCATTGTCGGGTTTTTCCCTTTTTAGGGTTTGGATTACTTCTAATGTTGACTTAAAACTGTATTTACTAGGAAGGTAGGGAGTAATGAGTTGGTTAATATATTTTGTTAAATGATATACAGGAGTTGGAATTTGCGATATGACAGGACGGAGAGGATAGTTAGGTTTATGTGTTTTTATAGTGCCATATATGTATCCAGGTCTATAATCACCAACAATTTTAGGGAGTTTTAAAGAGTTCTGTTCAGCATTATTAGCATTAATAAGTTTATTAAGCTTTGATTTTAGTTGGTTGGTCGGGTTCTTGTTAAGATTTTTAAACTTTATGTGATCATGGAGTATGTGGTCAAGTTTTTTGTTGTAATCCATTTTGTCAGCATATATTGAATTCCTAATATATTTGTCAACGTAGTAATATAACTATATATCTATCAACATATATAGTGTGTATATTCTATCTCTTTCTCTCTCTCTCTCCCTTTTTCTCTCTCCCTCTCTCTCTCTCTCTCTTTGTTATCGTTCTGGAGGAGAAAGGATCCCATTGTGAGATACCTGTAGAAAGTGCCTGAAAACCATACCACGAGATGGCTCAATAGCTCTGCTAGCGCGAAATCACAAGTCATTGTGACCGTGTGTTTGAGTGTGCTGACCTTGTTCAGATTGTTGATCACGCCAAATAACATACTCTCTCTCAGAATCTCTAACAATGGTCTGCTCAGCGTAGTTGCAGTATAAACTACAGGTGGGCTCTGTGGGTGTTGAACAAAGACAAAAAATATGACTGAGCGAACATCTGAATTAGCGATTGTCTAGCCTCCCTATTAGATGGGTATCCACAAATATGAGTGGCCAGCTATTATATATATATATATATATATATATATATATATATATATATATATATATATTCATGAATCGTTCATACAAAAAACAAATATAGAGGTTAATGATTTAAATGGCGAGAATACATCTTCGCAAACAATATAAATAAGATGCACCAACCGCAAACCTGTATATGAATAATATGATCCCTGTTTATAAATTCTAGTTGCATAAGGTCTTTTTAATTTTTTAGAAGGTTTCGTCTGTTCCTACAGACATCCTCAGTTATGGAAATAGATTTTGTTCTTGTTTTTACTTCTCGGTAATAAGAGAACAACGAAAATAGAGATGTAATCCGAAAAATGCTATGAGAAATGTGTTATTGTTTTGGAACGTGCGGTCGCAACGCTGAGTTTGAATTTAAATTTTAAGGTTGTGCGTTTTTGTAAGATATAGTAATAAGAGAATTCTTTTTTACTGGTAGATTTACCGTCAATCTGGCATGAACTATATTGTTCAATAATTACAGTAATGTCACACTTATTATCTGAAAGTCGCACGTTGGATCAGTTATTATAATTTCAATTAAAGGTGCAATTATAATTTATAAATTCATGAATCATTCATACAAAAAAACAAATATAGAGGTTAATGATTTAAATGGCGAGAATACATCTTCGCAAACAATATAAATAAGATACACCAACCCCAAACCTGTATATGAATGGTATATATATATATATATATATATATATATATATATATATATATATATATATATATATATAGAAAGAGAGGGAGATAGATAGATAGATAGCAGCATATAGAGTATGCATAATTTATCTATATATCTAACTGTAAGCTTGTGCATTAGAAACAATGTATCTGTAAATATGTGTTAGTAGATCAAACATGATTATACAGTAGAAATTAATAAATACGTAACCTTTTACAATTTGTACTTACTGTTGAACAAGTGCATATACTGCAGTATCATATTGAAAAAATAAGTATCTTTCAGTAAACGAATGCGCATCATATCATGATACTTTAAAATTGTACTATCACGTTTATTAAAATAATCAAATTGACATATAGCCTTCATTCGTAATGCATTTCGCACATCACAGCAGATTCCATTTCGAATCATTTTAAGAGCATTTGCCGTTTGCCGTTGACATGTGCGTTACTTGTGTCATCATTTTGTCAACAATTATTCTTTATCAGTTCCGTTTAGATTTTCTTGTAATATTTGTTTTAATTTCTTACACAGAACTATATTCTTGCAGTGAGACATTTTACCGAGAGATGTGTTATTAATCTGATAAGAAGGATTCTTTCATTTATGGCCTTGCATAAATGAAATTAGTCACCAGGTGATGAAATTACGAATCAAATATGAGTAAATATTATTGTCTAAAACATTATTCAAGAACAACTTTACTTTCTTATTGTGTCAAGAGGCTTAATATATGTAACAGAAATTGTAATACGGACAATTTCTGTTACATATATGTAGCCTCTTGTCACAATATGATAAAGTAAAGTATCGTTAAATAAAGTATCGTATTTCCCCAAAATTAATGTCTATCTGAGGAAATCTTACTTTTAGTGAGTTTATGAATGCACAAATTAAAATACCATTTTCTATTATAAAAATTGACCAATTTATTTATTTTTTAAATTGCTTTATGAATTATTTTATTCTGGATATAAGTAAAATGTCTTATGGAATTTTTCACGCATTAAGATTTATCTGAAAAGTTGTTGCTATTGTCGTCGTTGTTGTTCTTATCTTTTCATTATTATTATTATTATTATTATTATTATTAGTAGTAGTAGTAGTAGTAGTAGTATTATTATTATTATTTGTGTGTGTTATGTTTCCTGATTTGCATAGTGCCTGGTCTAAACTCTGGTCGTTCGGGCATACAAGAGAATTGTTATTTAATTGATACGACTTTTTCTTAGTATATGGGATGTCCCAATTAGGGAGAAATTCAGTGCAACTTGTGTGTTGATGCAACGCTGTTAGTAAAAATATCCATTACTCTTCTCACGAGGCCCAGTGCTCCGATTACTATTGGTACCTTCCCAGTCTTCATTCCCTATGTCCTGTTAATCTCAGTCTCCAGGTTCTTGTATTTGGACAATTTCTCGATAATTTTTATGGAGGTGTTCCTCTCGGAGGGTACTGCTATGTCAATAAGAAAAAAAACAATTCTGAATTTGTTTTATTATTATAATCAGATTTGTATCTAGTTAGCGATTGTGTTTTACATTTACTAACACGGATTCCACTGGTTTGTGTTGAGCATTCATAATGTTTTTTTACTGGAAAATCACTATCTAGTTGGGCTATTTTCACCTTTTCTGACATAACAAGATAAAATTGGCTTATTATCCGAAATCCCACTCTCTTTATCTGAATCGTATATATTGCTTTTCTAGTGTATGAATTCGCCTATACAATCGATTCGAACTTGTTCATTATTTCTTTGCTTTGTGTCTTCATCAGTTATTAAAAACAAGTAGCTTGTGACTCGAGGAAATATATACCTTTCAAAATTCTGATATTTGTAGATATAATTCAATGTTTGTAATGTTATTATCGGCTTAAACCTGTTATATATATATATATATATATATATATATATATATATATATATATATATATATATATATATATATAATCGGTTCCTTTGTTTTGAGGTTCAAAAGTCGGAAGAAATCTCTCGTCCAGATTACGAAACACCCTGAATAATTCGCATCAGAATCTTCGGATATTTTTTATTATTTTCGGACGCTTTTTTGCTAAACGCTTTGAATTACAATATTTTCTACATTTTCACTTTGCTTAGTTTCACCTTAATTCAATCGTAGTTGATCATATCTAAACACTTATGAATATTCCTTTTTGTTAAGTGTTCGGATATGTTCCTGGTTTGGAAGCTCAATTCCTCTATTTCTTTCGTTTTTTCCTTTGTTCTACAGGAATAATAAAGACTCTTTGAATCTCAAGTCAGGGTTTCTAGTTAAAGATCTTGACTATTTCTGTTAGAATCTTCAATTATTTTTAAAATTTTATTTATTTTTTATTATCATTCATATATAAATGTTCGATATTGCCTCGAAATTTATGAATCTGTTTTCGTTAATATTTCATCAAATATATATATATATATATATATATATGGGTGCGAGTAATTGTCTTTGGGTGCATGCTTGGTTATATATATATATATATATATATATATATATATATATATATATATATATATATATATATATATATATATATAACCCGTCTCATCGTTGCTAAGAACTCAGTTTGAATATGGCCAAGAATATTTCATTTCTTTCCTTACGCAGTTTATACTATTTCACAATTTCTAATTGCCTCCATCACAAATTTCTATTCTTGTTTTGAAATTTATTATTTTAAGAATTTGTTTTTCATCAAGAGTTCTGGGTTCAGTTTGTATCGCTAAATAATTTACACACTCTTATCATGATCATTTCCTGTGCTTGCAATATATTTTAATCGATTCTGAATAGAGCATTGATTTTTCTTGCTCGTTTTTTGAATCATATTTTACCTAGCTATAGATAAATAGTTCTACATTTCGTTTGCGTCATCGTTTTGGATTAGCGTCGTTTTTTGGGTTTTTTTTAGTTTTGTTATCCATTCGAATATTTCTGTTTCTTTGAAGTATTTGCTTGTTTGTCTCCATTATATGGTTGTGAATCACTTAGTCCTGGAGAAATGTATACTTCTTGCCCCGGTGTTATTCAGTGAAGAGCTTTCGTCAGGGTCCTACTTACTTTACTTGAGTATATCTTTTAGTTGATCTTAGATCTGCCGCGATTGATTTTTCATGTTGTTCTGTTATTCAAGTTTTCTGAAGTGTTCGGTTCAGTTTTCTATAAATTATTCCATAACATTTTTATCTCTATAGTGTTAAGTAGTTTGGCGTCCCAATTCTTTTCCATTTATTTTCATCGAAATCATTTTTTATTTTTTTATTTTATTTTTTATTGTCTCTATCGCAACTCCATTCGAGATCAGTATCTCTTTTCAAAAACTCCCATAGCTAAAATTGTTTTCTTTAATTGCTTTATAATAATGTTTTCTTTATCTTATTATATTATATTTAATTCTATCTTCTGGGGCGATAATTATATATTTTGCTGAACTCTTTACTCATTTGCACACTTTTTTTATTTTCTCATAATAATGGAGTAACAGAAAAATAACAGCAAATCTGTTTGATCGTTAGATTAAGGTCTGAACCGCTGTACTTTAGAAATGATTGAACATATCTTACTGGAATTCTCCGATGTTTTATAACACTATTAGAGTCTTCTTTGAGCCTTAAGAATGTATGATGGATCTCCACCTTAACAAAAAAAATCGTGATAAAATCGATCGTAAAAGAAAATAACGTATTCATTAAATAAGCATAGCTAAGGATTGCAAGCTCATGAAGTATTGAAATAAAGATCTAATATATATAAAGATCTAATATATATATATATATATATATATATATATATATATATATATATATATATATATATATATTATTCCAGGTTCATTTGCCAGCTTATCCAAAATTATCTTTGCCCTCTCTAATACTCTAACTTTTTATGCTGCAGCAAATATTTGCCTAAAACGTTTCACGTACGATTTAATTTTCAAGTTTTCTTTCACTGCTCTTTGGACTGGACTGTCATAGCTGAAACTCCATTTTCACGTGCGTGCATAGAGTTGGATCTTTTCTAATTGGTTCCTTTAGCTCCAAGTTGAAATGAGGATCCCTCTTTCTGTTGTGACCTCCTGATTCAGTTTTCCTCTCTACTGTTCCTTTTTTTAAAAACATTTCCACAGTTCTCTTGATGATTTTTGAATGGATCCGAAGATGGAAACCAGATTATGAATTTTGCTCCCATTATTGAAGGCCTGAATGATCTTCTTCCTCTCACCATTCCATATTTAGAAAAAAAGTGGGTCTGACACGAAACAATTTTAATATGCGCTCATTTTAGGTTAATAAGTCAAAGGCATTTTCATTGTTTCCCACGACAAATGGTATCACTTTGCCTAATGTCTTATATATAAGCCTGGGGCAAAAAACTCAATTAGTTTGGTGTGTTATTTAGATATTTAACATTTTGTGGGATGGGTAATTGTGCAGTTACATTATTTGATCAGTTTTCGTGTTACACTCGGTATAAGCATAGTCTAATCTCTCAACCAAGTTTGGCATCTTTGTTCCTTTATGAATAATCTTCGTGAACTTCGTGTAAAACATATTATCTATATTTCTACACTTGCAGTACAAATACTAAGAAGCTTAGATATTCGCTATTTCATTTCCTAAACTCATTTCTCAAGTACTCTTTCTTTAAAGATATTAAAACCTATTAATTCTGACTTGAGTTTCTTTATTTTATCCGCATCGTTCTTTTCAATTTGTGTAAAATTGAAGTGAGGTAGCTTAGCCAGTTTCATCATTTACCCACATTTCTTTTGGTCTATCTTCAGTTTCTTTTTGAACTTGATGTTATCAATCCTACTTACATATATGGCTGTTTAGCTTATATTTAAAACAAATTAGTCAAACATCCTGCAATATCTGACTGACCTGATGTACGAAAATGCATCCCATAATAGAGAATGTTGCGTTACTGTCCCATATCTCTACCATATTTCCTGTTTGTAATCATTGGGTTTTAAACAAATCTTACTATACGACTATCATACAAGTGCCAGGGAAAGAAAGTAATTTCAACATATCAGCATTCATTTAATGTTCTAAGTTTCTTCCATGATGTCTACGATTCCTAGTGATTCCGATTAGTTTTGAGGCTGTTTTGCACGGTTTGAAGTTTTATGATGAGTATAATAGTTACTTTCCGGGTTCACAATATTTTCATTCGTCCTACAGTATTTAGATATTTGTTCATATTTTCATTTTATTTTTATGTTATTCTGGCACGGAAGATTGGTTTATATTATTTAAAGCTCATCAAACTGTTGTGCATTATTTAAACTGAATATAGTTTGATTTTAGCAGGTCGGTTGCACTAGCAAATATTCTAAAGCAGGCCCCATGATGCTACTGACAGTTTCAATGAATTTTAACTTTGTTGATCGGACGAAAGCATGATTTGATCGCAAACTCTATATTCTCGTATAATGGTAATTTCTCCCATTTGACTAAGTTTGGAACTTCTCTGGTCTGTATTCGAGGATTTACATGAAATTCTATTTTTCTTTGATCTCATGCATATTGTTTTGAGAGATATACTGACATTTTCATCTAACGTCGTTTTGTGTATTTGTATTTCTGTCATTTTCCAGGAATAACTATCCCAAGCGGTTCTTTCTATTTTGAACTATAGAGGAAAAGCGTGATAATCCACCTAACGCTTTTGTGTGAATGGATGGCAAAGTTGGGAAATTATGCAAATGATCCCTAGAAACAATAATTTGTTGCGAACAGCGATCGTTCACATCCTAAATGGATACAACCACAATATATCCTAGCTGTATTATATGTTTGCACTGTATATTTATTTATACCTGCTTTATCTTTGTTTTGTCTAGATTTTAATGATTTCAACCCAAGAAAAGCGATAATTCTTTTAAAATCTAATGGGCTTACTGAAATTCAAAAGTTTATATGAAGACTTTAATGAGGAGAAAGGACAATGACGGAACAATATTCAGGAAGATCGAAGATGGCGATTGATGTTGCATTTAAATATTTGAAAGTCATAGTTGGCAGGGAAGCCACCAATCAAAGGAGTTCGACAGGCGCGATGTGCGAGAAAAGAAACTATTAGAATAGAACAAACGATTAAATCTAGGTGACTATACTTGAAATATATGCATATATCTCAATACCGATTCTTTTCTAGGCGGAAAACCAGGGTAAAACTACTCGTGATGAGTGGAGGTACTTTCCGAGCAAAGTACTCAGTCTTATCGACATACTTTAAACAGATTGAAAAACGGAGGGTTTGAGATTTTTGTTCAGCACACCCTTACAAAAATTCCAGTAATCTCTAGAATTAATCCAGAACGACTGCAGTGTTCACTTTGTATTACCGCGATGGCGTGAAAACTTCAATGCCAGTTTCCAGCCAGGAAGACAACTCGGTGGCAATATTTTCAATGGGAGGATTAGAAATTGTCATTCTACAGGTCGTCCCAAGGAAAATCACAGATTCCCAATCAGTGCGTTGCTAACATAAATATTTTCTTTGTGTAGAGCTTCTTGTTTAATAGACATAAGAGAAGAAACGTCTATCGATATTACCGCCTTGTTAACTTTACCTAGAGGACGAACTTGTAAAACTCGACAAGTTTCCAGAGAGTAGCTAAGGAACAAATCAAATAATAATTGCGTGATCGTCAGAATTACTAAGGTAACGATCAGGGAAATCTACTATTTGAGTGAGAGTTTGCGCAACTGAAAAATTCAGTCTAGATGCATCTGAGTTCAGTTGCATCAGAGTGATGAAGACAATTCGTATGATGAGCATTGAAGTTATGTTCAGACGTATTTATACTGTCATATGCTACGTTTAACAACCATCCTTTTTGAGAAAAGCTAAGTTAAATTAATAAGAGTTATCTGAACGTGTTTAATAGTGAAATATTTAAGCATATATGAGAGAAATCCGGAGACACGAAATAATTATTTTGCCAATGGAAGATATTCAGGAATATAAACACCAATGTAATTCGTATGAACCTGTGAACGTCTTCAACAGAAAAGAAGATAGCCAAGAATAAAACGCAGTAGTAGAAAGTGTAGAGTTTATGCTAGTTTCACAAAGAGCTCGAATGTCTGGAATACATTCCAAGAGAAACGATTATACACAGCAGCGATTGATACGAATAATATGAGTGTTGGAGAAAGAAAGGGGCATATATGTTATTCTTTTTTTTCATTTCAGTTTGCTTTAGTTTTACTTCTATTAATCTTTCTTGTCATATGATAAAATTTAGCTTGGCGTAGGCCAAGAATAAAATCCGCTGATGATCGTCTGAGCAATTTTGTTGGAAGGTAACAAAATAGTGTGACGTCAAAATTGGTCATAGGAAGTTCTCGCAGTGACATCTATCCATGCGCGACATGGCACTGCGAGAACCACTATATATATGTGCGGCTGTTGAGCAGAGGAGCTTCTATAAGCTTCACCAAAGATTTTGTGTTCTTTGCTAATATTTGAGATGCCGTGACTATAAATCTGTCAACCCGCTACTCTCAATACGTTCCCGCCGGTCATATCGGCAAAAAATCGCAAAAGTTCTTATGCCTTCAGAATAGAGGACCGGGAACTCCATCATCATTTGGGGAAAAAGCCTAAACACATAGCCGTGTACAAAAATGAGAAAAGAATGCGAACAGTGTGATAAGAAGAGACATTAGAATTAGAAAAGCTAAACTGAGCGCATGTGAAATTCAAGTGTATGAATTTAGGGGCAGGAATGTTTATTATGTATTCGCCGTTTCCGATTGAGATTTAATTTATAGTTAGGTTTTGAGACTATAAGTTGCGGCATCTCATAAAAAAGAAATTATAAAAAATAACATTATTACCGACAGAATTTTTATTTCTTATAAACTATGGATGGGAAAGTTTGTTTTCCCCTAGACTGTGTATAATGCCCCCACTTAACAGTATAATCTTCTTCTAGAGTACGAATTATAGAGATTTATTTCATTTTAGTTTCATTAACTCTTTATGGGTTATTTAAAACCGCGATATATTACAGATTGCGGAGAGGTCTTTCAAAGTACCCGGTGTTCCAAAAGGGTTCCTCACCTAAGTTCTGACTGGGTTAGATGATGATTAACATCACTGATCTAACAAGAACTGGTGTTTTCAAAACGATTTCACCGTCATTGATCTATACAGATCTAGATACATTTTAAATTGTGTTCTATAACATAATACAGTGATCTTTTTTCTTTAACTTATGAAATATCAGTTTATCAGCTTATATTTGAATTCTCATTATGGATATTTTAACGATTTTTCAGTTCTAATGTTAATTTGCATTATAATTGTGAGAGCGTTTCAGTTCATCGTCGGCGATTTTATCTCTTCTTATCCAAGAATGTAATTTCTTCTTTTTGATCGCTTCCTCCGTAATAATGGCGTTGATGGCTAAATTCGCCGCCAACGTACAGGTTCAGGACTAGAAGCTTCCAGCTTCAACAAAACCTCCTGCTAAAAGAGATGGTTGGAGGGGAGTGAAAATCAGAGTTGAAGAAAGTACTGATGACATGAATTTGTTTACAGTTGACCAACTTCATTTCATGACCTTCGTGTGCAGCACATATCGAATCAGACATGCAGTTATGTAACGGACTGCCGCTGATTCTGTTATAATTTCGAGTGACGCCTTCTGTAGCATATACATGTTGCGTAGCCCTCTTCATTCAATATTTCAAACACTGAGATCTGTTGTAATTATCATCGGCTTGTTCCACCGTCCGGCTTAGTCTGCGGTCCCATCTTCGACCTCGAAATCAAGGGTGGCCCTACTAGAGGTTTATAACCTCTGGCGGAATTGATCTCAGAGTCACTGGAATATACAAGACACTCAAACACGGCAAGAAACGACGCACATAGAAACATACACACATGAACACATACTTATATATATATACTTACATACTTATATATATATATATATATATATATATATATATATATATATATATATATATATATATATATATATATATATATATCGTAATCTGATGAACATTATCAACGCAAATGTAAGTACAAATGACATAGTGCGTCGGCTGTATGAATTTTCCTTGTCTTTTTTATTCATTTTGTCTCTTCTACACATACACTCATTCTGAGAATATTCACACACACACACACATGCATATACACACACACACATATATATATATATATATATATATATATATATATATATATATATATATATATATATATGTGTGTGTGTGTGTGTGTGTGTGTGTGTCGGTGTAAAATATGGCAATTATAATAAAGATCTCATTACAAATCCAAGTATTTTTTAACACAATAGATTGATTCCTCAAAAAAGGCAACCGTTTTATTTATGCTTCTTTTTAACAATATGGTAACAGCATCGGACGAATGCAAGGCTTTATTTATTGTATTTTCATTTTTTGATTCGTTATCATTTCTCGTTCGAAGCAAAAATTGCAAATGCGCCCATTCTTTTTGTATTATTAACAACAAAATTATACTCGTCTTCATCTTAACACATTACGAATATGATTTTGTATTTATTTATTTTTCTATTTAAATTTATATTTATTTTCTCGTGATTCTTAACGTATTTGAAAAACCTTGCATTAAGCAATTCCTAGCAAAATTACACTTTTATGCCTTTTTTGCTATTTTTATATTTGCCTTTTCACTTTCTTTTATAGGAATTTTTATTCTGTAGCTTTCAGTCACGACTGACTAATTAAAAACACCTAAAGCGGAATATATTTTAATACCCGGGAGACATCTGAATCAAGTAAAGGAAATCGCATTCGTAAAAGAAATATCATAACGTCTTCACTCGAAGGAATAGTCTTTGACGGATTCAATCGAGATTGAAGGGAAAACTCATTCACTTCGAATTTATGCGTTTATCAAAAATATCTAAGATAATTCATTGCGTACATCCCCCAACAGCATTGAACATTGAGAAATACTTTCCGACTCAAACAGACACATATCATATACAGGTGGTGCAATGGGTATCGGATCGAAATGAGAATTTCCTTTTATTGGTAGATCTTAATAAATAATATTTTCGTTATCTCTCTTAAACACAGTTCTGAATCTCATTTACACAATTCACTAGATAGGTTATATTTTTGTTTTTCTTCTGTCTCTCTTGGCTTCAAGATTTCTGTGAGTATCAAATCTTTCAAGCACTCTTTCCTCATCATGTGTCCTAGAAATATCAACTACCACTTTTCGTATGTTAAATATACAATTTATATTAATAGAGATATTTTTGTTTTCATTTTCACTAAAACTTCGTCGTTGCTCACATGTTCGTTCCCTGTTATCCCCAGCAGTTTTCTGTGTAACCTCATTTCTGCAGCTTCATATCTCTTATTCATCTGTGAGGAAATGGCTAATATTAACATTAGCATTACCCATTCTAATTTACCATTACAGTAGGAAAGAAAGTAATTATTCTCTTTATAAATAACCCTGATGAAAGACTTGATATTTTACTCGACTTAAACTGATACGTTTACTCGTTACATAATGCCTTGTATACTAGATTATACATTTTATAACTTTTGTTTACTTTCCAACACCAGAACATGTGAAATCACTATATAGGAAGGTGCATATATACTTTTATAGCCAGACACACTCTTAGTAACTCAAAATATCATCCATTTATAATATTCTCTTTGTGTGATTCATACTTACCCATGAATGTAGAGCAGTAAAAATTAAAGAGATTTTACTAAAAGAATTATTCTATGCGCCATGTCTCTTCATGATACTGTCGAGTATTGCATTCCCTGACTTCTTTTCTTTATAACCCTTTGTAGTATTCATCTACGGGCTAATTTCCTCTGTCCATCTTGTCTTCAATATGTCCTGTGATTGTCAAATCTTCAAGTATTCTTTCCTGTTCATCTGTCCTCGTAATTTTAAATCTCTCGTTCAGATTCTAATTCTGTCCTTTTGTTTCCATTTTTTTATATCTTGCTCATTCTTTCAACCCATGGTACTCACAGCAACTTTTAGTAGAGCTATATTTCTGCCGATTTAAGTCTCCTCCTTAACTGTGAGAAAATTGCCCAACGTTCAATGTTATACTAAAGGCTGTTATTGCATAGCAGTTTTGAAGAATTCTCTTTATCTGTTATGAGAATTTCCTCTTTTGATTCCATGCATGTTGTTAATGTGCATATCGTACTGCAATTACCTTTTGGATAAAATAATATTTTTCATCATTAGTCCACAGAGATATTAGTGCATATAATAATTAGTGTAAATGTAATTTCGACAGATTTAAGTAAATTTTACCCTTTTTATTCCTATTCGATATATTACTATTTATATACATATGTAGCGGATAAATAAAAAAAACTGACTTGTTTACAAAATAAGGTATGAACTTGATGAGACTGAATATAGCTTACATCTCTTTGCTTAATCTGAATGATGAAATGACAATTTTTATTAAAAATTAAACTTAAGCCTTTCATAATAATAATAAATTTAACATTTCAACGTGCCAAAATACCAAGAATGCGTGAATAATTTAAGAGATATAGGCGTGGAATGTGGAATCAGCGACTAAGTACAAATGCCTGTGGCGTTCATCTTAGAACTATGGCCCTGAAATAGTCATTAACTCTGGTCTTCTCCCGCACCACGATGTTAAATCTCTAATTTAACCTCTTTAGCCTTTTGTGGCAACAAGTCTATAAATAAATAAAACTGAATGTCATACCTTGCAACGGGAAAAAATTCCTGAAGAATTCATATCAAAACACTGATAATAAAGAAAAGGAGAGTTATGATCTCTTACGTCCTGAAGGGATATTACATTTATAACAGTGTATCTAAGATACATCTAAGGATGTGCACTTATTGTAACGGTTATCACCACGGACAATTTAATCATCGAATCGTCTTTTCAGTGCATATATTTCTTTGGCAAACGCACAAATATATCGCTTCATCACATAACTAGCGTGGACTAAGCTGTTTACGCTGGTATAGCTGCCATTCTAAGAAAAGTACTAATCCGAATGCAAAGGCGTGGAAAAGATAATAGGAAACGATTTCATTGTCTTTCCTAATAATTTATAGCAGTTCACAACTAATAAAAAAGAAATTAAAGAATATAGAAAGAGGCATGTACTCTTATTTCCTGAATGTTCATTTGAAAATATATCTGATTTTTTGTGACATTTCATTACGTAATGGGATGTTACCGATGAACTGGTTTTCATCAAAATATGTTATGTGCTTTAGGAAGCAAAAAGTAATTAGAAAAATCACACAGATTTGCAATGTTAAATTTAGGCGAACATTAAAAACAGAAAAAAAAAGTTAAATATGGATTCTTTACCAAATACATTTTTACATAAGAAATATATTTATCACTAAAATGAAATTGATGCCGACGTTTAAAACTTGATGGTGATGACGAGAGGGAAAATTACTATCTCACTTCTCATATTAAAATAGCAAAAATATTTCAGCGGTTACTAAAACTCGATATTATGTTTAAAAAATGAAAACTCCTATTATCATGATAATCTTTCGATTCAATTCAATTCAATAAAGCAGTGACATGTTTTCTTCTGTCTGGAACATCTTCTCTAAATTATTTTCTAATGAAAATCATTTCGTGCGTCATTCAGTCAATATTCACGCGGGAATATCTTTTTAGATATGACAGTTCTCATGGCAGATGCATCGACATTTTGTCTTAGACGGTGGAAAGTGTTTGTTTGTATTTTCCCTTTTTCAGAAACAGGCAGAGAAGAATAAAAGAGAAAATAGCATAAATAATTGTTGGATGGTAAATGCCTGAGTCAACACAAAAATTTACTTCGTTAGAAATTGTAAAAGGACAGATAAGACGGGAGTGGATGACGAAAGAATAAGTCACTATGAGAAATCACATGATTCACAAGGGAAACGCTGCGGGTGTTGACTGGAGGTTTGATTGCACCGTTGCAACGTCCGATAATTTTTGATATCTCCGTTTTCGTTTTCCTCAGTGGATCATGACAATCTGGCCGAATAAGATTTGGAAAATCTGCAGAGGATAAACCGTTGCCCTTTATCAGGAAGCACCCGTCACGCACTAAAATGGGGGAAAAGAATGGATGGAGATTCGAATCTCGATAATCACAATGTTATTAAAGTATCAAGATTGAATAGATGATCATAAATTGAATCCTGTAACGACAGCAGAAAGGCAGACCAGCACGATCTAAATTAAGATAAATCATGTGAATCAAATATCAGCTGTGGAGGCTTAAATGTGCTGTATTTCGTACCGGATATCATTCACATCTGTAGTGGAAATAACGATAAACTTTAATATTAGCCTTTGGTTATAGGATATTTATATTTTGCGCTTAGTGTAATTTAAAATGATTTTTTCATGTGCCATGATTAGACACATATGTGCCTATGTAGAACTTGGCTAAATTATTAATGTTGGCGGCACGAGCCAGAACGATTCTACAGTTGTTATTTTTCTCTTTCCATAGAACTGTGGCTTTGAACCAGTCTAAATGGAAATGAATAAATATAGTATTATTTATATTATTCTTACATATTCTCAGATAACCGAAACGTAACAATTAACAAGGAAATAATTAACGAAGAAATAATTTTAAAAAAGACTGTTAGCTCCTTCATCAGTTCACCATATTGTTAGGTTAATCCAACAAACAAAGATTAAAAACAGAAGTATAATATATTTATGCAAAATGTGAGTCTTATACAGGGATACGCAATGTCTGATATGGTGAATTTTTGTGGAGTGCCGACAAGAAAAATAGACCTCTCGTTCTTAGAAAATAATATAATGTATGAAAAAGAACAGTTTAGCAAGAGTTCCAATCGCATGAAAATAAAAATTTAGTGTGTCGTATTTTAGATCATGTTGAAATGTATTTTCACGCAGTAAAAGCAATAAATTACAAACCTATGTCAAAAAATAAATAGATTAAACTAGAATTGCCATTGCTTCTTGTCGATATATTTTAATGGAAAAACATTATGCATGTTGAAAGAAAAGAAATTCTTGCCCGTTCTAGCTCAAGAACATTCAATAAGAAACTAAAGTAACTTATAAATATTTGTGGGCTATGGAAAATTAACTCTCACAGGGCACATCTAATCCAAGATTAATAGGGGAAGGCAGAGATCCACCTACATGAGGATCTTCTATGCAGTGATAGCAAAACTGGTACGGGATGCCTGGTAAAGAGAGAAACGCAGCTAAGGATCGCAATGGATATATTATTGTTCCTGAAGGAACACTGTGTCTTAGAAGAAATCTGGTTCAGAAACAGAGCGACTCATGTAAACTAAAATTCTTTTTCCCTAATTTGTTTAGGTGCATTTTAGTCACGACTATCTCGTATAAAGCAAAATTATTTCATTTTCCAAAAAAATGTGGTTGTTTTTCTTTTTAAATAAATTATTTTAGATAATTTCTTGATGATTTTTTATTTCATACTACGATTTTTCATTTAATTTCTAATATTTTATTTAATTTTTATCCTTAATAATCTAATCTCACTAGCACTATAGTCAAGTGATTTCATTAATCTACGTCTGCGTAATTATCGTTTTTTTTCTGACTTGCTATTGACTTTCGATCTTGCCACAGGCAAAATGGCGAAATATTACAATTCCTCCCAAGCTAATAATTTCAGGTAATGTCTGTGTTTATTCCACGAACAATTTGACAATAAAATGTTCTTTGAAAAGGTTATATTTCGAGGAAGTTTTCTTCTTACGTGAGATTGTTATACTATTTAATAATGATTTTCAATGCCGTTCAATAAATCGAGGTGGACGACCTCATTAAAATTTCACAGACCTAGGAAATGTATAAAACTATAATGGAAAATAGAAATCTATGAAATAAAATCAAAATTTGGAAAGAATTGGCTAACGGCATCAACCATACCTTCAAATCAATGCGAAATTTGAACAGCATTTGGAATCGAAAACGTAATGTCTTCATTAAGAAATGCGATATTTTTCCCTAGAAGTAGACATTGTCTTTCAGAGTGTTTTTCTAACAGATAAAATCTATAAATATGACGAGTGAAAGGTAAGCATGGTGCTGGAAAACGGACAAAATTCATTAGAAATTATGTAGAGACTACTAGATTGCTCTGAGATATGCATCCTCTTATATGGCAACGTATGTTTGAAAAGAATGGCGAACAAACTGGAAGCAGCAAGAATGCAGTTCTACAAAATGATACTGAGAATTCCATGGACGGAGCAACAAGAAAAAAAAAATTACGAAAATGATAACAGAAAGAATAATTATACTGGAAATCAGGATAAGACAGCTGGAATTCCTAGAAAACATATTGTAAGCAACAGAGCGTAAGCAGAGAGACCCTTATGTGACGAACTAGTGTGAATTGACGGCGGAAGGAGTGCGTGGTCCTTAGCAAATGGAAAAAAAACTGATAAGAGAAAAATGAAATAGAAAGTTATGGAGAACCATTATCATCTATATCATGAAAGGTCATGGCACACAAAAGAAAAAGACTAATGGAAATAAAATATTTTTCAGTATGAGATGACGAATAATAAATCATTACTTGAGATCACGAAACCGAACAAACTATGATTTCATACAGATTTAAAATTGATTCAAAGACAGATGTTACGATTTCAAGAAATGATTTTATATATCATTGTTTAGATTTTGGTGATTAAATGTCATTTCGCTGAAAAGAAATCCAAGCATTCTCGGAAACTAAGACACAATTCACGCTATTTAATTAATATATAAATTATATATTCATTTTAGGATATTTATTTTATCATTCGACGCTTTAAAATTATGTAAAATTGTTGATCTTAAAGTAAAGAATGCACAATAGGAGATATTATAAAATGCTGATATATATCTCCATGGGTCTTTCCTTCATGCTCAGATGATATAGCCCACCAGAATGACATCTTCTGATTGTAAAAGAACGTGTCTGATTGCAACAGATATTTCTATGTCTCTGCTCGCAGTGAGTGCAAGTTTGTCATCAAAGAAGTGTAGCTACTGTTTGCTGATAGAATGAACGAAAGCATAGCCTCTCACAAGTTCGGCACTAAAGATTATGAGCGACACTAAAACGAAGTGCTGAACAACAGCAAATCACTAATCCCCCCCCATTCAATCAATTTGAAGGCCTGATCTCTAAATCAGTAACGTTTGTGTGCTTTGTTCTCTTCCAACTCGACACTCGACGCATCTGGAGTACCCACATCTTCCTAGAACGGAGGCTACACTGAGTGATATGCGCATAACCCCGCCACTCGTTTCAAGCATCGTTTCCAAACAAGACTCCCGCCGTCGTCCTAAAGAAATATCTCGGTATGGCTCCATTTCTCTCCAAAATCTACAACAATTGTTTTGATGCTTAAAGCTTCCCAGCTTGTTGGAAGTCCTCCTCTGTAGTTCCTCTTGTTAAGAACTCTGGAGTAGCTTCCCACCCGTAAACGTATCACCCATTTCTGCAAGGTATTAGAGGTTCTAATCAAAAAATGAAGTGGTTATGATCCCTCCCGTTTTCTGTTGAAATAGCTAAATGTAACCGCCAATTCTACGTCAACAGTCTAAATTGCAAAGTCAATCGCCATTACGTTGAATCCCTTCCAACTTTTGTCGTTTCACCAAACCCCACTATTCTCATTCTTTTCTCTCACTTTCACTCTCTGTAACCCCCTTAATACTAGTAGCATTTTCGTCTTGCTTGGATTGAAATGACTATGATATATATATTAAAGACATTTTTTTTATGTTTAACGTTCTTTTTATAGATACAAGTATTTAAGTAAATGCTCTGTTTATAATAAACAGTATTAAATAACATTTACCGGCCTGAATGTCCGAGAAATTTTCATAGAAGATATTCGTCCTTGGACAGGATTCGAACCTGCATCCTATGTCGGAACCGTCATTTACGCTGACGTGCCTAACCGATCGGCCACCAAGGATCGTTGGGTAGACAAGGTCGAATTTACTGCTTATAAACTTCAATCTTCTATGGATCTCGTACATTCATAACTGCTCATTGGTGTATCGAATGTAAACAAATGACGTCATATATTACGAAATGGACAGAGTCCGAAAATTTATTTATTAAAGACATTTTTTATATATGTACGAGATTCATAGAAGATTGAAGTTTATAAGCAGTAAATTCGACCTTGTCCACCCAAAGATCCTTGGTGGCCGATCGGTTAGGCACGTCAGCGTAAATGACGGTTCCGCATAGAATGCAGATTCGAATCCTGTCCAAGGTCGAATATTTTCTATGAAAATTTCTCGGACATTCAGGCCGGTAAATGTTATTTAATACTGTTTATTATAAACAGAGCATTTACTTAAATATTTGTATCTATAAAAAGAACGTTAAACATAAAAAATGACTTTAATAAATAAATTGTCGGACTCTGTCCATTTCGTAATATATATATATATATATATATATATATATATATATATATATATATATATATATATATACACACACACACACAAAATATACCTTCACACACACACTCATATATATATATATATATATAAATATATATATATATGATAAATACAAATATACCTACATTTGGTGTGCGATTCGAGTTTCGTTGGTTACGCAACTCGTCGGGTATGAGATGTAGTCCATTGTTTATTTAAAAAGTATACAGATGATCATGGACGCTGATTCACAATTCAAAATTAAAACAGCACAAACATAGTACTAAAGCAATACTGGGGTTTAAGTTCAAGAAATGAGTTGTAGGTAAGAGTCAATAATAGAAAAAAGGGGAAAAAAGGTTAATTGAAGTACGCTTATGATTTAAAATTTCAACGATCGACGCTGTTCGTGAAAATTGTTTGACTGGTTGAAGGGAGGTAATTGGTGTATGACTTAAAATAAAAGTGGGCGGAAAATTAAAATTT
>OZ010571.1:126323880-126363880 GCA_963932145.1 Acanthosepion lycidas
AGAAAGACGCAGTCCTGTATTCATCATCCAGATATAAAAATATTTGTTACTTTTTTTTAACACATTTGAACTTTTCGAGTTGTTACTTTATTTTCTTTTACATATACTTGTGCGTTATTACCTTTGCTCGGACTCGGCTTGCATTACGGCCCGACGACTGATTGATTTCGTCTACCTAAGATCGAATCACAACGAAGTCAAAGCAGTTACTTCGGTAACCAGACGTTGGAGGCGAGCTGGATACGACAAAGCTGATGCCGAATCTAACCAGATTCCCATCCGAATCAGACAAAGGTTAGAACATCACATTTGGTGCCGTGACAGCAGGATCACGTCGCATTTGGTGCCGCGACCAATACCAAGTCACATTGGTCGTCGCAAGAGAGGCCGGGGTGACGTCACAATAGTAAACCATGAATTTTTAGTCAGTTGTATTTATTTTGCTTTATACCTGGCTTTATGGATTATTTAATGCAGAATTCTAAATATTTTTTACGTAAATTTATTTTACACTGATAAACTGCTTTAGTAGTGAGTACACGATTTTCAATTGTTCTACAGAGTAAAATGTCTGATCATTACCTATGATTGGTTGATTCGTAATCTGGGGTTTCTCAATACTTTGTCGGATATTTAAACCCAGAAACATTTTTTTTAGATTGCAAGAATTTTATTTTTGAAATAACACCGATTTAGTGACACAAGTCTTACTAATTAATACATAGGTGAGGTAGAAGTGGTCGATACTTAGATTTCTCAACGATACTTGCGCGTAAGTGAATACAATAAACCAGACTTGAATTGGATTTCCCGATTAGAAAGTCCGAGCCATTATCTATTACACCACCCGAACATTCACGCTTACCCAGTATTCCCAAGCGGCCACATATCCCTGTACTGACCAAACTCAATTTTGCTTAAGGTCGGTCATTCAACGAGATGTGGCCGTAATCCTTAGTTAACCATAGAGTTTCTAAGTTGTTGGGAGTATCAATTAAGTAGAGTTTAGTATTAATCACAGAAATTTATTCTGTATGTAATTTGATGGCGCCCTCTATATTTTAATATATATATATTTATAGCTATTTCTTTCACTTGGATTATCTGTGCTGAAAATGAATTTTGTTCTGTTTCGTTCATTTAACTGCAAAAGACATGGATCCATTTTCCTTGAAGTAAGAGCTCACTTGCCCTGTGGTTGCTATCAGTAATGGAGGACAACTTAATTCAATCCATCCAGAAGAGGAATGGCTTTGATCTGCTAAAAACTACTGCTGCCATAGCTGATGTTTTCCCATTACCTCCAAAACGGATAATGGGTCTCTTTACATAATTTTCCCTGATTAAAGCAAACGTATTGTAATATTTGCATACGGTTATACTCTGCAATATAGGAGATTACGTGAAGTCTAAAGTATCACCATCACTAGGTTTATGAGTTTAAATTATTTCCTTATTAATGAACACTTTCTGATTTGCTCACCTATGTATTCAAGTTTTAAAAACCTGATTTCGCATTATATAGTTTCATTGTCTATATGTTTGCTGATTTTTCTTTCCGCGAAATATTTCCATATTAATAATGTTGTTTACCACTTTGATCCAATAAAACGGATAAATAATATCCAAAGGCAAGTTACTAATGTCGGTAACTTCTCCTGTTGTGATTCTCGTACAGGGTTAATGAACTTGGAATACGTAAACAATAATGAAAGCTGGCATGATACTGGTAAATATTCTTCAAGCAAAAATGTCTTTAGGGAAATATATCAACATGACACTAGGTAACGAATAATTAGGCAAAAATCTAGAATATGTTTTTTTCCATAATACATTATTGAGATCAGAAAAAAATAATTTCACTCTTGAATTTAGTCAGATTGAAACAATCGAGTAGCATTTATTGAATATAGAACACACTATTGCCAACATTTCAAGCCGAAATCAGCAAATCAATATCCGCTAAGAAGCCGACGAAGTCATGCGTTAAGGTAGGCACTGACTGAACCACGTTTCGTCAAGTAGAGAGATAAAATTGTTACGCAAAGAGTAATGAGCAAACTAGTTACATTCATAATAGAATCCAAGTCTTGTATAATAATCTCGTGAAGCACTGTTATATATTTTTTTAAACACCCTTCAAAACAACGTCATCTTAAGATTTCTTAGAATGTAATATCTCTTCAGGATGTAGGTAGTTATGGATCTTTTGAAATTCCTTTAATATCAATGATTTACCATGAGAAATAAGGAAATGTGTGTTAAATAGCAGGATATATTTTGTCCTGTTGCATTGGTTGGCACCAGTCTACTGCCGAAAATAAAGGGCAGCCTATTGAAAGAACTCTTCTGGCAATTTAGTCATGAAGTGAAAAGAAATATGATCGTCCAAGCATGCCGCCCCAAAGGAAGGAAATGGAGAGTTTTTTTTTTGTTTGTTTTTTTTCCGTTGCCTTTTCAACAGTTTTGAATAAAGAATTATCCTCTACTCAAACGGCGTGGTATCTAAGGATATATAGAGAAAACAAATTGATTCATGGTATTCCCAAAATGAACTATTCAAAGATAAACGCAACAGGCGAGGCTGGAATTAGATCTTACATAGCCGGTTCCACTTTCCCCGCTAATAAGCTTTAGGTAACCAGTATATCATTTCTAAGAATATCGATGTAATACAAAAAGTATCACATTTCTATGTATATTGAACTCATCTTGGCTTTGTTTATGATTATTTTATTTAATTCTTATCTATTTTCGCAGAGTGTCCTCTAAACCAGTGCTACTCAAAGTGTGGTATCGTCCGCCGGTACGCTGAATGTTTCCAGGACACAAAGAAGCAGTAATCACATTCCACTCGGGATATTTGAGGCAATTTTTTTTAATATTTCCATTTTAGTTTTATATTTATTATAGTCATATTTTTCAATTATTCACTCATGTTAAATGTTATTGCAATAACACTAACGGATGCAATATAATGAACAGCAAAACAGTGAAATAAAATACGTATGACGTCATCAACATAATGTGGTGTTTGATTGACTGTTTGGGAACTATTAGGTTGGTGCAAAAATGATGACGTAATTATGTCGTTTTTTGACGTTAAAAATACGTCAAAAAACGATATTATTACGTCATTATTTTTGCACCAACCTAATACAAATAGGAATATGAAAAATTATTATCATACTCATATTTCAACAAAATCATTATAAAAAATGAAATTTTTTATAATCCTTATGTATTTCTGGTATAAATGAATAATATTACGAATGTTCAAACAGTATTTTCTCGAACAGTTATTATACAATTATATGGCTCCAAATATGGCACCGGTCTCTGGCACACGGGGAATACTTGTTAAGTTATTCATAATAAAACTTAGAATAAATAAGACCCCATGTCCTCATGTTTAATAGAGATAGTCTCAAAATCATTCTGTTATATCACATATCTAAAAAAAAAAAAATTAGTGGGCAGCGTCCTCCAACCCCACCACAAGCCTGATTGGAAAAATTCGATCACAAGTGCCTAATAAGTTAAAAAAAGAAAACAGACGGTATGTCACATCTGATATTTTGAGAAGCTCTGCTTTAAACCTCATGTCGAAAAAAATGCTACCGATTTCCTCGAAAGTTTCTATACATGTGACCAAACAGATAAATCACCATTTGTATGTTTTCGTATTCAAAAATGTTTGAATAAACGAATAAATAACCCATTAATATAGGCCGTTATATCTGATGTTAATTACAAAATAAAAATAAAAATAAAAATTCAGTTTTATTATAGATTTAAGAAAACTCCCAAATCATTTATAGAATCCGATCACCTAACCAGCCTAAGTCTTTTTGAGATAAATCTAAAATAGACGTGTAACTTATGAAGTTGTCTTAAACTAATAACTTAAATTAGATTTTGAACCATCGTTCAATAAGAGAATATATATATATATATCCCAATGTAATAGAAGAAAAATAATATATAAATTCTAAAGTTCATAGTATAATTAAAAAGAGGTCTCAATACCGATATTAGAGCAATAGTTATTTATTTATATTTTTTATAGACAAAAACAATTTACTCACAACAAAGATGTAACTTCGTTTCTGTGCATTTAGTTGCACTTCGACTGGAGAGAAATGGAGGTGCAACTAAATGCACCGAAACGAAGATTCATCTTTCTCGTGAGTAAATTGTTTTTGTCTATATGAACAAATGATAATATATATATATATATATATATATATATATATATATATATATATATATATATATATATATATATATATATATATAATTGGATTTTTGTTATTTAATGTTAATAGACAATAATAATCTTTCTTGGATCAAGATAGAAGCAGTTAATTTAAAGATTAACGAAATTTCATTGTTAATTTATTAATATAATTACAAAAAATTTTTGAATGACTATAAAAATTTAATATTATTTAAGTAATAGCCCATATGTAAGTAATTTCAGATATCAAAAACTATTATGAGTAAGCATTTGTTTTGTGATATAAGAATTCATAATTTTTCAAATTGTGAGTTCTCATATGTCATTGACAAAATGGAAAAAAAAACGTTCCGCTAAAACTGCTCTTGCTTTATAAATATGTATATATCGTTATTATATATATATATATATATATATATATATATATATATATATATATATATATATATATATATATCAGTAAGATCAAATCAATTTACAAATGTGTCGGCTAGATGTGTAGCCTTAAGTTCTATTCTAACAGTATCATTTCTCTCAATTCCATATTGTGGAACTCCCTTCAGGCTCCAGGTTTTCCAGCTCAATTGTATCTACGAAATTCTAATTAAATACAGACATGTCTAGGCATATCCCTCAGTCAAAATACACAGACACAAACAAACACACAGTGATATGGATATATACGCAGTTGTAATGCGAAAATGGGAAGATGGGAAAATTTATGGACGTTGTTCACGCACCTTGCACAAGCTAACCAGTATCACCTGGAGTTGGGAAAGCATTCATCCAGCCAAGATGAAAAATAAAGCCGTAAACACAATTACCACCCATCCGGCTAAATAATAATAAATATTAAAATATCTCGTTGGTGCGTCTAAATTGCTTAATATTATATAGATACCCATGGCTGATTTTCCAATGTAAATAAAAATAATCAGCTCCCATATATATATTAAATTTATAAGGATTTTTCAAACCCGTCAGGATGAAAAATTAATTAATTTAACTGGCTTAAAATGTTGATAGATAGATAGATATTAATATAGGTATCACGAGAGCAGGCAAGTAGTAATGAAATCACAATAGTAATAATGCCTCAGGATACATCCTTGCTAATTGTTATTCTGCGATGTAAAGCCATATTTCATATTCATTGGAGGTCACATATACCTACCAGTTTATTCTGGAATAAGACCGCATTGCCTTGCATTCTGTTTAGATCGACTAAATACACAAGACAATCTGTCTCCAAGACGTATTTGCTAAACATATTCTTGTAATGATAGGCGCCGCATGTTCACATGGAAATACATTCAGTGCTCTACATAAAAGTTCGTGAAATATGAATAACACGGACAAAGCGAATATAACCCGGGAATTTGACTGATTTTTGTGAACCAATTTGGAAGTGGGGAGAAGAAAACCAAAATTAAATATTTTTATTTTTCTCCCCCTAATTCTTCTTATCTCTTCATGGATTTGTCGAGGTCAAATCTTTTATTCATTTCCACTTGTAATTTTTAGTAAATTGCCTGTATTTTTTTAAAGCAATTTAAAGTATAGGATTGGCGTATACGGAATAAATTTCTATAAACAAAAATACTATTTTTAAAAGACTGCTCAATACAGAGTAGAGGAAATATAATTTATTCGAAAATTATAATATAATTATGTTATAAAATCACTACAAAATAGCATTGTGTTTCAACACTTCTGTTTTTATCAGGTAGTGGCGTTAACTGTAGAATCTACATTCAAAACCATCGCTTGATAAGTCACCAAAAGTGTTCAAACAATATGGCTATTTTTGTAGTGATTTTATATTTATCCTATAATTTTCGAATAAATTATATATACATATATATATATATATATATATATATATATATATATATATATATATATATATATGATATTATTAAATATATAACGGGCGAGCATTCTGATCTTTCAAACTATCTGCCCAGTGACATTCTACATTTTCTGAGCAAAATAATAGACTCCTAACTTACACTGAATTGGCTAAACATCTCACCTGGCTGTGTCTTCTTTCATCTAAGCAATATGGCTTTCGCTTCTCTAGATCAACTACCATTCATCCTTGATTAGAATATTGCTATTACATATTGAGTGGTTCTCCTGTTATATATTTAAAGACTTTTGATAAAATCCAAAGAAGAATTTTCAAATCAATTGTTCTGACATGGTATCTCGACTTCAGTTAATTTCCCGCTGCTGTTATGTAGTTTATCCCTGCCTTTTCTATAAATAGTTTCATGGTGATTGTTCTGATGAACCTTACTCTATGTTACCTGAATTTTATGAATTGAAGGACAGTACTGGATTGGCGTTGATTTTTCATCATTTTACAGCTGATATCACTTGATTTAACCATAATTTATCTGATAAATGTTGCTATAGGACTTCTCGCTTGTAGAAATCAATTCCCTCGTATTGATTCACAGTTAACTTTGTTTGTCATAGCATTATTTGCAATGACAATCGTTATCTGCTCTTCTTAATTCTTGTTCTTTTTTGTTTCGATTTCATTGTATTTTTATTTAGAGTCCCTTACACTAAGTAACACATTGCGTTTTAGTGGATGTATTGCGTTGCTTGGGGTGAACTGATAAACATGGGTCTATTATTTCAATAATGTCATGTTTACAGGTAAATGTTCTCACTATCAGGGATGAAGTGCATGTAAGTATAAAAGTGGTCACTGAATTCAACACAGACTTGCGACAGTCTGTTTCCTGCTTGTGCATACACACATACATATATATGTATATATATACACACATAAAGACACAGACACACACAGACACACATATATATATATATACAAATAAATACATACATATATATGTACACACACACACACACACATACTCCGGCGAATTTACCAGTAAAAGTATCGATTTTGTTTTATAATATATTACATTATATATATATATATATATATATATATATATATATATATATATGCATACATACATATATATATATATATATGTATGTACGTATGCATATATATATATATATATATATATATATATAAATATATATATCAATTTCGATTATAGGTGCAATTTTAATTTATACTTACATGAATCATTCATACAGAAAACAAATATAGAGGTTAATGATTTAAATGGCGAGATTACATCTTCGCAAACAATTTCAATAAGATACACTAACACCGAACCCTTATATGAATGATATGATCCCTGTTTATAAATTCCAGTTGCATAAGGTCTTTTTTATTTTTTACAAGCTTTCGTCTGTTCCTACAGACATCCTCAGATATGGAAATAGATTTCTTCTTGTTTTTACTTCACGGTAATAAGAGGACAACGAAAATATACATATAATCCGAAAAAATGCTATGAGAAATTGAAATTGTTCTGTCTACTAATTCTCGATAGGAACCTTAAATATTCGCGTATAAGGTTTTTGTGCTGTTATTAGAGTTGGCTCATATTCTATTCATTTTCGAGTACTTTCGAAAGAGTATAATATCATCATCAGGGTATTGCTAAATATAGAGTAAGTACTTAGTGTTCATGGGTCTGAAGGAGAAAATTGTTTTGGCCATCCGAAAATTACCATTTTTATATGTGGAGTCAGGAACGCTCTGTCTTGGCTTGGGTAACGGACCCCGCTTAAGGCGAGTTAACTAGGTATGCCGTAGAAAAATTCCGGACTTGTGTAGTTGCTAGATGAAGAAAAATAACTATTAATGTCAAGCGCTAGCATTTGAAGACTATCTATTGTACACATTTTAAAATGATTCTGGAGTATTCGTAGTTAATTTTATTGAAGTTCGGTTTCAATATTTTTATATAAATAACTTCGAGAAATTTTTGATCGAGGTTATTCTTTTCCTGGAAATGTATGGGGGTATTTTCGATGAGGATGTTTTCCTTTCGTCTGTTAATAACGGAACAGAAAAACTTATCCGCGAATATGAAAGGATACTCTCGAGTAGAAAAAATATGTCTAAATTTTTAACTAAACTTATATATATATATATATATATATATATATATATATATATATATATATATATATATATATATATATATAATGTAATGAAAAACAAACCACTTTAATGTAAGTAATGGTACATTAAAGTGG
Organism: Acanthosepion lycidas; assembly: GCA_963932145.1. Classification (NCBI taxonomy): domain Eukaryota; kingdom Metazoa; phylum Mollusca; class Cephalopoda; order Sepiida; family Sepiidae; genus Acanthosepion; species Acanthosepion lycidas. The sequence continues at coordinate 126,332,261 of OZ010571.1, forward strand.
TTTGTTTTTCATTACATATTAGCTCTGTCCTAACATTGAGCTTTCAGGATTTCATCCTCTTTGGATTTACCAATTCGGTTTACCAAGTTCCTTATAACTTAATTATATATATATATATATATTTGTTTGGATTGATGTGAGTTTGTGACCCTAGGTTTCACGCTTTTGCGATCGTCAGACGATCCCAAAAGCGTGAAACCCAGGGTCAAAAACTCACATCAATCCAAACAAATATGTTAGCTCTATCTCTGATATTGAGCGCTTTCTAATAAGTACCGCTCATTTAATATATATATATATATATATATATATATATATACTTACACACACATATCTATATACACATACATATATATATACATACATCATATATATATATATATATATATATATATATATATATATATATAATGCCATAAGGAAGCATATCGCTGCCATAAATTTATTATATAATGCAAAATGAAAATTTTTCAGTTTCGAAACATTCATTGTTTCTTTAATATATATTTAGATATTGGAATTGATTTTCTTTAGACTTGATAAAAAAAAACAGAATACTAATTCTATGTTTGTATGGACATTTCATAACGTTAGTTATTATCTGTCGCCTTATTTCCGATCGAACTGACTACAGTGCACTGAGACTCTGACACATAATATGTTGAATCATAAATAAAAATATACGACATTTCTTTCGAAATTACTTTGTTTACGATAAGATAAGAAATGTAGCAAATATGAATGTGTTTGGGAGTGTGTCAGAGATTTGTTTATGTAAGGCACAATTTTAATTTGCTTGATCGTCGTCACATTCTATGACTATGACGGTTTGAAAGCACGTCGGACATAAAAACATTTTCTCCTGCCAAAAGAGACGCATGCTCAAATCCTGCCGGAGAGCGGGCACTTTTCTTTAATATGATCTCCAATATTCAGGCCGGTACACAAAATTAAATAAATATACTTTTAATAAATAAAGAGACACCATCTAATCAAACATGAGTACCCACGGAAAGTAGCTTTTAAGCAATAAATCTGTCAGATTATTAAAATAAAAATAATTCATCACGTTTTGAAAATTGCTTTGTTTACGTCAGGATAAGTAACAGTGCAAATATGAATGTTTCGAGAGTCTGAAAAAGATTTGCGTTTATAAGACACGAGTGGCTACAACAGTTTGAAAAGAAGTCGGATATAACGACCGTGTCTTCTGTAACGATAAACGCAGTTTCGAATCCTACCAAAGTGCGTATGTTTACTTTAATCAGATTTCTCCAATGTTCAAGCCGGTAGACGTAGACAAAGAATATGATGTTTAATAAACAAATAGGGCGTCTATTCAGATATGAGTATCCACTAAAAATAACCTTTAAGTAAAAAAGTCCGTCGAATTAATAAATAAAAAACTGTCACATTTATAGATATAAGAAATTATATAAAATTTATTATCAAATGGAAGTCAAAATATTCAGTTTTGTACGCATTTCTAAAGGAAAGTGTTATAAACAATATCTGGCAAGTCAATTCGATTTTGTTTTGCGATAAAAGATTTATTAATTTCCCCATTGCTTAGTCTTTTCTCTAGTATCCAAACAAACATTAAATATGATGCCTACCTTAACGTGATTGCTATAATACTTACCAATTTATAGATGAGCTGTTAATTTGGTTGGGTTGATTTCAGTGCGTGTACTGAACACTGAAATAAGATTACTTTGTAAAAAACAATATATATATATATACAAACACACACACTTACAAACATACATACATATATACGAATAAAAAGAGACAAGAGGAAAAAAAAACTTTTTTAGCCGACGCGTTTTGTTCTCTGTGGGACTTTATCAAGACAATGGATTGCTTTCATAAAGTCCCTCAGAAGATGAAACATGTCGGCTGTGACTAGGTTTTTCTCTTGTCTCTTTTTATACATTTTGTTCTTTTATAGATACACACTGTTTTTGAATAATTCACATGCATGCACGCAAACACACACGCACACACATGCATGCATACATATATATGAATAAAAAAGACAAGAGGAAAAACTATTCATAGCCGACGCGTTTCGCCCTCTGAAGAACATTATCAAGGTAATCGATTGTCTTAATAAAATCGCTCAGAGAATAGTTTTCCTTTTGTCTCTTTTTATTCATTTTGATCCTTTACAGATACACGATATCGGAAAATAATTTGCACAAATAAACACACACACACACACACACACACATATATATATATATATATATATATATATATATATATATATATATATATATATATGTCATCAATAGACTTACTTTTTCGCTGTTCCACAGCCCATCAGTGTGGTTAGACATCCGATTGCCTCGAAACGGGTGCGAAACCTGACTGTTATGGCATTAGATTTTACACCTGAGTTCGGTTGAGAGGAAACCGAATATTTACGTATTTACACTTTGAATAAACACGCCAATCACCGACAGGTCTCAATTCATAGAAGAGCTTTGAAATATTAGCGATAGTAGTCATTGTTTACAAATACACGCTTTTCTCCCAATAATGCTCGAACGAATTAAATTTTACGGGGGCGTATATATTGTCATCCACAGACAAACTCGATTGCTATTTCACAGCGCCAGTGTGGCGAGACATCAGATTTTCTCAAGCCTTGAGCGCAACCAGACTGATTTGGCATCAGATTTTACCTCTGACCTCGGTTGAGGGGAGGCCGAATTTTTACGTACTTACTCTTTGAATAAACACACCAATGACCGATAGGGCTCATTCATTTATAATTGTATAAAATGCATATAAAATGTTATAAATATACATTATGAGATGGAAGTCAGCATGTTCAATTTCGCATTTGTCCTCATGTATAGCGGTGAGTGCTAAACGATCTCCTCAAAGATGAAGAGGAGATCTGAAGCAACAGAAATGAGTTTCTGTAGAAGGATGCTGAATATACCGCGGACCGAACAAGAGACTATCTCCTTGAGGACACATGGCTCAGTGGATAAAGGCGTTAGTTAGATCCAGTGACATGACCCAAAGACTGTGAGTTCAATACCTGGTTAAGACGGTAAAGAAGTTGGAGAGGGAATTAAGCAGGAGATATGACATCGATTAGACATGGCACGTGGAAGCAGAACAGTCTACCCCAGTGAGCGAAATAAAGGGTTCATTTCGACATCCCAACCAACTGAAGAATGCCGGAGCGTACAACGGTCGAAACGTTGTAATACATATGCCGACAAAGATGAAGACAATAGTCCGAATAATGTAAATAGCAAGTCAGTTATCAGCCACAACTGGCAGATCATTTAGATTCCTTTGTCGGTTCAAGATTTATTCGCTGCACCATTACTGAGGCATTTGCCAGAATGCGTTAAACTCTATAAATAAAATGCACGCTGCAGAGTGAATGCTATAAATCTGCCCTCACAGTTGAGCAGACAACCCTCTCCTGTTTTGCTTTCAATCCTCGTTGCGTCTTCTCTGATACACTGAATTAGGTTTAGTATATAAGCGTGTATTAGAGAGACACAGATGACCATCATAAAAAGTTCGCGACGGTTTGAAAAGGAAGGCGCTGAGAAGAGTGAGAACAATTGCCGTCGATGATGCCAAGTAATAACCATGGCAGTGATGGAACAACGGAATGTGACTGATTAGGAATTCCGAACATACAAAAGACACCCATCAGTTTATCACAGTCGACTGCTTCCCTGAAATATGAAACTCTTACGTTCCTTGCTCGCTGTCGGTATTCGCCATTTACTTCGTCATTAACGCTAAAAGACTTATTTGTTGAAGTACTTCAAACAAGCGGAAAATGTAATGAACAATAAAATGAAAAAAGAGAAAAAGTATAAATTTACACTGGGCACTTAACGCACAACAAATCCTTTCATGATTTGAAGTGAGTTTAATCGTTTTTTTTTTTTACTGTAAATTTTTATTTCAGTTTTTTTAAAAGATTTTTGCCTTCCACTTCATTTCATTGATGTTCTACTTCTTTTTTTCTTTTTTTCGATGTCTTACGCTTTATTTCTATTCTGAATTCTACCCTAATTCAACTTACAAATGGCCGTGCTATATATTTCTTTATGCTTGTAATTCTTCTTTATTTTTCCGACAACCCACTAAATGTTACATTATTTTACAGTGAAGCTACTAGAATATTCCCTACTATTTTATGCTTTGAGTCTACCTAACGTTTTTTCTATCTAACGTCAACTATTTATCTACTTGACATATTACAGCATTGATCAGTAACTTTTTCTTTCCTTCAAATGTTGATTTATTTAACTTTCTTTCAGAGAGCTTGCATTGCTCTCGATTATCTCCCTTTAGAGCAATATCTTTTGCTGACTATTTTGTTTAGTATATAGTTCTTCTTTAGTATCGTTATCGTTATTCTTTCGATATTTTATTTTATTTTTCTCTATTTACTGCCAATGTTGGATTTTTTATTTAATTTCTTGTTTCACACTATGTTCAGAATTTCTCCCTACTATCAGTCGCTTGAGGTTGTTTTCTGCAGAAAGAACCACAAGAAAGTGATACTGTAGCGAGCATCACCATAATTATTTATCTTTGACTGGGAATGACGGGGAAAAGGACAAGCAAAGACGCTGGAGGTTACCAAACATGTAGCGGTCACAATGCAATTTATATTTGACCTAAAATAGCACATATTAATAGTATAAAATACAAAGAAAACGTAATGTTTCAAAACATAACAATTGAATTTATTAGTGTTTTGGTGTACATGCATATAAGCTGAAGGTTTGAATGAGTTATGTCTCTTAAATTTGTAAATATTTGTACCGGAGATCATAAAGATGAATTAATTATTAAACTGAAGTTTTAGAAGAATTCAGTTCCTGTTGCATGTTAGGAAATGTGAATTGGTAAAGTTCGTAAGAGTTTAGAAAAGTTAAGAGTTCGTACTTGCGTGAATTGGTAATGTTCTTTAACGTCTGACCACATGATCAAGACGGGAGTTCTTGAAGGTTACATTTCGGCACCAAGTAATAAGACGCGAGAGAAAACGGAGAAAGAGCTTACACGTGTTTTGTTCATATAAGATGGTGTATCACATGCCTGGCTCAAATCTTAGTGAGCGGGACATTTCATTCTTCGCATGAAGGATATCTGATTGATGGGAATTGACCAATCAGAGAGCTAGTTTTGTGGAGATTAACCAACGAATGCTTGTCGCATGATTTGTATGTATGATGATGAGGATAATTATCACAATATGTCGCCGATTTATACTAACCAAGGAAAACCCTGAACAATTTTCTATTCGAGATTCCTGTCCAGGTTTGTAAATACTTTTTTAAATTGTGATTATTTTTATATCTAGGCTTGACTGGTTGGAGGAGGCAAATTACAACGTATATAAAACCGAGAAACCTGTATAACTTTAATTGGCAAACCTTCCAATATGCTGAGCGGTCTGAATATAAAATAGTATGAACTCCAAAATATTTACTACTGAAGCCAGAGAAACACAAACTAGGTTCAAAGGCTTATGTTAAAACCCCGAGGCAAGCATTGTTTCAGTAATTATCTAATAAAAAGGTTAAATAAAATGATATTTTCATTGTACAGGTATGTTTTATTCCATTCGTTTTAGTGCGAGTTTATATTTATTATGAATTTTTTCCATTTATCACCGATAAAATATTTAATTTTTTTCTTTTTATGCCGGAGGACACATATTTTCTACATAATTTTCTCGCGCATTCAGGCTGGTAAATATAATTCATATTGTTTAATTAAAAAAAAATCAGACCATTTACTCAAATGTGCGTATACATAAAAATATATTTTTCGGATTTAATATATATATATATATATATATATATATATATATATATATATATATATATGTGTGTGTGTGTGTGAAATATATATATATATATTTAATATATATTTATTTAAATATATATATATATATATATATATATATATATATTTAAATATATATATATGGGATAACGATATATAAAATTGTATGGAAACTTTTATATATCAAGAATAGTTTTGAAAGAAAAGGTATATGAAAAATTGGAAAAAAAATATTTCGTGTGGCGTTTCACCCGTTAGACTTCATCAGACTGCGTTCGATTTAATTGTTGGAACTAAACATGCCCGCAAGCTAGAGAAATTTTCAAAATTTAGAAATGCAATATTTTTTTTTTACTATGTGATGAATAGAGATGTCTAAATGACGCAAAAATAAAAATAACACTGACATTTCATTTTAACAGATATATTTACCAAAATTACATTACTTGAAATTGCAAAGTGTAAATTTATTCAATAAAATCGCCATTGGCTTCAACCACGGCCTCCAGTCACATTCGAAAACTTCTGCATCTCTACTGGACGGTCTCCTTTGTTAAGTTGATGAATGCTGCTATAATCCTTGCTTTCAGTTCTTCTTTAATGTTACAAAGAATTTTGTTGGTTTCTCACTCAACGGTGTCCCATACATAATAATCAACGCTTTCGCACTCTGGGGAGTTAGATGGCCAGATGTAAGGGTTGATGTGGTCGGATAAATTGTCTGGTAGCTAGGACTAAGTTCTCCTTCTTGTGTGGCATGGTGCAGATTCTTTTTGCCAGACATAGGTTCTACCAGCAGCCACCCACTTGACATAGGAAAGAACTACTTCATCACGTCACTTAAGCACCCGTGTTGCGTTGAATGGAGGCATAACGTCGTCATCACTAGTGATCACACTCAAATTCATCGTAATTACTCTTTCCGAATCCTATACATTGTCTCCTTAGATTGACACCCAAACATTCTGAAATGTTCGCATTGGAGATTCTGGCGCGAAAGTCAAGCAGAGTTCCCCCATTTCTGATTGTGTGAATTGCGTCATAGTGACATTTGTTCTCACAGACGGCGTTCAACTAATCCTACTGCACTGTGCACTCGGCAAGTACAAAACATACGCATCGCATGCACGTAATTAAATATATAAAATGGCGATAATTTATCCATCGCTCCCTGCATATACGAGTGTGTGGTGTAAATCCTCGGCCAGGTTATCTTGTCAAATGTAGTTATTACTTGGATTATGTTTGGGCGTTTATCTTAAGCTAAAACTTACACACACAGACGCACAGACACACTCATACGAACACACATATGTGTGTATGCATTTGGGCAGTTATCCCTATTTTTAAAGTTTCCAGCGAACATAACAAGATTAATATTTTATTTTTATTTTTTCTTGTACTGTGTCTTGAGTGTCGGCTTCAATATACATATGTGTATATATATATATATATATATATATATATATATATATATATATATATATATATATATATATATATATATATATATATATATCAATATACATATGTGTGTGTGTATATATATATATATATATATATATGTGTGTGTGTCTGTGTCTGTATGTGTGTGTCAGTGAGTTTTTTTATGTGCGTGTGTACACGCAAAACACACAAACCAATATATGTATGTAGTATATGTAAATACTATCTATCTATCTATCTATCTATCTATCTATCTATCTATCTATATATATATATATATATATATATATATATATATATGTGTGTGTGTGTATGTGTGTTTGTGGGGGGTGTTGACTGATTTTGGAAGTTAATGATCGCTCACAATGCGTATAAGTTTGTTTTATCTTTATTAATGACTCAGCTCTAAGACTAATTGTTTTAGGAAAGTTGATTACCTACATGCAAATTCATTAACGCAAGCTTCTAGGTTATACTTGACAAAAAGCATTTTTCTTCAAGTTATCAATTGATCGAACAGCACATATGAATAGAAGATCATACATTTCTAAAGAAAATTCAAGATAAAAGAAGACTCGATTAATAATTGAGCTCAAATTGCCAATTTCATTTTTTCTGTTCCACTCCCTCTTACGTCAAGAAAATATGGCTTAATCTCCCTATCGAAAGAATTTGCGCGTAGGGTCACAAAACTTTCTTGCTGAATGCTTGTTATGGATTAGATAGACACATTCAAGTAATTTATATTTCTCTAGTCTATACTTATTTGTTTGTGCATAACGTGATCAAAGATAAAAGACTGACAAAAGTGAAATCGTTTGCCAGTGGCATTATTTTAAATAAGATTAAGTGGGTTTGCTTGCCAAAGAACGTAATATGTGTCCACCGAATTGGAGAGGCCAGATTCAAGTAGATATCGAACACAGTTATATAGAAGAAGAAAATGAGAAACGTGCATCAGAATTAAGACAGCATATTGGAATAGCGAATATGCCTTTCAGAAAATAAACAGAAATTTAAGCGGCAAGAAAATTTCGCTTGAAGCAAACGAAAGATGTCTAAACTGACATGACATATGTATTATCCTATACGACAAGGAATTCTTCATCAGTTGAAGGGAAAATACTTTAAAAAACATAACGTGTTTCTGCTTGTAGGGGTACGGTAATGTAATAAAAGTGTCTAATTTACAGGAAGTAGTGGAAAGCCATTATCTACCATAATTCCGAAGGAACAAAGCAGATAAAAAGTTCGATGGGTGGCTAAATAAATGAATGTAAATATCATTTTTAAAGAATTCTTTGAAATGTTTTCTTTTGATGTCCTTGAATAATTTCTTTTTATTGATTTGTTTTTATGGCTTATCAACCCTTTCTTTGTTATTTAAATCCGAATCGTATGTAGGATTGCAAGAATAATTATTTTCATTGCTAGGGAATATTGCATAAATAATGTTTTTAGAATAACAATTTTTTTTTATATACAAGTTCGACTATTTAAGCCTTAGCTGAAGAACAAATCTGATTTCATACATATTCAAGAGAATTTTATTCTCATTTTAGCGAAGAAGTGAATGTAAACAATATTCGAACTCAGATCTATAATTTGTCATTTTGAGCCGCTATCGATACCACCACCAGCACATCCCTCTTCGCATTTCATTTTATTCGAATGAACTGATATTTACAACAAAATGAGGCTTACAGTTGTTTTGACGGCAAACCAGGAGAAAATTGCTTAAATCCTCTCAGTGCTTCCACTTTTGGGGACGCCTCAAGCGTCACGCAGTAAACTCAGCCCCCTCCCGAAGGAAAAGTATTGTCTGGGGGATTTACACAATATCAGGCAATATAGACGATTAAAAAGCAACTAGTATATAAGCAACTGTATTTAAATTTGGCTAAATCTGAAAGAAGAACTGTCACTGTGTCTTAAACAACTAAACAGAATCAAGTAAAAGAATTACTAGAAAAAAAAAAAACAAATGGTACTAAAACATCTAATGTCGTTTTGTCCTCTTTAGACGACAAAAACATAAATATTAGAGCTAACTGTGTATTAATTCTTAGTGATTTTTTTCCAATTCGAACTGCACAATCGTTGTTATTTTATGTGGTACTACATTGAAATTCAAACGTTTTCGCTTTGAATAAATGGTGGTTTTATAATCAGAATATTTCTCTGATCGTTTCGGATGAATTTCAGAAAATTTAATTACAATTTATATATATAACCAAGTGAATTTATAAAAAACATTTTTATCAGTTTCAGAATCAGGATAAATTAAAAATAAATTAAAAAGCTTTATTAAAAGTCTCCAGAAACTATTTAGATAAAAATATATCTAATAGTTAAAAGATGATGGCACCTTTCCGCTGTTTTTCTTACTATAAACCCCCATTTATATGAAGCAAAAAGGTCTTGAATTATTTAAATACAGTGCCTCCTAAAATAATACAGATTTTTCAGTGTGGATTGCAAAATGACACTTACCTTCGATGATCCCAACAGAATTTATATTTTTCTAATCGTTAGTTTAATCAAAATACAATACTAGCAAAGTAAATCAAAGATTGATTCAACTTATTTATAGGGAAATTTGAGCAGCCCATGGTGTTTTGCCTTTAGTTAAAATTTGTCAAACTGTTCATCAGCATAAAACACCTTATCATATTTCCTTATTTGCATTGAACTGTTTCTTGTTTGCTTCAAATTCAAATGCTGAAAGACATAAAAGACTAAGTATTTATTTATTTCCAGGTAACTATTGAAGTTTTTCACCGACAATCCGAAGCACACCATTTTGTCTGCACTTGTTCCAAACTTATCCATGGAGAGACAGAAACCTTGGTTCTTAAGAGGTCTAAGTTTCGATTACACAGCGTGTCGATTCTTGATTGGTTCATCCGGCGGCATGAACACATCTGAGATCCGAATCAGATTGCGAAACATAGCACGCCTCCATATATGTCTTATTTCATGCTTCTGGAATGAATACACTAGTCAATTCCCACCCGATAAATAATGGTATCAGCTAAATTTTCTACATCGTAATTCATGGTTTAAGTAATATATCTTTGTTTTTTTTTTATTTTCGATTGTATATTCACCGGGAAGATGAATCTTTGTCTAATATATCATGGTAAGATGATTCTGTCAAATATATCAAGGATCTGCTCCAAATATGTATATGATGGATATGAAAGATACTGATTAACTTAACCTCATGACGATATCCAAGATCCCCAAGAATTGATTGGAAAATCATAAGTCCAAAAGTGAATCGAGCTAGAGTGACACTCATTCAAAGAACAACGAAAATGATTACTCAAAATCGATCACTAGTAAATGATCTGTCATAATGCATTTGTGGAAATAATAAGAATATAGATTGTTTAAATACTCTAATTTTATACTTTAGATATTAAGGTGAATGAAAAAATCTATATGTCTATATTGCAACGTATATCACCTGATAAAGGTTGGAGTACACAAAACCGAAACGTCGGGAATATGGCAATAAATATGAGGAAAACTTTCCGAACGATGTAAATAGTGAAAAGGAAAAAAAAACATGTATTGACCCATCTCTCTTTCTATCAAGTTATATTAATCATCGTTTAAATAATGAGTGATCTGCTATGTCATTCATCCGCACAAATATATTGATTTGATTAAATCAACCAGGGAGTTCTAAATGTTCAATGAGCTTTAACCTAATCAGGCAACATAGAAATGTCAACTCTCTATGATTTTTAAGTATGTGTGTCATTTAGTTTTCAATTTTTTTCAAAATTCGTTGTTGACCTGTTTTATCCATAGTATTCTCAATCCCTGTCTAAAGAAAAAAAAATTCTTTCTCTTCGAATCTATTCATCAACACTAAGAAAATTGTTTCTAATGTCAGACACTCCGAATAGTTATCCAACTGAAATATTTTCACGAATATGAATATATATATATATATATATATATATATATATATATATATATATATATATATATATATATATATATATGGGGATGTTTTGTGTGCAAAAAGAACAGAAACTGCCCGATGATGCATTTCAGAACATCGCTGACGACGCCCTCTAGCGCTAAATAGCGTATATTCAAAGTACACACACACACACACACATACACACATACACTTTTGGGTCCTGTAACTGGATCTAACCAACGCGGATTTCGTGGATTTACCAAATTACCAATTTCTTACTTGAAATATATGAACTTTAGCGTTGTGACTTGCACGTTCCAATATTATATAACCTTTAATAAATAACACATTCTTAAAAAAAAAAAAAGAAAAAAAAAACATCTTTCGGTCTACAACAAATTTATTTCATCTTCGAGTTATGATTTTAACGAAAAAAGTAACAGCTTGACGATGTTAACATTGAGGTTTATGAAACTACTAGCAGCTCCAAAAATACACCAGATCCATCTGACAACAATTTTATACATAAGGATCGCATCTTTTAGTGGATTGTTAGTAGTTTAATGCTTATATTAAGTCTGCTAGCGAAGGGAATTCACCATTAATTGATTCATGTATGATTATATCTTTATAAGATATATATATATATATATATATATATATATATATATATATATATATATATATATAGAGAGAGAGAGAGAGAGAGAGAGAGTGAGAGTGAGAGAGACAGACAGACGGTGTATCAAAAATACTTTTACAAATTTGAGAGTCGGGTTCCTTATACCAAAAGAAGGAAAAATGTCCAAATAAACAAATATCCGCGAATCCTTCGTCTTAAGTTTTAATTTTAAAATTTACGATAGACTCTCGTAAATATACAATACAAGATACAATCCAAAAGGTACTGCAATTAAGCATTTTATTTGATTTTCTTGTGTTCGAACAAGTGTTTCCTTTTTCAAAGTGTGTAGAAACTTTTCAAATCTACTGTAATTCCGAAATCTTTCGTCTGTATTTTTAGCTATTTTCTAGGAGGATTTTATTTTTACATGGCTTCTGTGCATGTATCTAGATATTATGCTTATATTTCTGAGATTATGTTTACTTACTTTATTCATCTTCATTGAAATATTCACAACGCTTCGCCCGTTCTAAGCTCCGACAATCTTCAGGGGATTGCAAGTTCGACCTGAATCTTTTATTTCGTCCACTAGGAAAAAACTGTTCTAGTTCCGCGTGCCATGCGTCTTGCAGATGTCTCAGTTCTATTCCCTTTAACTCAACTCTTCAAATATTGGTTTACCACTGCTATACTGAACTCAGAATATCTGGGTCTAGTTACTTGATCTAATCAACGCCTTTATATACTGGGCCATGTGTCCTTGAAGACATTTGTGCATTATGTTTTGGGACTTATAAATCTGATATCTCAACAAACATATTTTTTTACCAAAGTTCCTATTATCATTTTCCTGTTATTAATGCATTTTTTACCAGATCTTTTATTGTAATTTTTTTGCTGTTGTTCATTGTTTTTCTTTAGCACTCCTTTTTACTCATTCCCATCCATATTGTATTCATTTCTACGCTTGGCAAGTTCAGGAGATTTTTGTGGCCTAACATATGTGGTGATTCCTTAAGGGTTCATATTTTCAAGTGATGTTCTCCGTCTATTATTTCACCACCGTCTCAAAGGGACGTTGATCTCCCTTTTCCCTCTATATATGATCAGCTACGCCTGATTTTTCTATTTCCCCTCGTGCTACTGCTTTACGAAGTTCTTGCAATATTACCTTCAGGAGGCAGCCTGTTTCTCCTTTATATATTTTTACCACAGCTGCACTGGATTGCGTATACGCAGTCCTTAGTCATGTTTTCCTCTATGGTGGGTTTTTTTCTTGGAAGAGGTGTCTACGTAGTGTTGAACCACCATTAAAGGTTGTCCTGATATTATATGGATCACGGATCTTTTGTATTTTCTCCGACAATCCCTTCACATAGGATATACAGACTGAAGTTGTTTTCTCAGTCTTGTTATCCTCTTTAATCCTTCTATCCCAGTTTGTCAGAGCTGCGATCATGTACCCAGGCTAGTTGTTACGTTGTAGTGTGCTGCTTATACTGATCATTTTTTGTTCATGTTCCTCTGGATCGCCACATGACTTTGATCGATGTTGTAAGCAGTAGACGATCCCTTTCTTTACACTGTATGGGTGGTGGCAATTGAAGAAGAGTTATTGCCCGGTGAATTTAGGCTTGCTGTACACGGATGACTTGAACCCATGCTCTTTTCGAGATAGTACATACAGGAAGCCGAGATAGTTGATTTCTTTTTCTCTCCATTGTGTACTCTATCGATTGATTTTATTCAGTTCACATGGTCCAACAATAGCTGGACCTCTTCCTGGTGTGGGTATAGTATGGTGCCATCTAAGTATCTCACACATAGGGCAAGCTTTAGTGACATAGATGCTAATGCCATTTTGTCAAAGTATACCATTGCTGCTGATAATGGCCAGCTCATTGCTAAGTGCTCAACCTATCGATATATGTTGGATCCTATTGCGAAATGTGATGTTTGCATACAGAAAGTCAGCATCTTCATCATGTTATGTATTGGTATACTGATTCTCCCTACTAGGTATGGGGCCGAGGCCAGTCTGGCCTTGACGACCTAGAGTGCCTCCTCCGTGAGAACCTTGGTGAACAAACACACCACGTCTGTATTAATGGTTCAATTATATCTAAAAGGAAGCGATTCAGAGTGTGTAGTACAGAGCCTTGTCAATGAAGATGAGGATAACAGTCTGAATAATGTGAATAATGTATCTAAAGTTATAGTGATGTTTTATATTCTGAACACAGCCAGCACATTTTAGCAGTGTTCGCAGTTAATATTATTGAATGCTGGCTTCTTCTATTTTTTTATTAATGAGGCTTCCATTATTTTTAATCTGATTTTACACATGGATGAGGTTATTATGTTTCCATTTGATAGTACTATGTTTCGGATGGAAACTGGTAAGTTAGTGTGCGTGTATTTAAATGAGTTCTGATGAAGCAGTGATCGTATAGGGGATACATAAGTAGTCTGTATCGGAAAAAGACAAAAAAAAAGAACAATTCTAAGCTTATTATCAGACGAACCGACAAAACTAATATATATTTAATTTAGGATAAGTCTGATTACCATAAATTTAAAAAAAAAAACTCATCGATAACCGAACTAAACTCAACAGAAACCCCTCGGGGACACTTAAAAGATCCGTCAACAAACTCATAACATCGAATAATGCTGACGTCGGTTCCTGACCCCCCACCCACAAAAAAATAAAAAAAAAACATCAGAGACTACCAACCTCGATAGTTCTACAGAAATATAAAAATACATAAACTCAGATACCCGCGAAGAACAATCGAAGGACTATCAAGGCAAATGCAAGGATTTTATTTATGAATATTTATGAGTATTTGTAACCTCAATTATTTTTTTAAAAACAATAACGTTTTTGCTCTTGTTACAAAATAAAATCCTTGCATTTGATTAATAAATTACTACAGAGGAGGAAACGCGTGTCCTAAGATAAGCTTGTCTTTATTCATATTATCATTTTACAGATATGCTTTGTCTGAAACTTTTACATATATATATATAGAAATAAATGCTATATTTATGGAATAAAGTGTTCAATATGAGCGATAGAGCGTATGTAAATATAAAAGTCAACCCTCAGAGGCGACATAGTGTATCATGCTAGACGCAATCGTCAGGCAGCCTGACGATTGCATCTGGCATGAAACGATTGCCTCTGTCCCTTCTGAGCTTTTACTTCAATGTTCACTTTTATATATATATATATATATATATATATATATATATATATATATATAGTATATACGATTGCGTCTAGCATGATACACTATGTCGCCTATGAGTGTTGACTTCAATGATAACTTTTATATTTACATACGCTCTATCTCAGATATTGAGCACTTTATCCCATAAATATAGCACTCCATAAAACTATATATATATATATATATATATATATATATATATAGAAAGATAGATATGTATGTATGTATGTATGTATGTATGTATGTATGTATGTATGCATGTATGTATGTAGGTGTGTGCATAAGCGTACTGGAAAACTTTGTGTACGGTATTGATAAATCTGAGACAATCATTCGGTAGATTCGTGTCAGAACCTGTACTACTACATAGCATGTTAGCGATTCGAAAAGACTGCAAAACCTTGAAGCTCACACGCTTCAAATGAAAAGGACACAGTTGAACATGATAGGATTATGCCACAGCTCCAGTATTTTGAATGAAGTTAATAACTAATTGATGCATTCATTGCAGTGAAATGCTTCACTTGCACGCGATCAAATTGAGCAGCATCGTTGTATCAGAGAAATGTTAGAAATTTAAATTTGCAGGCAGCAAATGCAAAAAACACCTTTAAATTTCATTGAAACTCAGTATAGAATTTGAAACATTAAGCTGAATATATGACACCAAGTTAAAATGAATTTTCTGCTTGAAGCATATGACGAGAAAGTATCATTCTAGTATTATTCTGATACAGTTACAGAAATTCCAATCATATTTCTGATATATATATATATATATATATATATATATATATACGTGTGTGTGTGTGTTTGTTTTATTCGTCCTAAAATTTTATTACAATGATCTCCATAATAGATAAATTTCCCAAGCACCAGCCTGTCGATAAATTTAATATAAGCCTAACACCATGTGAACAAATTATCTTCATGGATATTTTTAACTAAAAGTAAGTAATTATTGTTTCAATTCATATAAATTTGAGTTGACAAATCAGATAATATTACTCTTTTAGTAAAAATAATTATGTTGTGTTAACAGATTTGTCAACATGGATAATTTCATCGATTTTGCTGATCAACATAAAAACATTTACAATAAATTTAAATTCGATTTGAAATACACCAATATATTTTGCTTATTGAAATAATAATAATAATAATATATTCACATTATTTGTATGTTTTTAAAAAAGAAACATCAAAAATTTGTTTTCAATTTTTACATTGCCTTTTAAAACTAAAACAGCTATACATTAGGTTTAAAATGCAATGTAAAAATTGAAAACAAATTTTTGATGTTTCTTAACAGACACGCATATATATTCATTGATGCATACTTAATTAAATATTATAATTTTTTTCTATTTATGTTAAGTAAGTTCCTTTCATATTATCTGATAAGCTTAATAACATTATCTTTTAAAGACGAAAGGAAATCACCATATTGATATAAGTTTAAATCCAATCACGCTTTCGACTTACATAAGCTATTATCAAAAATAACAATCACTTTTCAATATATCAACCAATACACGACGAAAAAAATAATGATAATCTGTTTTTGTTGCATGAAAAATTTCAAAGCAACGACTAACTCGTGTATACGAGACGGGGAAACGAAAATTGCCTCGCAGCTCATGACGTCACACATCATCACGCGAGACTGAAAACGAAAATTATTAAGTATGGGAAGCCGTTGGTATAAAACAATGGCTTCTGTTATCAACTATAGGCATATAATAATATATAATAATATATATATATTATGAAATGGACAATGTCCGACAATTATTTTAAGACATGTTTATGTTTATACATTCTTTTTTATAGATACAAATATTTAAGTAAATACATTGTTTATAATAAACAGTATTATAACATTTACCGGACTGAATGTAAAAATGTATTTAAGTAAAAAAGAAATTCATGGAAAATTGTAGTTTAACAAAAGTAAAATCGATCTTGCTAACCGAAACTCTCTTCTGTGGCGAAATCGGTAAAAGCACGTCAGGCTATATGACGGTTCTGTATCGGGTACAGGTTCGATTCTATGAAAATTTCTCGGACGTTCAGACCGGTAAATATTGTTAAAACTGCTTACTATAAACAGAGCATTTACTTAAATATTTGTATCTATAAAAAAAAGAATGTATAAACATAATAATGCTTTAATACACACAGATATATATATATATATATATATGTATGTATGTGTCTGTATGTGTGTGTGTGTGTGTGTGTAATGGATGCCAGTTCGTTCTAGAATCTGGCTATCGCAAGATAATATTGCAAAACTCAAATTTGACTTGCGATATCAAGCAATGACAGTTAATTTGTTAATGTAGTGAAAACCATTGTACTAGCTAAATCCTACATTGTATGCCTGAAAAAATGTGTCTCACTAAAAAGTAAAATAGTCAAGATGATTGCATGCCATTTTGCCGTAAGTGTTGTATCAGTTTTCCGTCACTTCTAGTAACGTAACATTATGGACCCATCATTTCTAGTAAGCACTTCGCTTCCCGCACTTTTATTTTAAATACTTGTGTCCAACCAAACGAAAAACAACCAATCAACCAACCAATCAACCAAGAAAATACACACACACATACACACACACACACACACACACACATATATATATATATATATATATATATATGCATGAGACAAAAAGATCACAGAGCAACACATAAATATTCATCCACACTCGTATGTTTTTGTCATTTCTATGCAGATTTCTTTAGAATCAGGGAATTTTCTAAATGCCATTTAATGTATATCTTTAATCAAGTGAAGTGTGCGTTCCAGCCAGTCTACTGATGTGAACGAGTACATTAAATTTTCTTGCATTGCAATTTGCTGATGGATTTCAAAACAGATAAGGCAATGGAGGAACATTATTCTTTTTACCAAATCAGGATTACTTCTCATTTATATGGAACGTAGTATGCGTCTTCTATCCATGTCCACGTCATTTAAATCGGTGATGACTCTTTAAAATAAAATATAATTAAGTCTGCGTATTTCCGATTGTTGTATTTTTTTCTGTTTCTTTGAAGTGACATGATTCTCTACAGATCAATTTCAAATGCAAACATATAACTTTATCCTTCGCAAGTATTACACGTCTTTTTTATTGTTCAGCGATTATTTTATTGCTTTAAATAAATAAAAATATGTCAGGGTCATAGCACTTTAACTATCACATTACATTAATATAGACTGTCATCTATATCGCTATTTCCATGGCGAATGTTTCGATGAACTACTATTTATTTTCACCATTTCTGTCTTTCGGGGATAATTCCTAACATGTGACGGGGTAACCATTCTCATTTCCTTCGTATTAGCCAAGTAAGAACGATGTTCAATAATTGAGAAATATTATACTCAAAATCTATTTTGTTGAAAAGTATCTACAGCATGATTTCCTGATCTCTATCATCATAATCTCTTCATGTACAGGGTACAACATTATCTTTTCACCCTAACCCCATAAACAGCGTTTCCTACAATCTCCTCGTATAGTCATAAAACAACCAAATTCAATAACATTCAACCATAAGAGGTTCTTTGAATTGATTGGACAGAAGTAAAATAAAAGTAAAATCAATTACCGTATATAAACACGTTTCATGCGACATTTGAAGCCCTAATTTTGAAGCTAATTTTTATGGTGGTCTTATCAGAGACGAGATATAAAATTAGCGTGTGTACTGGGGAGGCATGGTGAAGTAATGGACAGCAGCATGGATTCAGGAATCGGAGAGTCGAGTTCGAATTCCAGTCGAATCCATAACATTCAATTACGAGCTAATACGCTTGTATTAAGGTATTAATCCTCTTCTCCTCTCCCAGCTAGAGATAAATATTAGGACAGACCGGGTTCTACAGCCTTTGATGGCAAATGGTCTACCGCAGAAAGAAAAGGGAAAAATTCTGCCTCGGTAGTCATGCATCGAAAGATAGATGATCGCCTAAGCGTGTATCTCGCATGGCACATAACTGACTGTTGGCCGTGGCTCCGCCAGTGACGAAACTATATATCCATGTAATATAGTCAAAATGTATAGCTGCGTTTAAAATAAATACGATTTTGATAAATCTGATGTTTCACTTAACTGTATTTAATAATAATAATGCATGAAATATTAATATATTAGCATCGTATTATAAAATACTAAACATAGCGAATTTTTCCATTGTCTACGTTTATAAACACTTTTCATTTTTTTTTTTTTTTTTTTTTTTTGCATTTTTCCATTGTTTACGTTTATAAACTGTTTAGCTGTTTCTCGTTCGGTTTTTTATGGCTCTACGCGTTTACGCAATGAGTATAGTCTTACTAAAGATATTTCATCATTCTCTTTGAATTTTTAAAATTATATAACTATAAGATGTGATAAAAAGATAGAGGTCGCAAGGTCTCGTGTTACACAAGTATATACAGTACATTTCACATATTTGTTTTTATTTTTTTTTTTAGTCATTTCAATCCAAGCAAGCTTATAATGTCAGTAGAACGCAGGAGTTTACATGGACTAAAAAAGAATTAAATGATTTTAGTGAGAAAAAATGAGGGAAGGAACAATATCCAGGAGAACAGAAGGAGGTGGTGATTTACATTGCATTTAAATCTTTGAAGATTGTAATCTGTACGGACTCAAGAAATCGGATATGTGTTACATAGGCGATAAGTTCTAGTACAGAAGCTCTTAGAATGTAAGATGCGCTTGCATCTAGAAAGTTCAACAGTGATCTAGTTGCCAGTCTTGTAACTTGCTTAACTACATGCACTCGAGGCACTAAAAAAGTAAAGAAAAAACTCATTTGAACAGTTGCCTGAAAATATTTGTAGAAAAGTCAGAGGAAGTCACCTCAGGTCAGTAAGAAAGTGACTGTTGTTGAGATTCCAGGTGAGGATCGATTACATTAGAGACATTTCTTTGAATATTGTCGCAAGTTTCGAGATATACCGCAAGCGCACTACACCACATATGGCGGCAGTATTTAATTTACGAACGAATCAGAGAATAAAAAACATGAGCCATCTTGATGGCAATTACAAAATGTGATGATTAAATTAAAACAATTTTGTTTTGGATGCGTTAATATTTACAAGCCACTTTGTACCCAGTTAAACATCATCTTTGAGATATCTAGTGCCACTGCCAAAATTTCATGATTCTTATCTAAACTTGGTAGAGAAAATCAGTGATGGTCTTTAATACATCGAGGAAGACACGGAGAAATGGAAGCTCTTTTGCTTGTCCGAAAAGTGATCACTGCGAAATAAGATGCTTAACCAATTAAACGTTGGTTAGAGAATCGATTACTTTACCAAAAAGAGACAAAAGACTAATAGGGCGATAATTTGAGGGGTCGGAGGATACACCAGAGGTATTAAAAACAAGAACTACAGGCGATGATTAGTCCCCAGAAGTTGAAAAAAAGAAGCAGCGAGATATTTCTTTATTTTCAAATGTTTATTTACGTATTTGTCGGTATTCCATAAGCCATATATCTTATGCTGATCATGATTGTCGCATTTTCTCTAATCTATTCTGGAAATCTCGTGTTATCTGCAGTTGTGTCCACGCAATCTGAAAAAGAAAATAATTTAAAATTAAATCAGGAAAAATAGTTTATAAACATTAACCCCACTCTGAGCAGCAGCAGATGTATTCTTCAAATTTTGTATTAAAAACCCACAAATCAAATATAGACATTCCTTTCTAACCATTGTAAACAGGACCCCATACTTATATATATAAAACCTCATTACTGACAGTAGAAATTATGAGTTTAAGAATTTTGTATTTACACTCTTTACATCATTCAGACTATTGCCATATTCACAACATTTTCGACCGTTGTACACTCCAGTTTTCTTCAGGTGATATACTTTGGAATATAGCAATAAAGTTGATGACAAGATTCCGAATTTTGTAAGTAGTGTAAATACTTATAATTACAATCTCAGAAATTTAGACAGATGTTAAGTATTTTCTGTCTTATTTTCCGGAATAAGCGTTATCATTATTTAGACTATATATGAAATTTGTTCTCATTCATGCTGTTGTTAGTTACAATGTTTCAGCTGCTGTGCATTCCGGGCTACATCAGATGTATGTCGATCTGGTTGACCTACAGGGAATTGACATATACATGATATAGGCCGGCGTGCACAACGTCCGAAACATTGTGAGAACGACAACGAAGCTGGGGACAATAGTACGCATTTAAATTGTATAATGAATTAGATAGTTTTTTTACATTTCTTAATAAAAAATACTTTTCCTTATAAATTTCCAAAAGTACAGAGTTATCAGTTAAATCAAGACATTTGTTATTCAATAATTATCACAAGCATCAATATAGAGCTTCATGAGTTGGTCTTATATTCCAGTTATAGGAAGTAACGTTGGGAGAGCATTACTGCAATGTTGCATAGAGTTTGAAAAAGCTTTATTTTGTAGATTCTCTGGAACGTGTTCGCAATGTTTGTTACAAGCATCGTAGCAAATGCGTTGCTTTGTAACGATACATTTACAGGAAGTTGATAATAAATTCTAGATTAAAAAAATAAAAGAAAAGACATTTGTTTCTTTGTTCAACGGCTTTAACTCTTTGTGGGTCATTTAATGCGGAAATTTAATTTCCTTGGCGGCACTAGACATTTCCTTTACAAAGTGCATTGCTGGTAATCTTCTATTCACAAATGTATTAGTGCATTTTTTCTTTAAAAAAATGTATTATCCGTAATCATTTTTTAACACACAAAATTGTATTGCTTGGAATATTTTCTTTTTTACCTTACAAAAATGAATTTCTGGTAATATATTTTTGACAAAATATATTTCTGGTAATTTTGTACCATGAAAAGTATTATCTTGACTATAAAAATGTACACTTTCATAGTTTTGGGGGTTAAAAATTAGCCCATAGTTGGGAGACTAATAGATGCTATCACTTCAGAACAACGGTAATTAAAAGCTGGATCAACGCTCCTCAAACCTTTCGATAATAAGCCTTGCTGGTGAATGTAGTTTATCGTCATGACCAGGATGAATATAGAAAGAGTATACATCATCTAATTTATTGGTTTACAGTTGTAAATGCAAACATAAATTCTATACCTTCTAAACATTTTGATAGGTGAAGAAAATGTATTCTGATATTATAATTGATCAATATTATTTTACAGCTACATCACTTCGCAAAATGATCATAACCTTGTGACAAAACTGGGGATTAGTAGTCAGTTTTGGGTCAAGAAATAATTGCCTGCAACATTACGGTAAAGTTGTCACGATGTTACATAATAACAACCAAAATAGAACGTTTAAGCTAACTTGAAAGAAGCTTCTGTGTTAGTTCGAAAGCCATGCTTATTTATCAATGCTGTATTATAAAAGACCATAAAAATTTGGACGAATAATTGATAATGTAGTTTATTTATACGAACAAAAATTTGAGAAAATAAATGTTACTTCAAAGTTTAATGAAATTAAGCATGTAGAAAGCACATATACTTAGAATTTTCGCTGTATCAGTCGAAGTGGACAGGCGGTACCGTTTAAAGATGGTCATAAAAGATTCTGTTTAATATATGATATAGATGCTTATATCTCGTACACTGTTCATAAACTACAATTTTTATAACAATTTTTACATAGGAATTTATACAATAGACGAGTCGGTTTTGAATAAATTTTGATACGAATGTACTTTTTTTATTTTATTCAATAGTGTATTTTTGAGAATTAGCAGGATCATACGTGTTGCAAAAGGAATATTGGAAAGGATATTTAACCATGTTATACTAGGTGATCAATATCAATTAGGTGCGAAAATATTAGAATAATTATGAACAAAATCATGAAAAACTGCGCTTCAATACAAAATTATCAGAAACATTTATTTAAAATCTGTACAAATATTTTTTTAATAAAATTTACTGTATATATTCGTTCGTTAAACATAATTTTAATTGATTTTGGCTGAATCGATTCTGGATCGAATATGAGCTTCAAAATTGCGTTAGAAAACGCTGATGCTATCATCTTGTGTATTATTTAGCGAAGAAAAAAATGTTGTTGAAGTCGTAATCTCGACTATATGTATGAAGTTTGCTCGAAATGAATTTTTTCGGCTTGCTATCTTTATAATCTAAGTTAAAGTGTTACATACTTTTGTGCAAGTGAGGTTAATTGTAACATGATTTCGTTGCCCTTGGCTTCTAAGTCGGAGACCAATATTTGCTGTTGGAATTTCGATTGACGTTGATTTCTGTGCCAAACGTGAGAAATGTTGAAACTCCTGCTGGTAATTGTGTGATGTAAGGATTCATTTACACTCAGAAGGTGGATCATTGAAGTTTTGGTTTGATATACACAGGAAGGCTTCTGATTGGTTAGAAAAGGTTCTTCTTAATTTGATAATTTTTTTTTCATGTCTAATAAATGCAAGGATGCATCGAGCTCATGCGAAGAAGACGAGTTTTATGAATTCGGTTGTCTTTATAGTTGCGCACCCTTGATGTCGCTAAAATATATTATAAAGGAAGAGTTTAAAATATCGTGAAAATTCTGTATGGTTGATAATTTTGTACTGATTCTATATTCTATATAGGTTTCGTGAAGGTAACAAATATAAATGCATATATGGAAACACAAAACATATATATATATATATATATATATATATATATATATATATATATATATATATTAAGACATTTTAATGTTTATACATTCTTTTTATAGACACAAATATTTAAGTAAATGCTATGTTCATAATAAACAGTATTAAACAACATTCACGACGGTAAATGTTGTTTAATACTGTTTGTTATAAACAGAGCATTTACTTAAATATTTGTGTCTATAAAAAGAATGTATAAACATAAAAATGTTTTAAAATAATGGGCGGACTTTGTCCATTTCATAATGTGTGACATATACATACATACATACATACACACACACACATATATATATATATATATATATATATATATATATATATATATATATATATATATATATATATATATATGCGTGTGTGTGTTAGGCATGATGAAAAAGGATCTCAAATATAATAATAACAAATTTTAATCATCAAAATGTTTATGTTATAATAATGAGGAAAGATCAACTTATTTTTTATTATTTTTTAATTTTTTAATAACTTTCAACCACGTTAGAAATTTTAGTTGAATATCTTGTTCATTTTTTATTGTCAGGGTCGACGTAATATTTACCATTACTGTTTTAGCGTGTTTGTTTTTTAGATAATAAAAATTGATTTTGACACTCTTGCAAAAAGCAAATAAGTGTTGGATGTCAATCAAACTGTCAGGAGTTACTCACAAATGAATAAAATTATGTTTGAAATTTTCTTTTTAGAAAATTTTGGTAATTATTTTATAAATATGTTACTGCTCATCCTGCATTACTTCATGTCGGTTAAGGAGATATTGTTATTAAGCGAAAACTATATTTACGAATCAAAAATTGGAATCCTCAAAAAATGTCGTTTTTTTAAATATTTTTTTATGTATGTAAAATATTACGTAACATTCGCCTGCTTGAATTTATGGTCAACCATACACGACATAATCTGAAAATAAGAGCGAGAACTATAGCAAATTTATATTCAACATTCCTCAAATTAGTTTATGGAGAATATTTTTCATCATTTATAAGATTACTGAGTACTTAAATATTGTATAAACAAGACATTCACCCGTCATTTAAAAAAAAAATTGTTTTAAAAGATAACGTATCCGTAGAACAACATTAAAGGTGTTTATACATTTTATCATCAATTGTTAAGTGATCTATGAGTGAAAAGCAACAGTGATAAGAACATAATCACGGCTACTGTTTGCTTTAAAATGCTTTTCTCTGTTACTTTAAACTTAAAGCAAATAATATTTGCTTGCAAATTATAAGTTAAATCAGCTAATAAGAAAAGAAAGTTTCAGAAAAAGTTTATTTTTGGAAGGTTGTTAAAACCCAGAATTAACATTTGTTTACAAATGTATCAAAATGTTTTAAAAATTGACGATTTTCTGTAAACGAGCAAAACTTGAGATACAACAGAATATTTTTCCTACTGGGAATAGTAGATTTAATCATTTAGATTTCAAATAAAACGAAAACAAATGATTTTTCACAAATGATAAACTTAGGTATCGATATTGATCCGAGATACTTATCACACACATACACACACACACAGACACACACACACACACACACACATATATATATATATATATATATATATATATATATATATATATATATATAGGGGAGTGTTTTAAGGCAGTATATCTTAATTCAAGCATGTTTAGTTGAATAATCTGGACATATCATGTCCATTCATTTTATTTTAATCTTCTCGAAATATATCACTGTATTCTTAATGTTGATATTAAATACATTAATGAAGGCGCCGTTTCTTTTCATATATTTTAATTTTCTTAAGTATTGTTATTTTTATGAATATTTCTCTCTCTCTCACTCTCTCTCTCTCTCTGTATATATATATATATATATATATATATATATATATATATATATATATATATGTATGTATATGGCTTATTATGAGTATGTTTTCTCGACAACAGTATTATCAAGGAGTTTTACACTTCATATATCGGATTCAAGCTCTATAGCACAATATTTCAAAGAAACATTTCTGTCTACATTAATAATTTAGAGAAATATTAATTGACAATTTGAATTTCCGCGTCAGAATTAAAACAGAGAATTTATACGATAATCACTCGTTTAAAAATCCAAAACTAAATTTTTAAGCAACACTTTCAAAGAAATTTAGGGAATGGAAAGAAAAGGATTTAAACACAAAACTAGATTGGAAAATTATACGTTTTGCACATAACCCTTATAGCTTTAGTGATAGATACAGTCTATGCTTATAGGAAAAATTAGAATAATTAAATACAATGATCAATGAAACGAAGGGATAGAACTATTTTCATAATGTAGCCACAGAAGCAGGGTTGAACTTATATAAGACTATAGATCTTACAGACACTCACTATCTACCACAAATAACAACCCCACAATGTGTGTGTGTTTATATATATATATATATATATATATGTGTGTGTGTGTGTGTGTGTGTTTGCGCGTGCGTGAGTATGCGTGTGTATGTGTGTGTGCTCAATATATATTTATACATATATGTGCGTGTGTGTGTGCTTGTGTGTGTGTGTGTGTGTGTGTTATATCACCCACCACCTCATAATACAATCCATTGCTGGATCCTAAATTTATTTACATACAACGAAAGGCCTGCGCTACAATAATACCCCAATCGTGGCCCATCTCCTGGTTTCCAACCTAGACTCCCTATCTAAACTGAGGCGTCTCCTTAAAGGGCTCCATCTATGTACACACTCTTTTAGTCTTTTTAGTCAGTGTCGTCTGCCTTGTATTTCTCTCTATGCTTCTCTCTCCCTATCTCTCTCTCTCTCTCTCTCTCTCTCTATATATATATATATATATATATATATATATATATATATTATAAATTAATTGATTTAAAATATGGTTTTTCCGCTACTTAATTTAATTAATTTATAATATTAATGCTCTGTAAATTTACATTGAGCACTATTTTGTAAAAATAAAAATATCTATAAGGACACCGGATTATATATCTGTGTTCTTTCTTTTTATTTATACACACAGACACAAATATATATATATATATATATATATATATATATATATATATATATATATATATATATATATATATATATGCATGCAGAATTGTTTACGTCACGATTTCAGGATTTCGAGAATGATAATTCACTGCTGCGTAATTACAAATACAGAAAATATACCTGCTTGAATATATTAGAAGGAAGTGCCAGGGGTGTTTCACTAACCTAAGTTTTATTTTTTCACACTCGAATGCGCCAAAGCGTTTGCGTCTCGTATACATTCATAGTAAAGTGGACGATTTAAACGGAAAACATTGAAGACAATATTTGTTTATTCAGTGAGATAGAGAAGAATGTAGTATGAACAAATAACGCTTGAGATTCCGGAACAACGCCGGCCACTGTTTATATGTCTGTATGGTTAAAAAATTGCAAAGTGATCTGTTGTTCGGAAGTATGAAGCTTGGTTGTTGTTTTATGATGTGTTTACTTGATATTTTCTTTGCTTAGCTAGTAGGTCACAGGGATGAACTTGGTTAAGAAGCTGCTTTTTTGAGATTTTCTTGTGCCACCATTTCCCAAAATTGCGAGATCTAAGTTTCTTTTAATCTTGATTTCATTTGATCTTTTTTCCGAATTCCAACTATATCTTCCGGATGAAAATACTAAAGGTATCCATCCAATATGGCCGAAATTAAATAGGTCAATGAAACATGGTTTACGACCAGATCACTTTTAAAACCGGTTCTCGTTCGATTACCAAAGTGAAATGACAAGTTTTATGTGTGACCCCTTTTCAATACCTGGTGCTATAATTTGGGACGTGCATGTGATATAATGGATAAAGGCTCATAATGTGAAATCAGAGAGCTGATTTCGAATTTCCAGTCGGACTTGTTATATCCATTGATACGCAAATTCTCTTGGAAAATGTATTACTCTTTTCCCACTTTTGTTTAAATAGTAGGACTTGAATCTGAATATAATTATTATCTCTAAAACTTAGTTAATATAATATTCACCCATCCCCCCCCCAAATGAATTATTCTTACAATCCAAAGATATGTTTCGGATTTAACTTACCTACAAACGGTTGATAAGCCGTAATAAACAAACGAAACAACAGTGAAATAGTATTTATATTAGAATAGTTACATGGTTGCAAATAAAAATCTCACAATTTGTATCAGAATATATCAAAATGAGTTTTAAAACTAAAGAATATTTTCTGTCAATGTTCAAATCACCGAATCGACAACCTTCTGCTATTTAACAAGCAGGAATTATTTCTAAGCACGGTAAGTGCGACACTGAGACCCGGAGACATGTTAGAATGGCCAACGGCGCATTCTATAGGTTCGGCAGAATATTCCGAGATAAGATCATGTCTTTGATAACAAAAAAAAAACGAGTACTGTGCTGTTACATGACATTTGCCATTCTTTATGGCAGCAAATGTTGGTCAATTTCCTCAAAGATGAAGAAGTGACTCAAGACAACGGAAATGTGGTTCTACAGGTGGATGCTAAGGATATCATGGACCGTGCGTGTGAGCAACGATGATGTCTTAGAGAGGATGTAAACAAGGAGGAGGCTGACACTTAACATCAGGAAGAAGCAGGTGAAGTTTCTGGAATACATTATGAAGAAGGAGGGCCCGGATAATTTGATACTCACGCGTGACATATCTAGCGGGCTTAAGCAAGTGGGCGACAGAACGTGGTCTGGGAGAGGAAGCAGAGCGAAGGAACTTGTTGTTAGGTGCAAGAGATAGAGAAGGTGTAGAGACATGTTTGCTCATTCACGGTCGCAGCTCAGTGATTCTTGCCCCGGGGGCGACAAGGTGTATTTACCAAACTACCGCTGTAATCGTAGTGTCGGCAGGGAGCAGCTATCAGTAAATAACGCTCGGGCTGTCCCATCAGACTCCGAGAATCACATTGCATAGATGTATGGGGGGAACAGCTGAGAATTTTGCATCGGCCCCTTGCACGTACACGATCTTCCGTGCTTTGGCTTGTGATACAGGCAACTCTTCTCAACTCCAGTCACAATGGATTCAAACCATACACTAGTGAAACGGTAGTAGAGCAGCAAAACGGCAGGTGTGAACAGATGGTGTGTGGGCGTGCGCTAACGGTGAAGTGAGATATCCGAATGACTGCTTTGAGTTCTCCGGAAGTTTGGTGTTGATCTGTTTCAACCATCTGCTTCAGGTGTTCATCATAGACTAACGATCGTGGTGGGACTTTGATGCTGATGTCGCTGTCGCGAAGTTTTGGGCTGTTCATTCGGACACCGTGCTGTCGCCAAAATGCAACAGAGTTAAGATGAAACAACGGCTTTCACTCCAGATTTGAATTCGCACAGCAAAATGATTACAATGAGACCCGCGTATTGATTCAATTTAGAAAGCATATCAAATGCGCAAGTTAAAGGGAATATTTGGAGTAAATGTTGGCATAAACATCTTTGTTGTACTCACGCAGCACAAAGTTTTAGAACATATAAGTAAAAAGCCAATCAAATTGCTTTTAAAATCGGTAAACTTTACTGCCAAGCAAATGTTTTGAAATATATGATAGAAGATTATGGAATAATCTAAATGTATATATTAAACATTTCTTAGGAATGTTTTAATCATTTATTTCTAATATGTATACATGCACTCTTGTGCAAATTAATTGAAACAAAAAGAATAATTCCGTTATTTTTTTTTTTTTTCGTATGTATCCAATGAAACATAACGGTGCCCATATAAGTACATCGTATGCCCATTCAACGAAGTCATTCCTTGCAGAGTGACCACAGATTCTCTATTGGACTTAAATCAGGAGAATTTCCGGTTACGTCTAATAATTTGATTTGTTCCCTGGTAAGGCTTGCCACTGTGTCCCTACAGCGCTAGAATTTTACTTGCACTTCCTTGGAGTAACGTCTATCGCAGACAATGGTCATAGGACAACTAATCGGCAGTCAGGACAATAGTGTCTGGGCGTGATAAAAATCTGATGCAGTCATTATGCAATATTTTTCAAAGCTAAATAAAATTCATCAAACAACCTTAAAATAGATTCATATTAGTGCACACGAATGCAAATGACCTAATCGGGGGAAAAATAGTAATCGATTAATCCATGTTGTTCCAATACGTCGAAATCTTACCGTATGGTGAAAAAAAGGAAACTAAAGCTGATGTAAGGGTGTATGTATTAACATACGTTCAAATCCGATTCAATGTTTCATAAAAATATACACTTAAAATTTGATTGCAATTGATAGGATTTTTTCAGAAGAAAATATAAATTATCGGAGGAATATTTCCAATATGCGTTAGCAGTTATAAAGAGGTGTTTAGAAATATTCTGTAAGGGGAATGAATATGCTGGAAGCCATCCCATGCAATAAAATATTACAATGTGTGTGCGTGGAGGGTTGTTTATGCATGCACAAAAGAAATTTATGAATATTGAGATATTAATGGATATATCTGAAACAATAATTTGAAATGACAAGTGCATTCTGTTCTATCGGGGAATTCATCAAAGATAGAATGAGGGGATTTATTAACATGAAACTATTTGTATACATAGAGCAATCCAAAGTAATGGGGAATATTAAAAGCAATAACACATTCAGCCTCATTATTGTGGAGAAAGCGTCTAGCGTCAAATACTTGCGAGAAACCCTGCAAAACGATGACAACGGCAACGCAGAAATTGCCTCAGAGATCGCCAATTCTACACCAGCCATGACCAAACTAGAAAAGATATGGAAGAGAAACATCATCTTCCATACTAAATTCAAGCTCTACAAATCCTTGATTGTAGCCATTCTTTTTATACGGGTAAGATACTTGGAGACGCATGGTTGAGACCAGAAAAAAGATTCAGGTGTTTATGAACAAATACTTGAGAAAGATCATCCGGATCTGTTAGTAGAGGGTACAAATCCAATGATTATGTGGCCAGAAAGATCAAAATTCACGTGTCCATTCGCCACCATTAATCGTCGGCAGACGGCAAAACAGCTTCTCCAAGACCATCATGCAAAGCTGTGTTGAAGGCAGACGCATATGGCCAAGACAATGCACGAGTTGCTTGGATATCATCAAGGAGTAGACTTATATGAAAATGCCAGTACTCCAGAGAGTCACCGCTATATGATCATCATGGCAGAGGCTGTCTATCTCTTCTTACCCACGACGATTGAAGCAGATGATAATATTTCAGTGAGAAGGCTTTGATAATAAATTAATTGAAATTTGAAGTTGAGAAACTTTTTTCATTTTTCAATTCATGCTTTTTAGATCTGACAAAAAAAGAAAAAAAAATTCAAACACACACCCACTCACGCACGCGCACACACATACAGACACACACATATATAATGTGATATCGACTTTTCAGGCTTTCTCAGCAATATTATATATATATATATATATATATATATATATATATATATATACATATATATATATATATATATAAATATATATATATATATATATACATACATACATATATATATATATATATATATATATATATATATATATATATATATATATAGAGAGAGAGAGAGAGAGAGAGAGAGAGAGAGAGAGATAAAATTAAACATATATGTATATTTATGGAATCCTTTACACAATTATATTTGGTTTGTTTTGGTTTATTTTGTTTAACGGTAATATCTACCTCAAGATGTTATTTAATGCCGACAACATTTTTAGGATACATTAGTATGAATAGAATATGTATTCTTTAGTTTAGATTGGTTTGGTTTATTTTGTTTTTCGGCATGTCAACCT
>OZ010571.1:126366380-126401380 GCA_963932145.1 Acanthosepion lycidas
TTAAACGGCAGTTACTTTGTTTCCAGCAAAATCACCTTCTTTGACAATGTACGTAAGCCAACGAATCTTGATTAATCTTAGAGTTCGAACGTTAGCCAGCAGAAAAAAAAGCGTTATCCAAAGAAACGAAGGTCAGAGAAGGTCAGAGAGATCGTCAATGAATTCCAGGTAGAAAACAAGAACAGATTCGAAGCTTTGTGGAATAGCAGAAATAATATAGAATCCATGAATATTAAATAAACGGCAATATTACAGAAGAAAAAAAAAAGATCAAGTTAAAACAAAAACGGAAATAGCCAAAAAAATGTTCCAAATGAGCAGAAGATCCATAAATAATTGAATAATGCTTAGGCAAAAAACATAAAAATAAAATTGAAAATACAAAATAAAACTAAATAAGTAACAAAAAAAATCCATGATTTAAATAAGATAAACATGAATAGACAAAGTTACCAAAAAAGCGAACAGTTTGTAAATTGCTCAGTTCGCAACCCACACAGTCCTCAGTTTTAAGTTATAAAAGGGTCAGTTGCCATCTATCAAATGTTAAGGATAACCAAGGCCGAAAAATGGAGTAGTGTTACCATATTTGGACGTGAGCTTCTTAGTCTTTATTTTCTCATAGCGTTCAAAAGAATTATTTTTCCTAGGCGGGATGTGGCGAGGCTCTAACTCCTCTTTCGCTACTTCCATGAAAATATGCTTGTGGGAACTACACTCCTTGGTTCCGGCAGATCTAACCTTCACGTCTATGACCTGCCATGCGCTATATCTAGTAGAAAACCACCCAAATTCGTTCCGTATTTCATTGGCGAGAAGTTCCACAGCGAAGTACTGCCCAATGGTACAGACTGCCAGGTTTCACCGACCACTAGAATCTTAACAAAAATCTGTTCAAGTCTAGGGTCAACCATTATTTTCCCCTCCTATCCATATAAACTAGTCCTTAACGTAACCCTATGCTTAGAGTAGAGCACGGGCCTTATACAGTGTGAAACGTAATTTAAAAAAAACATTATGAATACGTTTATGCCAGTGAAATGCTACAACCAAAATTTACGCCATCAAGTATTAATGGTGTTCAAAATTACGTCCGAAATAATGCTTACACTTAAAAATGTGCACACTTGTCCAAGCAACATTCGAATGTAAGATCGATACGTAATGGAATAACCAGTCATCTCGATGAATGATTACACTATATATAGAGGAAAATAAATGATGATGAGTGGGGTCAAAAAGAACAGTACGACGCTCACCGACAGGCCAGCTCTTTTTCTTCTTCGGTCGCCTCAAGGAAATGGATTTCGTGGCTCCCTTTCTTGGCTGTTACACTAGGCAATTGATCCGTACGTCCAAATCTAACACACGCAGTCCGCCGAATGAAACTTCTATCTTTCCTGCTGCTGGCACCTCGCTTTTCATGCTATTCCAGGACGACCAAAATTTGCATGTGTGCAAATATCGTCTCGTTTTGGACGTGATAGACGTGCATAAGTTCTTTTTTTTGCCATCACTTTGCAGGCAAGACACGTTCGCGCTCGTTTCGAATTCCGAGGGAAGTCATGTCTTTCGTTACACTATAGGAAGTAAGTACCTATAAAGTCAACCGTCTACACTAGACTGGAGAGGTGAGAGCGAGACGATGCAAGCACGTCCGGTGTTTCAGTTAGTGGCACTCACTACTAGATTGACCTGTGTGTATAGCTGTACCTTATTTCATATTGTACTTGTTGTGTAGAATAAACCTTTCTTCTAGTATCCACCTGGTGGCATCTATTTATTCCCTTAGCACGGAATATAACTGGCGACCAGGATTGTTTGAAACGAACTCACACCAACATAACAGATTGTAACAAACATTTTGAAAGTTAACGGAAAAGAAAGTTCCAAATTAATATTACAGCAATATTGTGAAAGGGAAATTACTACAAACATTGAATTTAGGAATAGTCCTTCCGCATTTAAAGACCTTGATAGGAGACAATGAAATTTAGCTCGGATACATTACATTCATTAGGGGCTAATATCATTGGGAAAGTTACGAATCCAAATATCTACCCTCTAATAGAAGCTTTGGTTAAAGAGTAGAACAGACTAGTTTCTATAGATTTAGGTGACACCCGGCCTAGGAAACGGAATACTTTGAATTCAAAACTCTAAGAAACACTGCGAAGGCACATTCGATGTATCTACGAAAGGATCCTTCGCATTGATTCGATGTTACCGAGTACTATTTTAAAGAACTTAGAAATTATCGCCCTTTCATATTACGATCGAAAATATATAAACGTTATAGGTATATACAAATGGATTAGTAAACATACTACAGGAAATCAAAGTGACCATGAAGGTAATAGTAATTGTTATTAATCAATAGACTATGAGTAATTGATCACTTGATAAGTAAAGCTAGAATATACAGCAAAACATTTTATTTTTCTTTCGTTGTTAAATGCTTATGGCTGCAACACATTGAAGGACTGGTTCCTGTAAGATCACAGCTTAAGAAAAGTCGGGCCTGACTATACCTAGATAGGTGACCGTTTGGGTAAATCAGGTGTTCAGATCTTGGATGTGTGTGTGGTGTAATATATAATGGCTCGAAATATTTAATCGGGGAGTCGAGTTCCAGTTGGATTCGTATGTTTACTCACGCCAAATTACGTGGGAAACATAGAACTCTACGTCTTCTTCCCAGGTAAGGGTTAATTAGTAAACTTTGTATCACTAAATCATTATTAGCTCAAACAAATTGGTAACATCTACTAATATATTCTTTTAATAGCCTGCAAAAGCTGATAATCAATTAAAACGTATTAATCAATGAAGGAATTAGACTTAGTAAACCATTTGAAAGTCGTAAACATCCTACGAAGTCAGGTTTTCAGTGCAATGTATATGAAAGCTATTGACAGTATATATTAGAACAGTAGTGTGATAGTTGTTTTTTTTAAGCCACATCTAATAAAACACATATAATATAAATAAAAACCACCACAACACTAACCAATTTAAAAAAAAAAACATTCCCCTAAGCGAAAGCTTTACTATTATCTAACCATTAGTCAAATTAATACAACTTATAATATGAAAAAAATATAAGATATCCACAGTATCTATATAAAAGTATGTTTATTGGTTTGTAGTTTTACAGTTTACCAACTTTTTTCAGGTTATCTAAAATCAGAAAAATACTTACATTGTAAGAATGTTTCGACATAACGATTTACTGATTCAAGCATAACCATTTAGCATATAGTTGGGGAAGAAGAGGAAGAATCATATGACCAATTCTGAAAACTTATTCACCGCCAGATCCAAGCTTACAGGACCTGGTATTAAATTCGGTTGTGTGTTTAGAACGTTCGCTTTCTGACTACCTGACCAGGTTTCGAATCTCACCATGGTCGATTTCTAATGTTATCAGTTTGGAATGGGGACGATCCCAGCGTGCGACAATTTTGGAAAGTGACTTAAAACCATACAACGGATTGACCCAAGACTTGTGAGTGAAATTCGGTAAACGGAAAACTAGGGATCGTCGATAGTTATGCTAGTACGAAGTCATAAGAAATCGTCACCAAGGGTTTGAGTGTACTGGTGTTGCTCAGATTGTTGATCATTTTATGTAACACGTTCTCTCCCAGAAACTATAACTAAGATGTGCTCAGCATAGTTGCAATATAATCTACAGGTTGACTCTGTTAGTTTTGAACAAACACAAATGTGCCTGAGCGAGAGTCTGCAATAGGGATTGGCTAGCCGCCCTAGTAGACGGGTATCCTCGAATGCGAGTGGCCAGCTCTGATATATATATATATATATATATATATATATATATATAAACTTCCTCAGAGACCTATAGTACAAATCCTTTCTGCTCACACTTCAAGCTTCGAGCTCAAAATAAGCCATCAACCAACTTTCGAATGGAAAATCCCCTGACGAAGATGGAATTCCAGCTGAAATATACAAATGTACACTAATCTTTTGATACGCAAAATTTGTGAATTTTTCAACCTTCTGTGGGAAATGGGAGAAGTGTCACAGCAATATAAGGATTCTTCAATTGTCCATTTGTATAAGCGTAAAGGGAGCAGGTGTGAATATGGCAACCATAGAGGAATATCACTTCTTTCGATTGCTGGCAAATTCCTTGCTTGTATCATCTTGAATATGTTTAATGAATTTGTCTCTTAGTTGGCATTACCAGAGACGCAGTGCGTTTTGCGATCCGATAAAGGAACTTGGATATGATCGTTTGTCTCCGGCAGGCTCAGAAGGGACGAGAACAAAACAAGGATCTATTTGTAGTTTTTGTAGATTTCATACAGTCTTTTGATACTCTATCTAGATCTGTTCTTTGGAAAGTTTTGTCAACATTAGGTGTTCCAGAAAACATTATTATCTACTTTCACGAACGAATGAAAGCTTTTGTAAGGTTAGAAAGTGAGCAATCGGACTCTTTTTTCCTCTCCAACGGTACAAAACAAGGTTTCGTTCTTGGTTCTCTTCCATTTTCACTCTTCTTTTCTGCTGTGCTTCTAAAAGCATTCTCTGATTTAAGTGAAGGATTCAATGTTTAATTCAGAACAAGTGGGTGTCTATAGAATTAGCAAGGTTTTAAAGATCAAGCGGAAGTTGGTCTGCAGCTGGTACGCGAAGTCATGCAAATCATCCTTGATACATTCTCCGAAACAGCGAAAGTATTTCGACACACTATCAATATTAATAATACTGAGCTAAATACCAACCAGTACCAGGCAATCCATCCCTCACAAATCCTTCCGTATTCATTGATGGTACGGCATGAAAAAACTGTTGAGACGTTCACATATCTTCTGATGGAAAATGGACAGGGAAATCCAATCTAGAATGGCCAAAGCCAGTACAGTATTCGGTAAACTTAATCAAAGTTTATGGAACACCAAAGACGTGTCTCTCAGAGTAAAGCTCGACATATACAGATTAATCGTTCTCTCAACCATCCTCTGTGGTGCTGAAACTTTGACCCTGTACCGTAAGCACATGAATCAACTTGACGCCTTTCACATGCTCTGTCTTCCTATCATATGTGATATAGAATGGCATGTAATACTGAAGAAATTTAACAATATCACAAACATTGAAACGATTCTAGATAACATACAACTTAGGTAGGATGGTCATGTTGTGAGAAGAGATAAATATTGATTTCCAAAGAAGGTGCTGTATGGGCAACAATCAAACTCCCAGCCAAAATGTTTTCATTTCCGTTTTTTTAAACATCTAAATAGGTCAAGGTTCTGTCACCCCTCCTACTCCAATATAAAACATACTTAAGAGAGATATAAAATTAACCCCTCCCTATACTTTATATTGTCTGTTTAACTGCCACTCTCAACCCCCTCTATTAAATTACAAAAATTACACTACCCACCAATTTCTAATCCCATTTTTCCTCTCAATTCGTTGTTGGAAGTTTTACCTGATGATCCTGAATCCTTAAAAAAGGATTTAGGTGAAATAAATTATCGTATATATATATATATATATATATATATATATATATATATATATATATATATATATATATATATATCGAGACAATTTACCCACAAATTACTATACTCTGTATAGTAATTTATTTGTTAGTAACAATTAAATTGCTTTTTGAAATTTTCAATTTATATATGACATTGTTGATAAAAAGTATGCTATTAAATTAACTAAATACGTTTGAAAAGTTTATTATTAACTTGCTTCAATTCATTTGTTGACGGGTTAGCAGAACATTGCTCTTTTTGCATGCACCTTCATTTAAAATTCCTTTCCAGTGAATATATGCTTCACCACCTGTTGTTTGAAATGATGGCATACTTTGTGCATTCAAGAAACAAGTTTTTTTTTAACGCTATCATAATGGACAATGCATAGCGAATAGATGCGTTTAAGGCAATCATCCAGCTAATAAATAATTCCCTTGGATTATTTTTCTGAGAATATGTGAATATTCCACCTGGTATAATTTACAACACGATGCCGAAAGAAGGCACGCGATTCTATTTTATATTTGCATTTTAGTGAGTGCATATTTTTTTTTTCCTTTTCAGCATTTTGTCTGAGGATAGTGATTGCTAATCTAATTTAAAATTAGAATCACTGACACCTTTCTAGATAACATTTTATTGAAAACATTTCTGGAGACTAACAATATTTTACACGGTAATTAGGCATATCCTTATTTCAAATTATTAACGTATTATTCACGCATTTGAAAGCGCTCCAATATTTCTCAGTAACTGTTATTCGGAATAAAGTCACAACGAATGTAGTGAAATAAGGAAGTAAACTGATCATGGAACTTCAGCTGATAAAATCATGTCTTGAATATTGCACCAAAACCAATTTAAGAGAAACATCTCAAAGTAGAATTACCAATGGCGCCAAAACGTTGTTTCCATTTCTTCTGCAGTAAGACATGATTTGTTTATAATGAGACCTTCAGAATTTTTTATTATATCTTGATTAGTTCTTAAAAGAAATTTCTTAAGATAAAAGATAATACGCCTTTCTGCACTAAATTATAATAAATTATGGCCCCCACCTAAAACAAAACAAGAATATATACCTGTTGTATGTATGTATGTATGACTGGGACCAAAGCAAATTCTAATGAGAAAATGTTTTTTTTTAAATTTACTAAAATTGAAAAATCATATATATATATATATATATATATATATATATATATATATATATATATATATATATATATATATAGATAGATAGATAGATAGATATACAGATATATGTAGATATAGATATATAGCGCAGTTGTTTAGGTAACAGTGTGTATTAAGAGTTTTTACCACATTTGCAAAATTTTGATGCAGATGTGAGGTTACTTATATTTACACTTGGCTGTCAGGAATAATATCAATTTAGTTTGGAAAGTGGCTTTATGGTTGGGTATGAAATCGAGTGCAAAGCCTAACCAGTCATAATTCCACCACGCAGTAATTTCTATGAAACCCTGGGAAACATCTTGGAGGTTTTTCCCATTGCATGATGTGGGGTTACTTTCATCTGTATTCGACGGCTGGGAATAATTTAAAGTTAGTACGGCAAGCGAGTTTCCAGGTCTGGCATGAAAAAGGCTGCAACAATTATTCCTCCGTAAAGCAACAACGCATTGTTTTCCATTAAACTTTGGGAAAAATTATGGAAAACTTTCACAGTTTTCTCTGTTTCTTTCAAATGACATTTCCTAGTGTCTTTATTTTTTCAGTATGCCTTTGGATAACGCTGTCAGGTTTTTCATCCTTTATTCTTTGGTTTATATTTAACCTAAATTTGTAATGTCTATTTCTTTTATTTTCACGTATATTTTATTATGATCTTCCAGTTTAGCTTGCCTGTATTTATTTCTAATTTCTCTGCTTAATTTTCTATAATCTCTACCGGCCCATGACATTGGTGGCGTGTCTTTTTTTATTAGGTTGGTGCTAAAAAAAATGGCGTAATAATGTCATTTTTTGACGTTAAATATACGTCAAAAAACGACATTATTACGCCATTTTTTTTTGCACCAACCTAATAACATATCGAGAATTTCATGTGTCATCCATTCTTTTCTATATTGACTGCTTTCTAATACGGCATTATTTTTAGATTGCAAAATAATTTTACTGTATTTTTGCCTCTATTTCTTTAATTTTATTTTTCTCTAAACGGGGAAAATAAAAGATGAAAATGATTTAAACTATTGAAATTTACTTTACTTATTTTATTTTAATTGTATAAATATTAGATTGATATGGAGAGACGCGTGGTTATGCCATTGTCTCTCTCACAATTTACGAAATAGATTCGAACAGATAGGAGGCATCCTGGCATTGCCAAGCTCCTTTATATTACCATTTAACACGTGGAAATCTACGCACAGTGAAAGTGATATATACATCAATATTTCAGTTGTATTTTCATTTTCCTCCTATGTATTTTTGCCTGTGTGAGATATACAAAAATTTACTTTTTTACACGCACACACGCATATATATATATATATATATATATATATATATATATATATATATATATATATATATATATATATATATATATATATATATCATGATGTGCTACTGAATATGTCTCGATCTACAAGTTAATAAGTTTATCATAAAAACAAAGAATAGTTAGATATATAATCCGGGGTTTTACTGATATTTTTATTTTTACAAAACAGTGCTCAGTGTAAATTTACAGAGCATAAATATTATGAATTAAATGATTTGAAATATGGTTTCTTCGCTACACAGGAATTACCATGTTTCAAAGACCGAAGCTAAAATCCGCAAATTTAATTATATAATTAAATTAAAAACATTATATATATATATATGTATGTATGTGTATATATATATATATATATATATATATGTGTGTGTGTGTGTGTGTGTTTGCGTGTATATATATATATATATATATATATATATATATATATATATATATATATATATTGTTTTATTCAAATTTATTTTCTGAAATCTGAAAATATCTTTTTTCATGCAAATTAAAAGATTCCTGGAAAATATAGAAATGCCAGCATAAATGGTTTATGCACTTTTCTATCTTAATTATACATTAAACATTCTTACTTGAGCCATAATACCTCCATCTATCGATCTCTCTTATAACTTTCAAATCCGTGTATATTGAAGCATGAATACCGCCAAATAACAATATATTAATATATTTAGAACAATGCATCCCTTTCCCAGGTTTTTTTGTTATCACAAATGTATCTTCCTACTAAAATTAAAATTAAATATAATATTAAAATTTTAGGTAGCTAAATTTTTTTTTTTACTTTTATGTTCTTAACATATATTAAATTCTAAATTGCGCTCTTCGATGTGGTGTAATGTTCAAATGGTTTGTGTCGTTCAGTCAATTATTACTGATTGGCGAGTTCGGTCACCACTGGGATCTCCCAAATTTCGGTTTTGTGCCATACATAAGCTAAGCTTTGTAAATTTTCAAAATTATATTATAACTTAACATGCTGTATCGCTTTCATTTTTCTAAAAAAAAAAGAAGTTTAATGTGTATGAGAATAAGAAACATATAGTCAGACCAAAGTACAGCAAATACGATGCCAGTTATTACTGAGCTAAATTTTAACATTTTAAAGTTTTCTGTTACTAAGACAATGTTCTACATTTCCAAGATTTCTGATTTAGGATAGACTTTGGAATTTTGGAAAAAAATACAATACAATACTGGTCAGTAACTAAAAATTGAAGACTATTACTTTGAAGTGTCAATAATAATAATAATAATAATAATAATAATATGCCTCCTAATCTTTAAAGATATTGAAAAAACTATCAAAATAGCAATTCCAGTTGTAGTTGGAGCCCTGGGACTGAATGGAAAATATTCCAGTAGTATAAAT
Organism: Acanthosepion lycidas; assembly: GCA_963932145.1. NCBI lineage: Eukaryota > Metazoa > Mollusca > Cephalopoda > Sepiida > Sepiidae > Acanthosepion > Acanthosepion lycidas. The sequence continues at coordinate 126,375,826 of OZ010571.1, forward strand.
GAAGAAATACCTGGTATCCCAGACCTTAAAGAAATACAAAATATTGAACTCACGAATACAGCTCACAACTTACGAAGGGCTTCATCCATTAAGTCGGAATTTTTTTCCAAAACTACCCAGTGGTAAAGGTCATGATAGAATCTACGATCCTAGGTCTCTAGTCAGTACACCAGAATCCAAAATAAATAAAACAACAACAATAAAACAACAAAGACAATGATAATAATAATAATAATAATAATAATAATAATAATAATAATAATAATAATAATAATAATAATGTTACACTTGAGACGATAATCATGTTTTCTGATCTTAAAAGATTGGAGTTGGTGACATCTACATGTTTTAATCTCGGGCAATGAAGTTGAGTTAAAGAAACAACCTATTCATTACCATAGATTTCCCTCTCTGTCGCATAGCGTTTGCCAGTTGAGCATACGTCCTAGGGGATAATGCAATGTGTATCCCTGTTCATGAGCAGAAGTATTGCGGGTCATATCTTCGATTCGTATCGAGGGTCATATCTTCGATTCGTATCGAGATGTTTAAGGTGTAGGAATCCTTCTACTCGGTTTTTTGTTGAATGTTAAAATTTGGAGTGTCGGGACTCGATACATTAACAAAATATCATTACAGGGCCGCTCGTAATTTGGCCGTCTAGAATAATCATACGCTTTTCATTGAATGAAATTAAGTAGAATAGACAACGTAGTTTCCACAAGTAAACATTAATAATACGACAAGAATAAAAGCAGTTGATGATAGATTGGAAAGTAATGTCTTTTTGTTTGGGTTAATAAAGTTCTGAAATAAAACATAAACTGTCTTTGTGTACGTATGTGAGAAACAATAAAATGTTACGATATGTGTGTTTCTATGAAAAAGTCAACATGTGTGTGCGTGATTCATAGTAAAAGCGGATACTAGTGATAGAAATTGTTTCTTATAGTTGGCAGTGTTGCCATAGTCTGAAGTTTGTCAACGATATGGCTTTTAGCATGAGGTCGTGAAGAACATAAGCGAGAGCTGTGTGGAGTTTGGTGGCAGCCCCGTGTATCTTGTTTGGGAACGGATTTTCTATGTTTTAATACACTTTTTCGTAACAAAATCGTCTGCAAAATTAAATTATTTATTTATTCCTAATTGGCCCTAAGACATCACGTGGTATGTCTTCTACTACGTCCGTACGATATTTTGTTGGTATCTACCTAAAATGATGACTAATACAACAAACATTCTGCTTTGTATTCTATGATTTTATTGGTCAGTTTTAAGATGTAAGTGTTTTCATGAGTGTGATTGGTTTATAAATATTGTATTTGATGTTTTAGTGGAATGACAAAGTGATGAGACAGTGAAGCCTACTTACGAGTCGATTCTAAATACTTGGGATCACCCACAATTGATTGACTGAGAAGACTGTGTTGCCCGACCTGATCTTATTTCAATACATAACTATCCTACAGGATTATACCTTTCTTTCATCACACCCGTTCAAAATATAGGTCACATTTCGCAGACAGGCTTGTGCTTGGTATATCCCTCTCAACCTGGGCGTTGCGATGAATATAATAGGCTCCGTATATCGGGAACTCCAACGTCACACAATAATAATAATAATAATAATAATAATAATAATAATAATAATAATACAACGACATGAAATTGATACCTTTAGAAACCTACAAAACAGAGACAGAGAGAATTTGATTTTCGGATAAATAATCAGAATTTTTTTTTCGGCAGGCGATTTAAGGAAACCTGTTATTCGGCCTTTTGAAGCAATCTCTTAAAAACTGGTGTGAACATTCAAATATATTAGAAATAATGAAAATACTAGCTTTGAACTTGAACCGATTATGTAAAATTTAAAACAGCAATTGGCATCTCTTGGCGAGTGGGTAAACATAAACAAAATAGATATGCATAAAAAAAAAAAACATACAAAAAAGTGTAATCATCGGCTGGGACATTTAATCCCTGGAAATCTAGCGACAGCCTTGGATTCAGGAATAACACTCAGATGCTAGGAGCATAAATCAGAATATGTCCTTGAGAGGAAAAAAGAGAGAGGAAAGTCTTTGGGACATTTAAGCAGATTACCCAGTCCAAGTTTGACGTGCCGTTTTCATTATATAAGCGAACCATTAATTACGTGGGAAGCGCTTTGAATCCGAAGATAATTACAGGCATGATGCGCAACTGCACGCCTCCTCGAAGATTGCAACATTCTTCTTTTTCTGGACAACTGTTCGGCCCATTCTCGAACTGAACTGCCGCGTAAGTATATGTCTATGGCGTATTTACCACAAAAAAAATTACCTTATCCAACCACAACGAATACGACGCCGATGATAAGAAAGTATCCTTTAATTTATTGTAGCGTATTCATGAAAAAGTAAATATTTGCACGCATATCAATAGACATATTTAATATTCTAGACAAATTTCATTTACGTTTCTAACAGTTCCAATTATTTCTACTTCTTCTGGGGGGATTCTGTATACGTAGCTTATATATGGCACAAGGCCGAAATTATAGAGCATCAAGTTAGGAACGAACTCACTAATTTGTCGTAATGGTTCTCTCGAGACGAGCTTGCTAACCATTACACCTTGTCGAGGGGCCCATCTGCATCTTCTATATGTCGCCATAGGCGATTATGGCTCTCCACATCTTTTCATCTGACTTTCTATAATTTTGTAAAGAGCACGGCCCCCGTTTCATACACGCAGATAAAAGATTTGCTGATTTCCCCTACCAGTCTTTCCCTAAAAATACAAAGTGAATGTTAAGTTTTCTAAACCCACTTTCCTCGTTACGTGTCCAAGGAATTACAGCTGTATTTTCCTAATTCTAAAGATGTGTCCTATCTATTGCCATATTTCTTTAAGAGGACCTTGTTGCTTACTCATTCCATTCATGTTATATTCAATAACTTTCAGAAGAACCATATTTCCACTGCCCTTTTCTCTCATGCGTCGTGAAATTGTACAACATTCTCTGATGGAGGATGGATATTATTAGGTTGGTGGAAAAATAATGACGTAATAATGTCGTTTTTTGACGTTAAACAATACGTCAAAAAACGACATTATTACGTCATTATTTTTCCACCAACCTAATATATTGTAATCCAATATTCTTTTCTCCGTTTCTATCGATATTTTTTTTCTGTTTCTCAACATTTTTGAAATGCGTTTTCCGCTGTTATGCTCGGGTCTCGATGCTACATTTTGCATCTGTTATAATGCCTCCCTCATATCAAACTTGCTGTCGCTGCTTGATATTCATATTTTTAATTCGTAACACTACCGTGTTTTTTCCTCTTCCTGGTGTGACCATACTTACTCTCTTGTTGCAATTGATGGTTTATCCTTTTTATCGTTTTCTTTTATTACTCTGTCTAGGAGGTCCGTTAGTTTCTTTTCCAAGTAAGCTATCTACAGTATTTATATTGTTAAGATTGCGACCACTGATAGATACCATGGGAGGATCCCCAGTCCCCATAGTTTAGAAGGAAGAGGTAAGAAGTTCCCATCAATATTGAAAAGAGTGATAACATCTACTAGACTTGAGAAACCTAACAAATTGTTTTAAGAGAAAATTTGATAAATTCTAATCGATAGTGCAACGGTCTTCTTGGCCATTGAGTGGCGAATATTTGCATTACCATTGCATGACATTTTTTTTGGCGCTAAAATACATCATTCAGCAATTATTAGAATCAGAGAAACCGAACAAATTATTTGTTATAAAATACAAAGAAAACTAACGCAGTTAATTGAATGAAAGATTCTTTTTTTTTCCATTTAGAATGTAAAATAATAATAAAAAATATATTAGAAACTTTTCCAAGAACTTTGCCTGTAGAACAATAATTTCTATAGAAAGGGCAAACAAAATACTTCTAGAAACTACAATTATTAAAATTCGATTAAAAATAAAACAATGTAAACCACACCAGTGGTGAAGTCTGAGATAGTTCTGTGCTGTATTTGAGTAAATTTGAACCCATTTATTCTCTCCAAATATCACTAGATATCTTTGGTTTGAAATATCAAAGTGAAATATTTAATATTTCTCTATGGAATAAATAATAGTCTAGACTCGGTTGTTTAAATTTGGATATCAGCCAGTCTGGCAGAAGCTTAAAACTGATTTCAGAAGCATGTAGAATTCAGTCCATTATCGAAGAAGTAATGTTATTTCCGACATAATTATTAAATGAATCTGTGCCCTGTAAGAATATGGCATTTAAAAGAAAGTGATATCCATCACTCTCTTCTTGATATTACTGGCGTCAACACTGATCTGGTTTGTTTCATTTCCTCTGAATGATTAATACTTTTTAATTCTTTGTAAAAGGGGGTTGGAAATGTTCCAGGTGCTTGGGTGATTATGAATACAACAATCGCTTTCGCTATTTTGATCGATTGGATCTAATAAAATGAATTAAAAACGAGATTGAATTTTGTTCTCATCTGGGAAATATCTTATAAGGCACGTTCTTTCTGTCATTCAAGATAATCTGTTTGTCTTCATGAGAAACTTGCCGGTTATATTTGCATAAGCCAGTGCAACAATTGAATGCCTTAGAATGGGTTACATATAATAGAATGTAAACCAGCTCCAAATAATCTAATAGTAATCTTAACAACCTAGAGAATTATATTTTATTAATTATTAAGGTAGATTTTAATCTTGTTCATCATTTATGTACCGTGTATCTTGGTATTGAGCGCGAAATAATAATAACTCCCTTTATCACTCTCTTCAGAGTGAGCTGAGGAAAAAGACAGGAAGTAATTTACGAACCGATGTGACATTTTCTTTGGACCAATGAAAACATTGCAATCACAAATATCGACCAGTGAACTGAGAAGAAAAAGTAAATAAATTCGAAAATCCTATGTGAAAATTCTTTTTTTTATATAAATAATGTAAAAAATTAAATTAATAAGAGAAAAGAGTTTGAAGTCTTGTGAAATATTTTATTTAAGATCCTGGCGACCAGCTACCATTGTTCAATACTTGCCAGAGTAAAATTACCAGTTAATTATATTATAGGCCATTTAACCATGTCACTGCACTGAATTTCCTCTCAAAAATACAAGAAAGATATAAACCATGTTTCTTCGTCTTCTTTTCAATGTATACAACCATGTATCACTTCTGTTACGTTTGTTTTAACCCTTAAAATATTTTCTGTCAGATCATTTAATCTGTTGTATGAACATTTCATCTTCATGACAATTCGTTAAAACGACGAGCGCTAAAAAATTATGAATTATTTTCCTGTAAGGAGCTACTGACACAACTTCAAGCTTGTACATTCACAAATGAATTCCTTGTCTTGTTTGTGAAAATTACATGCATATTACCTCGTCATTAATATCCTCCATTAATACTCTTGGCATAAATAAATCAACTGTTTATTTCAATCCTTAAGTCCCATGCCATAATATTTTCATAATTCTAGCTATAAGATTTATCCATAAGCTTCTATCAGTTGTAGATCTGAGTAAATTTTATCCTTTTGTTATCTCACCTAATCGCTCTTCTGCCATTCGTCTACAATAACTGCCGAATATATATTATGCGCTGATTTCCTCCTTGCATCTTGCCTTCATCTGCCCTATCAGTATCAAATTATGTAAACTCGTTTTCTTCGTTATGTTCAATGGAAATTTCAACTGTCACTTTCTGATGCTATGTTTTTATTATTTTTGTCTCTAAAACTTCCATGTTTATCAAATGTTCTTTCCATAGTAGACTCAGCATCCTTTTGTAGAACTACTTTTCTGGTGCCTCATGTCTCATTTTCATCTGTGAATAGCATTCATTTCTATAAAGAAAGACTAACATTACATAATAGTTCATTTCTACATCCTGTGTTTCTACCGAAAATTTCATTTTTCTTAATACTTTGCTTCGTTTTAAAAAGGCATTTTCGCTGTCCCAGTGAACCTTCAAATTTCGTTGTCAAATATGTTGTCCCCTGTTAAAACACTTCTTAGATATTTAAATTTTTGTACATGCTTGATTTTGATAAACCAATTTATGATTCGCACGTTGGACTGCTCCTTTTGCTGACACTCATACGTTCTGTTATCTTAAAATTGATACTTCGTCCTGATCACTCGCTTTCCTAAACTACATTTTATAGTCGTATCTGTTGTCTTCTTTCGTGTTTGATATGAACACGGTGTCAGCTGTATATCGAATGTAGTCAAGACTGTGGCCACCACTATTGAATCATAGTAGGACTTCTAATTATGATCGTTTCACAGTAAATGTTGAATAAGTTTGCAGAAATGTTTTATGTCGCTTTCTATTTTGGGGCATTTACTGAATTGATTTTTTTTTACTTCCAGTATGAGATCTTGATAATTATAATAATCAATTAAAATAACTCAAGCTTCCTAAGAATTTCAGAGTATTCATTGTGACGCACATTATCAAATGGTTTGTATAATCTATAAAACATAGGTAGACATCGTTTTGTATTTGTATCTGTATTCTGTGTATCATTCTGAGCAAAAATATCGCAATACTTGTTCAGGTGTCTTTAAGAAAACTTCATTGTTCTTGTCCTATTTTGAGTCTAGTTCCGCTGTCCTATTCATCAGAATTCGGATGATAATTCTTATTACGCGGTTCATTTTGATGATATACAGATGGAGTTCGTATTCGTTTCCTCATAGCTTCTTGGGCACCGCTATGAAAATGCATTTGCTTAGGTTTTCTGGTATATCATCAGTGTTGTATATTTCATTTATTATATATGTAAATTAACCAATGCCGAAATACTCCAAAGCTATTAATATCTCTATCACAATTCCATATGGACCTACAGCTCTGTTCCTTTTTTAATTTGTCCAGTACTGATTTCATTTGTGATTTGAATATTTCAATTCTTTCCATATTTCCCGGCATTTCACATTCTGCCCTCCTCATATGCCCTTCCATCTCCGAAGTAGTCTTTCTTTCTCTATTTTATGTTTATCGTCATGATTATATGCATCATGTTGATGAGCATCTCTTTATCCTGTTAGTCCGCTTATAATTTTACGCATATCTGTTTTATTTGCCATACTAATTCTTTCACATCCTGCATACTTTTTGTTGATTTAATTATAATTAATCTACATGCATGTTTTCCTAATGCATTTGTACAATGCACTTTATTATGCACATTACCTTGACTTTCATAATAGAGAGAATTTCATGCCATACATTCTGTTTATTTTTTCTGTTCAGTTTTCTTTGGCATGATCTCTTTCTTACTAAACATTCCCATAAAGTGTTCCAGTTCGAATTTGCATTCTCCTTAAGTTCCTTGTATTTGTTTTATTTACGCTGTCTCTATGGTTTCCTTCAAATCCAGATAATTCAGCAGTCTTAATGCTCCAACTGCATTGGCCCTGTTTAAATACCGTAGTTTCATTTTAATGTTAAATATCACTAGAAGGACGTTGCTTCCGCATTTTGCATTTGGGTGTATTTTACAAAGAAAAACTATTCTTGAATCTCATATTGATCGTTATGTAGTCGATTTGTTGCTTCGTTTCCCATCCAGGGCTTCACCATATCCATATCCGTCTTGAGTGTTCTTGAAACCAGGTGTTTCCATTGGACCCCCTTTTCTGAGCGTTAATTACGAATTCCTAGGGCGAATTTGTCAAGTATTTCAGCATCTCTTTCCTTCACTACATTCAAGTTTCACATGACAATTGTAATTTCCTACAATTGACGTTATCTAGTGTAGCAATATGAGTCAGCTGAGGTCTTCTTAAATTGAAAACAGCTGGATCTGTCGCATAAATGCATACGAAACATTTACTTTCGACCGATGGTTATCAATAATTGATGCCAACTTCAAAGTACAGAGAAAGAGGCTCAGACAGAAAGAAAATCACGGAATGCAGATGATTTTTTTTAAACGAAGATGACAAGACAAAGAATACAGTGGAGCGAAGTGGGCCTCGGAGAACGCACAGGGAAGAAAGTCGTTAGAATGTGCACCTCCCCACTTACTTACGCTTCATCTCAACTTTGCTCGCTTATAGGATTAGGTTACAACCCAATAATAAAATCTGGTTTACTTTTCGAAACTATTTTGTTATTTTTGTTTCTTTTGTGGGTAAGGATATGGCCAAAGTGTAATTTTCAAGCCACAGACGATTTACTGGAAGAAACTGCATCCCAGCAACAAACATGGTGTCTGCAATATTTCCGGTCGACCAAGATGTCCAGTACTTCGGCTAATCGATGAAGTGATTGCTTCGATCCCGGGTCTGCCTTATACCACGTTGTGATTTGGTTTGATAATAAGACGCCCAACAACGAATCTTTTTATGGAATCTTCGTCTTGAGCTAGCGCAAGCAGAGTGACGATGCACAGTAAGAAAATAACACTAGAATAAATAAATAAAAATAATGCTGTATTTATATCAAGTCCTTCTTACAGTAATTGGCTAAATCAGGAATCTGCATGCAAACAATTATCAGCTCTGCTTTTAACTCGAACGTGGAACTTTTTGCTGTCTTGGTAGAGTATGTTCTGTTGATTTGGTAAATTTCGGCATAAGGATGAAATCGGGGGTTTTTGTCGGCAAATAATCTCGTAGGCCGTCTCGCGTCCGGTGGCTGGAAGGAAGTCTCTGCTTTCTTGCTTCGAACCATTCGTATTTTATTGGCGTTCGCACAGACCAGCGTAGGGCACGGCGCAGTTGGAGAATTCGGTGGTTCACCTGCCCGCCATTGTCATTGTCTGAGTCCTGAGAATTAAATTACCTCGTAATTTTGGGTAACTCCATTTTTCCACGAACGTACTCCACCTCAAATCTTCCAATTCCTCCTATCATCATCTTCCAATAATCCTCCTCAGTGGCCGTGGGTGGGTCCTCCACCTTCCTTGGAGATTTTACCACACCTGCTTCCTCGGCAGTAAAGATTAATTCTAAGTTCGTTTGTTTGTTTGTTTGAGTTTTATGGCATATCAACCACTGTGGGTTATTTAATGCCAAATCCAGTTTATATGAATTTTAAATGCCTATTTTGTATGGAATAAAAAATATATAGCTGACAACATTTTTGTTAAAAAAAAAAACAAAAAAAAGGTATAGCTGGCAACACTATTCCTTTACAAAAAAACGTATAGCTGGCAACAATATTCCGTCATAAAAAAACGCATAGCTGGCAACATTACTTTTTTACAAAAAAACTTTGAGCTGGCAACATTATTGTTTCAAAAACTTTGAGCTGGCAACATTATTTTTCTGAAAACATTATCTAAGACCTTGCAGTTGGATGCAGTTTATCGCCGTACCCAGTACGCGGATGTAGTTTATCATCATACCAAGGACGCGGATGTAGTTTACCGTCATACCCAGGACGTTCTAAGTTCGTTGTTTACGAAAATAGAGTATCCCATTCATAGCTCGTATTTTTAGCTGTGTGAGGTAAGTGTCAGTCATTGTTACTCGTTTAACCTGTCGCAGTTCAAATTCACGCCCACCTTATATTTTTCATTGTTAAAAACACGAGCACACAATTCAGGTGGATCTCTATATGAAAATTAACATCTTCAGTTTTTCCCATGGGTTTTAATCATTAACCCTTCATTAACCCAGCTAGATGGCGGCCGCTGGCAACAGTTGTATATCCCACTTTTTACTGGGCGAAGAGATAATTCCAATATACTTAAGTCATTAAAGTACGTTATGTTTTATATTGGAGTCGATAGTCATGAATGGTCTCGCAATTGATGGTAGAATGATTCCTCGTTGCCTTCTCATCTGAGATTAATTGAGACCCCACTAGTTATCTGCACCTTGACTTGCGACAGTTCTCGCACCGTTTGATAGGTCTTACTTTTCATCCTAGAGTATTGCTTATTATTCATGCTACATGGTTGTTCACTAGTAATAAAATGGAACGGGGGTAAGTGTACACTTAGTCGTCGACCATACGACAATAGATTTCATACTCATATAAATAAATCTACCAACAATGCGATTATTAACCTATACTTATAATTTATTCGAGTGAAAGAAATGCAAATATCCGACAAGTATTATATTATTAATTCATGGGTGTATGTCTTTTTGTGCAAATGTAATATTTCTAATTAGGCAAAAGAACTTACAAACTGAACTGCACAAATTTAAATGAAGCAGTATCTTTTTAACTCATCGATGAGAAGGCGTTCATTTGAAGAGATATCGATCAATATATATCAGATCAGAAATCACTCATTATAGACTATGCAAAATATCTTGAAATTCTAGAAATATTCCTTATATAATATTCACATATACAAAGCGTTGGGATCATGATGAAAATGCAAATTAAATTCAGATTTTCTGCAATCCAATCTACTTTACATTAAAATAACCAAACAATCAGTACATTTGTTAGCTTACAAAATCTATGATATCTATAGATTTTAAACTTGAAATGTTACGTAATTATTCAATCAACATGTCTATTTTCCCATATTTTGGATTGACAAATTCTTTTAATATTGAAGGCGTAGAAGATAGTATTCGACTTTTCCCACGATGTCAAATCTAAATCTGATGCCGAAAGCAATCTTGCAACGTATGCATACTTGTTATGCACATTTTAAAGCATATGCAATCTATAATCTTCCCATGAGTCTATGGAAAGGTTTCTCTTCACCCACATCTAACGAACATTCTTCAAGGCCGTGTCTTGATGTGTATTCCAAGTCGCTTGGATCAAAGCCGATCGCAGCTGACACATGACACCCAATAAACACTGGTTCGCTGAATTCGACCTCTGCATTTCGAAGCTAATCATATTCTTTTGCATCGAACTTCATCGTAATCAATCGTCTAGTAAAGCCCTTGGTGATCCTAGTTATAACTTCTGGAAAATACTCAAACGTTCTCATTAGTAATGTAATTTCATGAAACGACAGTAATTTTCAAAGATGCCTTATAATATATATGAAGCGGAAGAGCTAAGATCACGGTAGTAGTAATAATGTTCGTATGCTATCACGGTGATTGATAAATTAGAGAAAATGTTTCTTTAATTAGATTGCTTGACTTACAGTGAAGGTGAAAGACAAGGTAACCTTTTACGTTATTGATCCAACAATATCAATATATATTAATGTTGATCTTCAAAAATTACATTCGATACATAAACTATGTGTTGCAGCATTTATACTTTTTCATTCCAAATTTATAATACATTCTTAAATATTGTTCAAAATATAAGTATTATAATAAAATACTATTGACATAAATATATCACAACATTATAATCTCACTATAGGCCAGATGTTTGGGGCCACCCTCTGAATTTATTAATTACTAGGTCTAATACATAATTTGCTTTAATTAACTCTTAATAAGCATGGATATTGAAGCTATTACACGTCATAGTGCATGGCGGCCATTTATTTGTGAGGATGAGTTATCTAATATTAAAATCCACCAGCCCTATGATTAATATTAGCCTGCAAGTTTGATTAGGTAAAGGAGCTAAAATTTGAAGGAAGAATTATGCAGTAATGTGTTAACGCCATTATTATTATTATTATTATTATTATTATTATTATTATTATTATTATTATTATTGTTGTTGTTGTTGTTATTATTACTATTATTATTTCCTTTGATTTCTGCTGTAAACTCATTTGCCTCCGGGTCGCACGCAGGGATTAAGGTCAGAAATGACATTAATACATTTTTACTGAGTCATTTTGCCAAAAAAAATGCAACGATTATTCGAGATCAGGTCCGTGGCTCTAACTATTATTATTACGATTATTATTATTACTATTACTACTAAGAATACTACTACTATCATTCTTCTTTTTATTATTGTTTTTGTTTTGGTTGCTATTAGATTATGATATATATAAAAAAATCTTCAGCTTTCAAACAAGCAAACAACATTCAATATTTAGACGATTATTCCAGATTCCATTTCATAAATTTTTACCTACTGTGGATAGGCAAAATATATAACGTTGTTTTATTGAAATGTATTTGATCTAATCGATTTTCTCAAATCTGAGAAGATGACGAAATGTCAGTATATTTTTGTAGGTGTAATAATATTCAACACTGCGATGATCAATATCTTTTGCTTTGTTAAACTATATTAAACACTCTTTTTTACTCTGAAAGATTTACGTTATGTTATAAAAATTGCCAGCAGAATAGTCCTAATTGAAACAACATAATGTGTTTACATATTTTTTGTCAACGTTTACATCATCTACGAAAGTATCCACTTATACTTCTGCTTCTCCTACGTGCTCCACTATTTCTTGCCGTTTGCATTTCTTCATAATTCATTGTCTTTTTGCTATCTCTTCTAATCCCTAATCCAACATCCACTCACTCAAGCTGAACAGGTAGGTTATACATTGCTTTCATCTGACCCTTTTACTTTCTATCTATCCTGTAAGGATCAAATGTTCTAAGCCATCTTTCCTCAATATTTAGCCTAGAAATTTCATCTGTCTCTTCCTGCTGATAAGTATGTGTTTATGTCATTGTCTCCAGAAATTCTACGTTGCAAGCATGATTGGGTCATTTTATTCTTACCATCCTTCTGTACAACAATTATGTTGCTTAAAGTCTCTTCTTTATGTGTACGGAGATTGTCCAGCATTCTCTGTCATATAAGAGGACTGGTGCTACTTATGATTTCGGCACTCTTCTCTTTTAATGATGTACTTAGCTACATTTTAAAAATGGATTATTAAAATTTGCTTTCTAAGCTGTGATAAAATGGTAGAGTTTTATCCTTTCAAGAAAGAAAATAGCTTAATCTGAATAACTGAATGTTTAATTATTAAATCTATTATGGAAAAAACAGCATACATATAAAGAAAAATATAACACATTGGAAGATAATACCTAAGGATATGTAATTTAAAAAAGCGTTAAAGCCATTTATGAATATTAACAACTTTCGATACTCAAAAATATCTAAATCAGCCAAAAAAAAAAATCGATGGGAGATAAAATAATAAAAACTGCACTTTTGTTTGTGTTAGAATACTTCATATAAGCTCAGTCTCAGAGTATCTCACTACCACAGATATTATTTCTTCATCGTAACAGAACTAGACCCAATGCCCGGTGCCTGTAATCTCCCGAAACGTGGAAATACCGAGAGAATTGGAATAGATTTTCTTCTTAGACCATGTCAACTCGATCTTGTTTCTTATTACTTTCAAGCTGACACGAGCTTAAATCCTATAATATAGGCTGCCATTGCAGGATGTTGCATAATTTTTGAACAAACACACAGAGATAAATAGAATTTATATGTTGGAATGATGTTGTACATTTCTCAACGTACATGCATATGTAAATGTTCTGATTTCTATATTACCGGCGTCCATGTGTTTTCTTTGGGATAATGGAGGAAGTACAATAAATAAGAAAAGAAATAATAATGCAAGTTCGGATTTTATCGAAAATAAACAACCATCGAAATCTTTTCAAGGTATTTGCTGAGTTAGGAGAAGGTTTATTAAAAAAAAAAATATCTATCACCATTTCCAGCAGAACCAGCATTTCCAATTTGATAGAGAATGTTTAAAAGAAAAAGAAAAATATGTTTCAAAGCAGAATCATCTCACTCAAAGCAATCCTCTTTTAGAAAATTGCAGATGAATTAGAAACAAGCCCATGGCGATCAAAAATAAATAATATTTTCCTTTTTTATTAATATTTAAGTTATACAGAAAAAAATTAAGATTAATATTAGCTAAGTCTTGAAAAATCCTTCAACGTGAGAACCAGCGTTTCACATTTACTAAAGGGAATTACACTTGGAATAAATGCATATATATTTTAAGAACAACTCAACGCGCTTAAGTACATTGGTAGTTTTTTTTTGTTTTTTTGATTTTTTACAGACGGTCAAATTTTCCCTAACATAATGCATCCATTCTAATATAAATATTATTAAAAGATATTAAAATGTATGATTGATAAATAACTTGATATATAGTGAACGATTTAAAATTATAATAATTTTTATAGTCAGTTGGAATAATATCAGATTAAAAAGAAATCCATTATAAGATCATCACACACTATGCAATGTTGATTTCTATTTCTATACTGCTGATATTTATGAAATATCTGTCCTCGATAGTCTGCATACTTACTCCCTAAATATGGCAACAGAGAGAGAGACACACACACAGACAGGAACAGACAGAGACACGCACACACATAGAGACAGAAAGAGAGATTGAGAGAAAGTTTGAAATTAGATGAGACTCTGATGTACTGTAAAATATAACAATTTTGAAATAAATTATCTTGACTAGTTTCTCTAATAATGTTGACTGATAAAAAATGTTTAAAATATCATGAACATACGATTATAAATCAGGATTTATTTCAACAAGTACATCACATCAGTCTGTAGGTAATAATTTTTTTAAATTTACAAAAAAAAGTCTAATAAATGGTAGAAATAAATCATGATTTATAACCGTATTTTCGAGATGTGTTAAAGCTTTTCCTTGATGTATATCATATTGCTCTGTATTCTATACATTGATTTTGTCTACGGATGTATCTTTTTAATATTTTATATTAAAAAGAATAACTTGGATTATCCTTTCCGCTAACAAATGTGATATTATCTATCTGTCTAAATATCTATCTATCTATCTATCTATCTATATATATATATATATATATATATATATATATATATATATATATATATATATATATATATATATGCGTGTATGTGTGTGTGTCAATAAAGACAAAATGAAAAGTTCACTTGGCTAAGTTTTATTTTTGTTTGTGTCGTTATTCATATTTTACAGATACGCACGCACACACGCACACACACACACACATATATATATATATATATATATATATATATATATATATATATATATATATATATATATATATATATAATTATCATACAATTGTAATTAAATCCAACTGTATCATATATTTTCAGGGTTTAATGAAAATAAACTTTGAGCGCGCTTTGTGAGTCAGTTTTAACATTTAATATTTAAAATTCTATATCGTGTTAATAGGATTCGCTTGGATTATACCAACGGATTACTACCGATATATATATATATATATATATATATATATATATATATATATATATATATATATATATATATATATATATATATATATCGAGATGTTATTTAATTCGCACATTATTTGCTATTGCTAGAACAACGCATTCTCTACAAGCTTTAATGTTCCAAGTTCCTTCTCTAGACAGTAGAAATAATGTGAAAGTTGGATTGTTTTTTCGTGCTCCTGTTTCGGAATTTTCAAAAGTTTACTACAAATATTTCATATTATTATTTATCCCTCATTTTGAACTTCCATATAAAATAAGTATTGTACATTTGCACACTTTCTTTCTTTCAATATGCTAATAATTTATATATATATATTCTTAGACTACGATTGTCTCTTCAGAACGTGAGAGATTAGGGCGATCTGTAACATTTATATCATTTATAACGGAAATCAACTGTAGTTTCGTTACTATCCACTTCTGTAAATGTTCCCCCATTGATTTACACATGCGTATCATGAACATTACTTGGAATTTCCTAGTGCTCCTTTTGACTGCAGTATGTCATCTGAGTATCAAAGTCTCGAATCTATTTTTTTTATCTTTAAGTATACTGGTAAAAGTGCTTTAACATGAAATTTCTCTAGAATAGAAAGGACATAAGTTCTTCTATGGGGTTAATGAATAATCCCAGTAAAACTCAGATATAATTTAGAAAGCTTTAAGAAATTATTGCTATTTCTAATATCTTATAAATTACATTGCTCTGCAAACCTACTCATTTATTCATTAGAAAATGATAAGGTAATGCCAGAAGAAATACATTTGGTCAACATATTAAAATCCTTGTAAACTACTGTTGAATTGCTAGTCTAAAAAGGTAAAGTATTCTCACTTCTACTTATTTTCCTCTCCTGCTTATCCCGTTGACATTGGACATTATTACGTGGAAAAGATTTATGAAATCATTAAACGCTAACAACCGACATATTAAGTGAACATGTTATCTTCTTACAGACATCTAAAATATGTTTTCTGAGGTGACAAGTTGCAATCCATAAAAGGAAATAAAAATATAACGAAAGAGTGGATATATATATATATATTTTTTCCGATTAACATTTAGCTAAAGATTGAGAATATGTAATATCTTTCTGCAAGAGAAATTTGACAAAGATCAACAGTTACGAAAACAGAGAAGAATGGGAATTAAGAACAATATTTTTCGTAATATTTTTCCTGGAATTATTAAATATTTAAGATATTTTTGTCTTTTTTACTGAAAATATATTCGTTTGTAAATCAACAATTGAAATAGGAGAAGTAGAGAGTTTATTCATTTTAATCCTTTCACACCAAGCATGTCGATAAACTTTTAATTGGTTACGAAGAGTGAAAAAAATAACTAAGAAAAACTTGAAGACAGAGACGACGTTAAAAGACCAGGCTTCAATTTTTTTTAAATTGTAAAGATACACATTGAATGTTCTTGGCATATATGTTTAAATTACCAGTGCTATTTCTGTGAGTTTTCTTAGCATATAATATCTTATGAAACGACTAATATTTACCAAATGTTTTGCCTGTTTTCGCTCTACTGTAACAATTCTTGTTATGATGATAATTAATTAGAAAGGTTATCTTCGACTAGCAACGTCAAAGCAATTTACAGGGCAAATTTGATAATTTAATCTCTTCAGTAGGGAAATGGTAATCCAAAGATATTTAACGAACTACTGTAGGTACGCGTAACTATTATCTACATTCAATTATGAAGTCTGAGTCAAATAAAATCTTAATATATTTGTTCACTTTTCTCTTCATAATGAAAACTATATTTGAGCTGGAAATGTGAATTTGATACTGGAAATATGGCAACGTGAAAACGGGCGCGGATATGACGAATGGATCCAGTGCAGAGCAATTTAAAGAAATGGCTACGTTCAGCCGAAGAAATACGCAAAATTTGTAAAAATCAAATTAAATGTCCACTATTGCTAATAGCAACATAACTTTTCGTTCGTTTCACACAAGGTTTCCTTGGCAAATATAAATTTGGTATCATTCAATTGAGTAAATAAGCGACAGACAAAAACATGTAAATATGAGTCGGAAAACAAAATGACCGCTATCATTTACCTCCCTCGATCCGCATGAAGATTTATGAGTACATGGGATATGCAAAATATATGTAGCAATGAATAAAATGATATATCAACGGGCACAATGCATATATGGATATACATCTCAAGCATTTAGAGTCAGAAATGCTTGCAAAATTCATTTGACATGAATCGACAGTGTTTTATGTTGTATGTCCCCCAAAAATTAGAATTCTAGCCTTGCAATTAACATATGTCTTCCTCATATTCCTTAACAGATTCCAACATCAAAATCCTATAGTTTTTGCGTGCTAAGATTTATATTGGAAAATTTATAGAACACTCCTTTGATCAAACCGTTGTACAGCTCAGAATCGTATAACACATATATGTCCCATATCAATCATCGTGATGTCTTCTACATAAGTTGTCTCTGCGCAATCTGTGGATATTCATTTCACGATATGGTGACCCAATGCTAATCCCTCGAAATGAAACTTTCTTTGGATTGAGACTTTCCAGATGCAAAGACATATTCGCTAGGTTTTTCATGCCATAAGGATCATTGCTGACAGGATACCTAATGTCCTCATATATAGTCAGCTTCATAATAGACAAAGACTTTAGGACGGTCGTGGGTCAGGTATAACGACAAACTAAAGAGCAACCATCTTCCCACAGTCAATGTGCCTCATACTACGAGCGAGTTGCCCAGGATTGAAATAACTGGAGATATTTGTGCTAGAGTGGCATCATATATTTCAAAATCAGTCGTATTTCCTGGACAAGAGACGAAATACAACGGTGAAAAGGGTCAACAAATATTCCTGTGACTATGTCCTGAGATTCTCTTTGTTTAAGTGACACATACAGCACAGACATAAAAACCTTAATTCGAGTTGGTGGATCCTCATACGTCGAAATCGAATGGAGAGTCCATCTTCATCAACGTCATCTATAATAAACATACATTTCTAATTGTCAAGTCAATAATGCAAGCGATATTTTTATATATTGCCTTATGCTATTTGTATATTTTGTATTAATTATTTATACAATAATTATTTATATCTTTCTAGGATAATTGCTTCCTTAAAACTAGTTCAATACAGATAATTATACGAGTTCACGCACTCAGGCCGCACACTTTATATATATATATATATATATATAGTCATCCACAGACAGACTGTGTCACTGCTGATCAGTGTGGCTCGACGTCCGGTTGCTAGGATTGAAACCCGACTGAAGTGGCGTCCGTCAGAGATTCTACCAATAAGCCGTTGGCGCATAGCAGGGACGAATGTGAATTTAAGCGTATTTATTTTTAGATAGAAGTCGATTCGATTTACCAAAGTAAATTCCTTTGCATTACATTTTGGTACAATATTGTTTCTTGGATCTTTACAGTTTGCCATAACTAGATGCAGAAAATAACGCCCCAAATTATCTCTAGCGCCTTCAAAAACGGACTTTCTGGACTTTCATTTCCCCTATATTGTAAGCGTTCTAGTGCTTTAGTAGGCTCTTCAAATCGCTCGTGGTCATTCCAAAATATATTCTCAAACCGCTGGCCATCGTGTTGGCCACAGATTAACAACTCTCTGTGATGCAAAGACATATTCGCTAGGTTTTTCATGCCATAAGGATCATTGCTGACAGGATACCTAATGTCCTCATATATAGTCAGCTTCATAATAGACAAAGACTTTAGGACGGTCGTGGGTCAGGTATAACGACAAACTAAAGAGCAACCATCTTCCCACAGTCAATGTGCCTCATACTACGAGCGAGTTGCCCAGGATTGAAATAACTGGATACTTATTGAAATACTTACTATGTGCACAACAATGTCTTAATGAATAACCATTTTGTATCACTCTCCTTGATATTTTTAGGCAAAGAAAAGCATTGTGTTATATTTTTATTCTTTTTTTTAATTTTTATCTTGAGAATATTTTTGTAAAACTCTCATTTTAACATCTCGTGATCTCTGTATTATCCAGAACCTGCTATGCGTATCAAGAATCGGTCAAGTAAAACACGTGACAATTCCTCTGACAAAAGAATATGTGTATTCAGAGTTGTTAATTTATCTTAATGCTGGGAATATTTAATGGTTTCGAAAATTAACAATATGACTCTGACAAAAAATAAAAGTATCTGTAAAGTTATATTTCCTTATGGAATGTTTAAACACATATTGTAAATTATCTTCATTAAAGGTAGCCTGTCGATAAATGAAATACTTAATGTATTGTTACCAACCAGAATTTAGCAAGATCCCATTTCTTAACAAGCATGTAATTTTTAATTGGTACGCGTACAGATACTAACATATAGTACATTTTCTCTGCACCTCTAAAATGAAAACATTATGTTGTGTCAGATCAATATTTAAATTTAACGATGCAAGTTATAACTGAAGATAACCTGAAATGATGATATTAAGCAAATTTACTCAGAAAAAGACAATCGACAATTTCAAATATACTCATGCAAATCTAAATATGTGTTGTATATGGTTGTCCCATATTGTGACTCGATTCCGTATGATAAAAATTAAAACTTTAATGAAAATTATTTCCTTGACTTTGCATGTCCTGGAGTTTGTAACTTACCTAAACAGACTTATACGCTAAGGGCTGTTATAATGACCAAATTATTTATTTTCAATTTTTGAAACTCCGCGAATTGTTAATGTTGTTGTTTTAAGAAAGACAATAATAATTGTAGTAAATTATGTTTTCGCTGAGTGGAATGAAGACAAATTAACTCTCTTTCGATTTGTCAAATAATCATTGGTAGTCCCTCTGAGTTAATTTAACACATTATTTAATTTACACGTTAGCTTACTATGAAAATATTCACATATCGAATGACCATTTATTTTCGAATCTTCGGCAAGATGCACATCAGACACTGTATTGTATAATCTAAGCGACAATAAAATTTTTTACAAAATTTCTAGAATGTTGAGGCCTGTAAATGTAATTAATACCGTTTATTTAAAAAACAGGAAAAATTACTTAAATTGTATCTTTTGAAATAAAGTATAACCAGAAAGTATATCTGTATATCTGTATATCTATCTATCTATCTATCTATCTACATATATATATATATATATATATATATATATATATATATATATATATATATATATATATATATATATATAACTTGACTTACCTTCGCGAACAAAGAATTACGAAGTGGGCTGTTCAAGTCGTCTGCAGGCACGCTGATGGCCTACTAGGCCGAACACTCACACACACACACACACACATACATACATATATACATACATACATACACACACACACACACATACATATATATATATATATATATATATATATATATATATATATATTAGGTCGGTGCAAAAATAATGATTTAATAATGTCGTTTTTTGACGTTACAAATACGTCAAAAAACGACATTATTACGTCATTATTTTTGCACCAACCTAATACATATATATATATATATATATATATATATATATATATATATATATAGATAGATAGATAGATAGATAGATAGATATCCAGGCAAAATTAGAATAAATGGAATATAATTACACTATACGTGACATTTAATGTAAAAGAGGGCTCATGTCAGAGGAGAGCTAAATATTATTTATTTTAGATTATTAAAACAGAAATATGTTAAATTTTGTTGAAGGATTAATTTAATTTCCTCTTGTTTCAATTACAAAAGAAAAATAAAAAATAAAAAAACAGAATATATTAGGCTATGTTAGCTTTACCGTGATCAACCAATCGAATGTTTCTTACGCTAAATTCAAACGCACCGGAGAAAAATTTTAATATATATCATACCAATCCTAGACAATTTCCTTATGGGCAGATACAAATGTTTATATTATTTTGTATTCACCTTCCCTAATAAGTAAAAGCAAAGATGTAGGGAGAGTTTTTAACAAAATTTCCACTAGGTATATACACGGCCTGCTTCATATTCATATATATAAAGACATTTTATGTACATATATATACATAATTTTGAGATATTTTATATTTACAAATTCATTTAAGTAAACGTTCTGTTCATAATAAATGGTATTACCATCATTTACCGCGAAATTGCCATAGAATATATGCGTTCTCCGAGAGGAATCGAACCTGTATCCTCTACGGAACCGTCATATAGCCTGACGTGCTTTTACCGGTTTCGCCAGGGAGTAGCGTTCGGTTAGCAAAGTCGATTTTACTGTTTTTAAATTACAATTTTCCATGATTCTCTCTCGTACATTCATATCTGCTCAATGCAAAGCCAAATGTAAACAAATGACGTCACATCTTATAAAATGGACAAAGTTCAAAAAATTATTTTAAGACCTTTTTATGTTTATACATTCTTTTTTTATAGATACAAATATTTAAGTAAATGATCTGTTTATAATAAACTGTATTAACAACATTTATCGGCCTGAATGTCCGATAAATTGTCAGAGAAAATATTTCTATGACAATTTCTTAAATATTTGTATCTATGAAAAAATATCTTAAAATTATTGTCGGACATTATCCATTTCGTAATGAAACATAATTCATATATCTATCTATCTATCTATCTATCTATCTATCTCTCTCTCTATATATATATATGTATATATATATATATATATATATATATATATATATATATATATATATATGTATATGAAACTGAACATTGAAGTCAACACTTAGAGACGACAGGCTGTTTCATGCTAGACGAAATCGTCAGTTTGAGTTTGATCTGAACAAAATATGTCAAATACCACGTTAAGTTAGATATACTGGTAGCCTAACGATTAACAATGCAAGAAACGGAATCGCCGACTGAAGATTAAAATCTATTTTTTAATTTACTTTAACTTCACACTGATGACGTCCAGAAATGGATTAATCAATCTGTTCTCTCCACATCCATAGATTAAATAACAAAGCAAACTGAATTATCGGCATGAGAAGTTCAGGCACTCTGAAGGAAGGTTATCTTACAATTGAAAACACTTGAGAAGGCAAAGGGAAAACCACTCCAATATCTTTCCTGAGAAATTCACAGATATTTAAGCCAAATTAAATTGTGGAATGTCCTAACGACACAAGGCTTTTAGCATTTGAAATGATAACTTAAATTAGAGTCAACCATTGTTGACCTATGCCTAAAATGTTTTAATATATCCAGGCACCATCGTCTATCGATTTTGCATGATTTTATGAACAATGAACGAACATAGACTGCGTTTGGTTATATTTCCAGAATAGAAAGAGAAACGTCTCAGTTATATTCAAGATATTCAATTCGACACACAGCAACACAATAAGAATGTTTATTGAAAACAAAGAAAAGTTCAGAAAGATTTTTACCAATATATACTATAACAACGTCCTGTGGGGTAATATCAAGGTGCGATTTTCAAATGAACGATCCCAGAATACGCAGTAGTTGAAGGACGCTGTTGGAAGAGCATTTGCAACACAGTACATCTTCGTAAATGGCGCCATATCATTTTATGCCACGCAAATGAAGGTTTTTTTTTCAAAACTCGATGTGTCTCAGCCTCAATGAAAGTGAAAAAAAAAACTGAATCCAATGCATGTGCTTTGTATTACTGTATTATCTGTTCTTCTATCTTGCTCATTACGTTTTGATAAGGGTTATAAGACTTTCGGACCACACTGTACACAGCAACTCAAAGTACATTCAGAATTTCCGATCAAATACTCGCTAGGGATTGGTGGGAACGAGGGGAGAAAGGAGGTCGTACAACAACAATGGAAAAATACAATTTTCATGAAAAATCTGTTGACTTATTGATTGCACATATCAAGACAAATTTGTCCATTTATATATTGTACACGTTTAAATTATTAAAGAATTTAACATGACAGCATTCCTTTGGTCAACACTCTATATCAGCAAATTTTGAAAAATATTTTTCTGAGAAATATATTTTTGTATGAATGCTTATGAGCAAGAACATCTTTTTTTTAAATCTTTTATTTCTAATGTTTGCCTCAGTGTTTCGATGTTGAAAGTTTTGTCTTCATTCATTTCTCTGTCTGTCGTACATTGTCCGGATTATATGTAGGAAAATGGCACAGGTGCATAAAATGAACAGTAATTTCTCCCAACCTTTTTTCAAACACTCCTTTTCTTTTTGATTGATCGAACATTTTTTCGTTCTGCCTTGTTTGCAAAAGAAATATCAGATATTTCTTCGGTGTAAAAATTAAAAAAATACTTCAGTCGATTAAGCATTTATCACTGTTGTCTAATTTTTTACACAGCCAATGATTGCTTTTTTAGAAATCAAGGGGGGAACAGATGGTGTGTTTTGCAAGTTTTAACGTTAATACGATAAAAATAATTTTCTTCTTTGCTTATAAATATACACACCTGTGATATAAGGTTTAATGATTGACCCGGATTTGTCTGCTAACAATATGTTGTTACTTTAATAATGCTATATCCATCTTGGTAATCAAACAGAGAGATTCTAACACTCGCAATTAAAGAAAGGGAATATAAAACGAGGTTGCTTAATTCGGCTCCGTATTTGATCATTGGCATTTTGACAAAGTTGTCTAATTTTTAGGAAGACAATAACTGGCGTAAAAATCAGAGATAAACTCAACGAACAAATGTGTCGAACTAGTGATCAGTGCCAATTCAATATTGGCACAATGAATAAATTCGGTTTGGGAAGGAGATTTAGTTTTCTTGTGAGAGCAAAATCTTATCTAAATAATAATATTCAGATATTCTGTACAGTCGTAAAAATAATATATCTGGAAAAGTCAAAGTGTGAGAGAATGGTGAGCATTTTTCGTTTCGATAAAGAACTCGATTGCCTTCTAAATTGAATGCTTGTTCCTTTGTTTGAATTTTGGATAGTGGATCGAACTGACAAATATTTAGTATCAGCTCGTATTTCTTGTTGTAAAATAATGTTACTGGCATTACAGATAATGCACTTAAAATACTATAGAAAAATTTGCCATCGACATGTCCGATTACATTGTAATCACGTAACGAGTTTTAATATGATTTTGTTTTAATATACTAATATATATATATACTATATATATATATATATATATATATATATATATATATATATATATATATATATATATATATATATATATATATATATATGTAACGCTTAGTGGAAAAAAAGTATTTGATTGACATATGTAATATAAATGGTCTGTAGTCACCTGGATGATGAATGATAATAAATTTGACGAATAATATTGCCAACATATGGTTATGGTCTACAAAGCTTTGGTTCATATATACTTACTGTATGCTACATATATATATATATATATATATATATATATATATATATATATATATATATATATATATATATATATATATTATGATTAATTTAAATCTCATATTTATTGAATAGTCGTATTTCAATATACATATTTAGGAGTGTATTTTAAACGTTTAAAACAAATATTTATGCTGAAACACGTTTATACATTGATTATAACGTTTACTGAAAGAAGGAATTATGTCAGATTAACAAACATATTTTATTAATTTTTATTGAAGCGGTGCGTCCAGTCTACAAACCGTTAATAATGGCTTACATGAACTCATTCAACAATAAACAGATATTTGCTCACCAAAATCAACGAGTCCCGGTCGTAAAATGAAGACAGGGCATGATTTGAATGTCAGCTGTTGTATTCTTTTACACTTGAATGTCTTTTAATTTGGTGTGAATAATTATATTTTTATTTATTTAGACTGATATGTATATATTATCTATATCTATATCTTCTTCGGTCTATGATCTTCCCAGGTGACCCTCGTATTTCAACTAGATTTTCTTATTAATATATGAATCGGTTTATATTTGATAGTATCCTAACATTTAATACCACCTGGTGCCTGAATTTAATTGAAAGTACTGAGCATTGATTAGTGTCCCAATAAGACTTCCGCGTTCAGTTTAATGTCAAAACTTGGATACATACTTACATATATGATGGCTGTCACTCTTAAATGAGTATCGCCATCACTGACAAGATCCAGGACTTTAGCTCTGGTAAGAACGACAATAGATCTTGAAACCATCGAGTGTCTTGCAATACTTAAGGAAGGTGCTACAAAATAAGTAGTCCTATAAAGAACTTGTTTCATAAATTCTGTTCATATTGCAGGTCGGTTTATATGTGACGGCCGAAACAGATGTTCCTGCAGGTCGTTTGACACACGCGGCATGTCAAGTTATTCTCAGCGTAGTATTGACTCATATTAGTTAAAATTCTACCAATATGTCTCTTCTTGTGGCTAACAATGCCTGCTTTAGTAAGACATA